>PDUQ01000218.1:0-11560 GCA_002994785.1 Heterobasidion parviporum
ATCATGTTCATCATGGCTTGGAAAGTGGCCGGCGAATTGGTGAGACCAAAGAACATGACTGTAGGTTCGAAAAGCCCTAGAGGGGTTACGAATGCCGCCTTGGACTCGTCGCCTTCTTTGATCCGTATATTGTTATATCCCCAGCGGACGTCCAGTTTGGAGAACACCTTGGCTCCTTTAATGACGTCCAAGAGTTCCTGTATCAAAGGTAGGGGCAAACATTCCTACCGTATGTTCGTTTAAGTGGCGGTAGTCCTGTACAGGGCGGAGTTTTCCATC
This sequence comes from Heterobasidion parviporum, assembly GCA_002994785.1. Taxonomy (NCBI): domain Eukaryota; kingdom Fungi; phylum Basidiomycota; class Agaricomycetes; order Russulales; family Bondarzewiaceae; genus Heterobasidion; species Heterobasidion parviporum. The sequence goes on from PDUQ01000218.1 coordinate 280, forward strand.
CTTTCTTGCTGATGAAGAAGAAGGAGGCCGCGCTGTTAGCGGTGGACCGGCGGATAGTTCCCCTAGCCAAATGCTCTTTGACAAACTTTCCTAGTTCGTCATGCTTTTCAGGGCTGAGCGGGAATATCCGGGGTGCTTGTGGAACAAAGGTCGGTTTTAGATCGATGGCGTGGTCCCATATCGTATGTCCTGGGAGTCTTTGTGACCGTCGCTCGCTGAAGATGTCGAGGTACTCGTGATAAGGCAACGGTACTCGATCCTTCAGGTGCGTGATGTCAATTTCCTCTTCGAGGTCTTCATCAAAACTGGCGAGACCTGTCGGTTCGGGGCGACTTTCCTAATGACTGGTTCCTCCTTGTTCACCGGAACAGGGAGGTCAAACTGGAGCTTGTTATCTTGCCGACGTCGCTCTACGTCGGCGAGTATGTCGAGCATCTTCTGTCGTCCTTGGGCGCGTCTGTCCCAAAGGTTTACTAGTGCCGTCTTGAATTCGCTGTTTGTCAGCGTACGCCATCTTTCTCTCGGCCATCCTCTGGGGTCCGAGAGATCGTGTACCAAGCGAGGTTTTTCTCGGTGTGTTTTTCTACCATTGTTTAGCCGTCCTTCGGCCAATGGTTCTTCTTGCTTGGTAATTCCATACGGTTGTTCGCATAGGGATCGGCACCCATCGAACCGTACTTCACGTTTCCTCCATCGAATGGAAGGATCGTGGTATCGCGCCAATCTGTCCCCAGGAGCATGTCGTCTCTCCCAGATTGGTGATAAACATTGAACGTGTTCCGTGTGCGTTCGACCTTGTTGGTCTGTGATGGTTAGATTCCATCTACGCCTCTAGTTATGAGGCCGTTTTTGTTAATGGAGTCGTCGACGTTTCGTACTCGAATGGGTCGGTCCAACGGATAGCTGGGGAGGTTGTGTTTCCATACCCAGGATTCGTTGACCAGGATCCCTTCGCAGGCTGAGTCGATCGTTGCTCTAGCTCCAGCTCTTCGGCCTTGAGTTGTCAACTTCACGTTCAAACGGATAGGAGTAATGATGTGATGGTTCATTGCTCGTACGTTGATACATGATTTACCCCTCCTTGACCGTCTCTCTCTCTCTTGCTGGCAGAGGAGAGGCTAGAGAAAACCCTCTGCTACGTCCACCAGCACCTGCTTGGCTTCGCCCGTGTCTAGCTCTTTGAAGAGCCTTCGGACGGTAGCAGCATCACCGACGGGTCGGTCGAGTCGTCGTCGGTCAGGCGGTACGTAGCGTCCTCCATGGTGCGGAGGGGCTCTCGGTCGCGGTAGTGTCGCGGGTTCCACGAACGACGAGGTTGTGGTACCCCACGGTGGTGCTGACCAGAACTGCCCTCCTCCAACTCTCGATGAAGTCGGCTCTCTCCCAGTTGGGGTTCCTGGTCGTCTCTTCCATGTCCACTTCGCGAGCTCTCCGACCTCCTCTTCCCATTGGCGACGCGAATCCTCTAGCGGCCGAAGGCCTCTGCGTGGGGCGACAGTCAGCTGTCCAATGTCCCTCTTTTCCGCAATTTAACATGGAGAGGGAGGGTCTTGCCATCATGGTTCGCTTGTTTAAACCATACGCCTTTTTCTCGAGGCGTCGATGTCCATATCGACGACTGGTTATTCATTCTTCGAGGGGCGTTGGTGGAATTGTAGCGGGGAGTGGAGCGAAGGTGGAAGCGATCTAGAAATCGCTTTTGAAGTTTGTGGAGCTGGCGAGGAGGGTCTTTTGAGCACTGCGGGCTCTCATGCGGCCATCTATTTCACAGGCCATGTTGACCCAATCCTGGATCGTGTCTTTGGCGGAGTTTCTCGGTCGTAGATTTTGTCGAGACCTGGGTCTAAGCCTCTTTGGTAATAAGGAACTTGTTCCTTATCGGCGATGTCGGCGTCGGCGGCAATGAGTGTGAACTGATTTGAGTATTCGTCCACCGTCATGCGACCTTGTGAGAAGGTCATGAGGGCGCTGCGGGCCTTGTCCCTTCCCAGATCTCTGAAGTGGATTTCGAACTTCTCCTTGAAGTCTTTCCACGTTCCCAGGGTCGTGGGAGGATCTGCCCCGATGTTTTGTTGAGGAAGTTTCCGCCCATACTCCTGCCGTTCCGGACCGCATGCAGAGAGGACCAGGGAGATCCGATCCGCATCGGTCTTGTATCGATCTGTTTCTGTAACAAAAAGAAGGAGGCATTGGAGCATGAAATGCTGTGACTCGGTTTGATGCCTGAAAAGTTGTCGGGAAGCTTGAGCTTTCCTCGACCTGGCTGTACTGTGGTGAGGGGGAGGGTTCCTCCGCCGGCTGGGGCGGTTCCTGCTCCTGATGTTGACATGATGTTTTGGGGGTTTGTGTGTACGGGCGTCTGTGCGTCCGAGTAATCTGAGTGGGAGGATTCTTCCTCTTCTTCTTCCGAGGTGTCCGGTACTACGGGCTCGGGTTCTCTGTATTGTGGTGGGGGTTCCCAATCGGCGTGGACTTCGTTCCACGCCCACTCTGCTTCTGTTCCGTCTGATCTGGTGAAGAAGTACTGTCCGTCCCTAAACGAGCAGTTGTCGAAGTTTGGTGGGGCCCTCTGGTTTGTATCTGAGTAAACCACGAGGCGCCTTGTTTGTGGATGGGACGGTTGTTTTGACGGAGTTGATTGTTGATTCGTCTAGTGCCTGGTGGGATCCTAGGCCTAGATCTTGCTCCAGCGTATAAAGGTAACACTCTTCAGTGGGGTCTAAGCCACCGTTCGAGGTTGTGAGAGAGGGTGTGGCAGCAGCAAGTTGTGCGCAAGGTAGGGGCGTGGTCGAGTCTATTCTAATGTTACGAACTGCTCGTTCGATAACCTCAGAGTAGCGGTTCTTCCCTAAGTCGCGCAGTGACTGATGATTGTGAAGGAGTCCGACTGTATTGGGGTACAGTAAGGACAAGGGTACCGTATAGGATGATACGGACGAGGTAGGCATAGGAAGATGGTAAGAAGAGGAGAATAGACTAAAGTCCCTTAGCCTATTCTATGGGCCTTATATACCGTATGCGGCCCTGACATGTGAATGCTTCCTTTAGTACTGCCTCTGCTTTATATATCCCTGTGTCCCACTTCCGTCCGATGCTGGTGATCCATCGGATTAGTCGGCTTTGAGGGAATGCCGAATACCTTGTTGTACGCTCCGATGAGGAGCCGCCTAGTGTTGGTACGCTGGATGTCGGGTTAGACGTGCTCCGATGAGCCCCGAGATCCCAATCGTAACATGCCCCTTTGTCGCGTTCAGGCTTCTCGGCAGTGCATCATCTCTCTAGACACACGGACAGCACGCAATTTTGGCCAGACGGCTTATCAAGTAACGTAAATTTGAAATCACTGACATTCGTCGAGACTTATCACATCTCTTTTTTTCTAGGATTACCGCTAGCGGATAGTATGACCACGCCGAGCTCCACCTCTTTGACTTTGTTGGAACGTCCGAAAGGTGGTATATATTGTGCTACCATTGGATGTTCCACGAAGAATGGCCGAACCAAAGGACACACCGAGTGTTCTGACAAACTATGCAAGACGTGTTGCGAGACAGCCTCCCGGAAGGCCTTAGCAGACGGTGTTGATCGTCCATTATGTCATGTTCGGTCACATCGTCTTTCAGGTGTCGTGGGCAGTGCGATACATACTAGAGGCTTACGATCTCAATCCCAAACATCCCATCCCATCTCTAGCTCATTTTCTGGCGGCCCATTACCTGTTGATACAGATTCGACAACAGTGCAAAGTACCACATCGTCAACGCTGGTCAGCGAGCTTGTTCCGAACCCTTCCACACAGCGTGCTGGATCAACCACAACATATGCCCTCCCTATTGCCGACCAGTGGCAGACTCCAACTCGTGGATGGCTGCGGAATCACCAAGAAGCTGCCAATGCTGTGGATGAAGAGGCTGAGCGTAAGCGTCGTATCGTTGAAGCAAACATGCGAAACCAACATACCGTCCAAGCTCTCATATGGTGTATGGTGCATTGCAAACCCTTTTTGAAACAATTTTAAACTCACTTCATTGATAGGAGGGAGAAGAGCCCATAGCAATATCATTTCGTGTCCCTTCCTTTCCGCATCTGCAAATCAACAACATACCAGAACTTGTCGAAGCTCTTGGATGGGATCAATCCAAATCGGCATTCCAGGCAGAGCTGTACAACGACGAGCGAGACGGTTGGGATTGCCCACAATTGGATACAACTCGGATAGTGAAGACAAACGAGATTTTGCTTTTTCGCGTTCTGCCGGATGGAATTCATGGGCGACGTCTCGCTGACTGTCCGCGGTTGAATGAGGAGATTGGGAAGCTACAGGGACAGGTGGTGCTCAAAGGAAAGCGTCGCTGCGTGTCAGTGGATGAAGATTATAGCTCGAAAAGACAGTGCACTACACCTGGCAATCAAACGGCCGTACCGTCACTGACTCCTCGAACTCCTCTTCGACAATGTGTATTTACACCCGAATCTGTTTCCCCTATGCGACATTCATCTACTTCTTTTCCCCTGGCTGCAAGGAATTCTTTCTTCAACAGCCTCCGATCTGTCCAGCGCCGGAGCGTCACAGCACCTTCACTTGCAAAATCCTCCACTCTTTCACAGTCTTCTAATCTCTCTTGGACATTGTCATCTCCTGGGCCTCTGATCGACACCGACAACGAGATATCTTTACGGATTCGGCCAATGCTATCTGTTGGAAAACGTGCCAATATAAACTCATTATTCAGCATTGCAGAAACACTCGAAGACACACCCGATAAGCCGTTATCTAGACCACAATCCCATTCCGCTTCCCTTGCGTCCTCGCCTTCTGTCGTCTCTGGGCCATCAGACCAACAGACTCATAAATATCAGGCCAGTGTCGAGCTCTTTCCAAACGCAGATCCTAAGGCAAGGCGACATGGCGAGCGAACCTGGCCAGGATCCTACTATGCGATAGATGTTATCAGTGGGTTCCGAAAGATCGACGCACTGAAGGCCCAAAAGACGAATACTGACTTTCGTTTGGACATCGCCTTTCCGAAGGTATTTGGAACCAAGTATGTCAAGTCAACATACACGAAGACGAGGAGCATATACGACTCAAACAAAGACTTGATCCCCATTTTTGAGGTGCTAGGGCGGTCTTCACTTGGAGTATGGAAGCTGTTTGCAAATCGCTCAAAAGACGCTATTCAATCAGCACAGATCGTAGCAAGCAAATCATCGGGTGGTGGACAATCGAGCACTATAGATGCTGCAGACTCTGCGCGGAGCTTTACAGAGCCCGTTACTTGTCGCGATGGCAATAGCGACAACAATGATGCTGAGGATGGCGATGGCGATGGCAAAGAAGATGGCACTGACGCAAGACAGAATCTTGATAATGGTGAGTATAGACAGAATAACATCGAGGCAATTTTAGGCGCACATCAAGAGGATCAAGATTTCAACGGTACGAATCGACATTGCTTTTCCGACCTTTAATGCTTCTAACACCTATGATGTAGACGAGGTAACTGAAACACAGTATCAAGACAACCAGGATGTCCGATTTCTAGGCGATGGCACTGGCAACATTGATGACCTAATGGACTTTTTCGACAGAGATACTGGGCAAACTGTATCTCACGACCCAATGAATGACGATCAGCTTCAACGGCTCATGAACGACCTTGCAAACGAGGCCAAAGACCTTTGGCAGTATGGACTAGACAACAATAATTTCTCAAATATTCTTTCGAACATTAACTCCTGACGATTCCCATGGTTAGTAAAGTTTACCTCTGAATCCTCATCTGCGACTTACCCTCAAGCAGTCAATATTATAGATACGCCTAATCTACAGCCACAATACTTGTCTAATATCACTACTACATAGAAACAAATGTTAATTTGTTGGTGAAGCGCATCTCAGTGTGAGGAGGGAGTTCCTAAAACAAGTGAGAAGGAACGCCGGTGGTCCCGATCAAGGAGGAGTTAGTATTTGTGTTTTCTGAGAAGGATGTATGACGTACCTAATGTGCAGGGGAAAGCGCACGAGAGCCGCGCGCAAGGGCATGCAGGGGAAAGCGCACAAGAGCCGCGCACAAGAGCATGCAGGGGAAAGCGCACGAGAACCGTTCGCAAGAGCATGTAGGGAGGAACTCGCGCACGAGAGCCGCACGCAAGAGCATGCAGGGAGGGACTCGCGCACGAGAGCCACACGCAAGAGCATGCAGGAAGGGACTTGCGCGCGAGATGTCTGCTAGTTTACCGGGCAAATGAGGGTGGCAGTTCCAGTTGAGAATGCTTCAGCATGAGCAATTGACAAGGAAAAGAGTATACGACATAACCTGAGCTATATTCCCTCGAGTGCAACATCCATGCTGATGTGCGAGATAACGGAGGGAGCAAGGGAGAAACAAACGCGCGTCGTGTTGATGTCACACTTTAGGGTGAGTTTGCCCTGTGGCTGAGGTGGCTGATGTGACCGAAAAGGGAAACGTCACCAAAAAGGGAAGTGTGGCTGAAGTGGCTGAAGTGACCAGAAAGAAGTCGAGCAGCTCGCCCTCCACATCCTCCCCAGCATCTACCGTCAATCGGGATTAGCAAGCTCCTCCCGACAACTCAGATTAACGTCGCTTGCTGCTCTTATCCAGATGTATGGCTTCATGCGCAAGGTGAACCTCCGCAAGATCAACCCCGCCATCGATGACCCCGATGTGTCCACCTAGTGTACGCTCTCCTGTCCCTCCCATCCTTCTGCATTCTCACCACTGACCCACCTATCTTCCTCAGCCCATCCCATCTTCAACCACTCCTCCCTATTGTTCCCGAATTTAAGCGCCACGTCCCCCGCGCCTCCCAAAACCCTGTAAATGCGCAGACACGGACAAGCACTCCATTCCCCCGCCTCGCTCTTCCAATGACATGAGCATCTCTTTCACCGTGCCCGACAACATGGCTTGGCCTCCCCCAAGTACGGCCGCTCGCGCAGACCCTCCGCCCCTGGCGCGTACCCTTCCCTCAACCAAAGAAATCCTTAGAGCTCCTACCCCGTAGCGCTCTCCCTCCCCTCACCATACCTTCCGAGCCTCCAATGTCTTCGCACAACATCGATGACCATTCTTCCCACTCCCTCCACCCAATGTTTCCGGTCAAGGATACCTCGTTGGCCGGCTTCTCCAGCATGCTGTTCAACTCAGGCTCGTCTCAGTACTCATACAACATCGAGCCTCCCAACTGGCAGTTCTTCCCCGCCAGCAGCGGCAGCTCCTCTGGCCGTTCGCCGGGCAGCCTCTCGTCCCTCAACCCCAGCAGTAGCGGGTATCCCTGACCGACCGACTGTCAACACGTCGTACACTACGTCTATCGTCCATGCAGCACAGCGCCTCGTCCATGTCGCTGGACAGCCGTCCCGCGACTGGCTCTTTCATCTCGTCAATCTTCTCCATACCGTACGACAACAACACGAACCATGGGTACTCGCGCGAGTATTCTCGCCCGAGCTCGGGCCACCCGCGCCCTCTGACCCCGACGTCTCCCGCCCACCCTCTTACTAAGCATCCATCGTCAGAGACAATACAGCCAGGCAGGCGGTGAACCCGTATCCATTGCTCTATGACATGGAGGAGCGGCCCTCGAGCTCGCCTCAACCACCTGGCGGTGGCGACCATGCAATGCATCGGTCGTGCGGCATGATTCAGTTGCCCACCGTCCATCCCTGTAGCAACCTTGCGCCATTGCGGATGGGCGACTTTGTCTGCGCGGCGCCGGCGGGCAGCGTGGGGACTCCAATGGAGATTGACGGAGGATGGAATAGCCGGTTGGTGCGACCCTCAACATCTGCAAGCTCGTTATCAGCCACGTCTCAAACGTCGTCCTCGCAGGCGCACACCCCGCCGATGACGGACGTCCTTTGAGAAACAGACATTCACCGCTGTGAGTAGTGCTTTCACGCTCTGCCCATCCCTACGCCGCTTTTATTTACCCTCCAATCACTCTTTCTTTGATTGTCCGCTTCATTCTCTCTCTTGCACGCATGACACCGCCAGTACAATTTAAATGACAACAGTCTTACCAACCCAGTCTCGACCGATTTTGGCTACATCCAAATGAACCAACAACTCACCCAGTACGGCGAAGGCCGGAGAAGTGCAGTGAAGGAGGGGCGGGTGGGGCTCGCAGAAATATCATAAAAATTATGCCCCCGCTCACTCGTCCGGTAGGATGCTCTCCCTTTCGTTGTCGCTCTCTACTCTTATTCACATGTATCTCACCTGTCCGCGGCTGCGCGGTCGCTCGTAGTGCTCCGGCGTCGCGCAGTCCCTCTTTGGGTTTCCTCCGTCCCAGCGCTGTCCCCTAGTGTCCCCTGATCTTTTTCTCCCTCTCATTTGTGTGTCTCTTTCTTTTTTGTAATTCGTAGTGCTTGACCACACATCATTGTCATCCTCTTTGAACCCAAGGAATGGACGGCCCACGAATCACAGCAGTGTTGATCTACGCATGTATTGCGAACGGGCGTCCGGAAGTGCCATGAGCCCGTTGTCAAATGAAAATCATCCACAACTTACAGGAAGACAATCCTGCGATAACTAGGAGTGTCTACCACGTCCGAATTGCATGCGTCTTAAGAATCGACGACGAACTTACAGAAAGACAATCCTGCGATAACTAGAGGTGTCTACCACGTCCGAATTGCGTGTGTCTTAAGAATCGATGATGAGTACGTCTCTCTTTCTGTACTCCGGTGCAAAGTACTGAATCCTAGTGAAGCATGCTGACGGACGTCATCCGAGACAAAGTTGACATCTGCCCGGCATCTCTACTTTCCTCTCACACGCTGCTTGTTTGACACCTCGCTGCCAATCAATACATGCAATGTGTTCGATGGCCCTTTAAACAATACCAGTATGCGCTCATAGCACCTCCAAACCTCTTTGTATTGGTGCTGCTCCTCCAGAAGTCTTTGTTCTTCCTTCCGTGTGGCACAAGACTCGGAGATGCAAGTGATAGTATTGTGTCTATAGCCTCTGTATCGTCAAAAACACATATGAATACCCAGAATAGAATGTCTATCGAAGTATCTCGGTGCGAGGTATCTGGTAGGGAATGTGACGGCGTTTTCGCAATGAGGAAACAGTCATACGATTCCGCCTCTTGATCATCTCATCCAAAAAAAAATTATATCGCTCCTTACGCATCTCTCGTACGATGGACTGAAACCCCCCACCCATGCATTAACCATTTCTGCAGCTGATGAGTTGAACCTCCATTTACCATTGACAATCAAATCTCGAAAGAGCGCAGGGTTGCAATGCCGACCACAGAACTCATCAGATTCTTTGTGTTTGCTTTTCATGTGGAAAACGTCGACCGGGAGTCCGCAATGCTTGAAATGAAGGTCCCCAACCGCATCAATAACTTTCTTGAGATGACAGTTGTTGTCATAGAAAATGAAGCTTGGAAGCGACCGTGGTGTGGGAAAGAGTGTCCGAAGGAAGATCTGCAGTACATGAACAGATTGGAACATCCACATATATGCATAGGACTCAAAGAAGCAACTTACGCGCACACCATTAGGCCCCTCCGACCCATAGAAAGTTGCACGTCCGAGTATGACCCCACAAGTTGCAACACAGAGCTGCTCGTTGTGAGTGCGGCGGCGACCAAAACGTGCGCGCGGCCTGATATTTCCCTCCTCATTCTTTCCCTCATCCTCTTCCATGTCAACAAGCTCAGCGGTGTTTAGATCAGGAAGACTCGTCTCAGTATCACCACTCGAAAGCGAGTCATCTGTCTGTAATGCCCTGATGTGCTCAAGACGCCGTCGTAGCTGGAACATGGCTGTATGCTGCTCTACCCCACGCGTCTCAAGTGCACGATGCCCTGGCTCTGTACAAGTCTGATATCCGGGCTCGACAGGTGCTTCGCATGTAGTTACACAGCAGACATGGTCCTTGAACTCATGCCGCACACAGAATTTTTTTCGCTGAGTCGGAAGGTCACCTTGACAGTCGTGGACACCACAACATGGATGCCCAATGGTCACGCCATCAGTTACAACAGCACGCAGAGCTTCTAATTCAGACCATTTTAAATTCAATCATGAACCAACAATGCAATGAAGCACTCACTTTCTTCGCCTCCACGTTTCTCAATTGAACAGCACAGGTCACAAGCATGATTCCACATTTCTTGTCCTGGTCCAACCATTGCTATGTTCCGCCGCTCAAGCGCGGGGTTGAGCCGATCACTTCTACCCTCGGTCAGTTCTAGGATTCGATGATGTTCCTTGTATTCTTGCAAAAGCGCATTAAGAAAAAACCCATCCCATACTAGTTCCGTCGTCAACTGTGACGGTGCTAGCCATGCCATCCAGATCTGCAACTTGGCTTCATGCTCAAGATTGTAGATTTCCGCATTGTTCGTTGCCGACACCCTATAGGAATTTAATTGCGGTGGGGACACGGGCCTCCGAAGGATCCAATTCACTCACCACGCACATGCCATGTTGTTGGAGAATCGTTCACAGAGAGCGGTCTCCATATATACATGGGTCGTGACCTGTAGACATCGTGGAACACCTGCATAGTACATACGGCGCTCCTGTCCGCATACGTAGTAGTTGTTGTAGTATCGAGCGCCACACTCTGAACCATGTCGGACATAAGCAAACCTTCTTGCAGAGATCTATGATAACTTACGACGGCAGTGTGCAGACCACGATTGTGTCGGAATAGGCCCATGTCTCGAGTAAAGAGTGTCACGTTTACCGATAACATCTTGGACAGTTCGCGTGGTCGTGTAACGGTACCATTATTCCGCTTAGTAACTGCACACCATGGATCTAGGCATACCCGTGTTGGCGGAAACAGCTCGTAGAAGCCTACATTTGATCAGCAAACTTGGCACGAACAGAACGAGACAGTAACATACCGACTTTCGATGTCATGCCATGTAGCACAAACAAATCAGCCAGCCGTGCATCCTGCAAAGGGTCTGTGATCACAGGAAGTGACCAAATGAGCTCGCGCAGAGCATCCCAAGCTCGAAAGATAGTGAATTTTGAAGACTTAGCAATACCAATACCAAGCGCTATCATGATGAATTCTTGTACATTGGCCAGAAGTGCTATGGGCGGCCCATCGGCACTTGATCCTTGACTCCAAGATAGCTTCTCTCTGAGATGTCGAAGGATGCCGATAAAGTCGAGGAGTTGTTGCGTGGTAAGAGACTCGACAACGTCGGGATTTGACTGGAGGATCCTGGTGAGGTGGATAAGGGACATGGCCGCTTGCGGCACAGCTGTGAG
>PDUQ01000219.1:0-11508 GCA_002994785.1 Heterobasidion parviporum
ACCCACACGTCCACCTGACGTTAAACTGGATGTTCGTCCGAAACGACGTAAAACTACATTCGCCGCAAAGACATTAAACTAAGACAGGAAGGAAAACCTCGAACCCGGACGACGATCCGCTCAAGTCGTTGACCTGCATGTCGTTAAACTGTGAAAAGATAAGAAGGCAGGGGAAGTACCTGTCCTGGCCTGGCAGGGTCGAAATTATATCTCATCCGTTCCTTCGGAGCAGAACGAAGGAAACACACAAGCGAACCTCTCACTGTCAAGAGGTATTCTGACAGACGAATCGGGCGTCCCGTTTGGATCCCCAGTTTTACAGGTCCCTTTCCGCATTAGGAGGACCTTGGATTCAGCAAAAACTTATGGCCTATGCCGCTGGCTTCTCTTGACGGGTGATGGCCGCCAAGAGACTCACAAGATGCATATTCCGGTCGTGGCGAATCGGGTGCTATGTTGCTCCCTCGCTGTCAAGGTCTGACAGGAGTTTGGGCGTCCCTCTTTGGATCCCCAGTTTTACAGGGTCTTTTCCGCATTAGGGGACCCTCGCTGCGATGCACACAATAGTAGGAGATGCGACCTACTACGGTGTCAGTTACTGAACGAGGCACCAAAACAATAAACCTCTCAGCCAGGACGGGCCACCGTATGGGGCTGACAGAGTCAGGCGGAGGGCTTACATCCGCAACGATGTAAAACTACGAATGGCTTGGTCCGCAATGACGATAAACTAGTTCTCGGCATTCGTCCGGAAAGACGCTAAAACTACCACCGACCCTCGGAGTGTGGATGCATTCCAGCAGTGCGGAATGGAGGCCCCACTGGCTTGGAACCCTGCCGACTAGGTCAAGGCGCTTCCAGATTCCATGCGCCTTACGGTAAAAGAATCTGGGGTCGACACGGTTCAATTCCGTGCGAGGGGTCTGGAGACAAGGAGCGGGTTGCCAGCTATCCGACACGGACCGCGACTACTCCTTGGCCGTTCAGTCTACCCTTGAAGTCAGAAGCAAGAAATTCCGCTTCAAGGGCCAGTCAAGAGGCAACTGGGATAGTGCCTCGAGGTACGTGGTTGTGGGACAAGTTCATGCCCACCACCACACGTCCTCCATGACGTTAAACTGGGCCTGTCGGCGACTTCGAACACGAAGTCGTCGCGTCCGAGATGACGGAAAACTAGCCTGGTCCGCAATGACGATAAACTACGGTCCCCCTCTGTTCTAGGGAGACGCCTTTGGAGCTGGACTTACCGCGTCCAGCTACAAGTCCGAAATGACCTTAAACTACCCTCGCCTTGGAGGCACAAATCTATCGGGACTCAAGGCACAGTCGGACGATAGCATACGTCCGAAAAGACGATTAAACTACGGCCGTCCATCATGACGATAAACTGAGGAGACCCGTCAGTTACGGGCAGGCGTGGGTCGTGTCAAAATAGACACCTATTCTGACACCATCCCCGCGTTTGAGCAGTGTCCAAAGATGAGAACTCTTTGCACACTACTCCAAAAACAAGTTATCCGGTTTGATATAGCATAAACCGTCACCTCCTTCCTCGGGACGACATAACCTCTAGAGCTGTGGAAATTGGTCTATGGCCCTATGCGCATCACCGATGAATGATCCGGCGCGCAGAAAAGTCCTCACTCTAGGCCTGTTATGTTTGGGAACAGGTGTAATTTATAGGTCCGCAACGACCTAGGGATAAACTAGCAGGGCCGTCCGCAACGACGAGACAAAACTACCTATGGTCAAGGAACGACCTTAACTTCCAACATAGAGGGAATACCACACAGCGACCCCGCATTCAACCGACTCCACAACAGTCGAGTTTCTATTTCACCACCTAATAATCTTCGCACATCATCTTCTTGACATCGCCAGTATCGTGCTGGAACAACAAAACGGGTACCAGGGACGGCCTGGTTTAGGCGAATCGCTATTGTGCCGGAAGCCCACCGGAGGTAGACGCGGATTGGTTACCCGCTACGAAACGAAACAAATACGGGCACAGGCGGAAGATAACTTCTTCTCAAGGCCGAGCACAAACGCAGATAGGATTGTACCTACAACAAAACGTGCGGTGAAGGAAGAACACCGCAGGTGATGCGGTTTGGGACCCGCAAAGACCCTAGATCAAACAGCTCAACGGAGAAGGACAACTCCTAGGCGTTGTAAACGACGTAAGTCGGTCTTCGCCCCAGAAAACGCAGTTGTGCCGGAAGACGCATCCGGACAAGATAGTCAAGAACGATTCACGATGATGGAAGAGGTGCACGCAGGGAGCGTGGTCCGTTCAGGCGACCGGACGTAGAAAGGGGGTATTGTTACGATTGGGATCTCGGGGCTCATCGGAGCATGGTCTAACCCGATATCCAGCGTACCAACACTAGGCGGCTCCTCATCGGAGCGTACAACAAGGTATTCGGCATTCCCTCAAAGCCGACTAATCCGATGGATCACTCAGCATCGGACGGGAAGTGGGACATTGGGATATACACAGCAGAGGCAGTACTAAAGGAAGCATTCACATGTCAGGGCCGCATACGGTATATAAGGCCCATAGAATAGGCTAAGGGACTTTAGTCTATTCTCCTCGTCTCTACACAGTCTTCCTACTGTGTACCTTCGTCCACCCGTATCATCCTATACGGACCCTCATTCCTAGGCAGTCTTCCTACTGCCTACCCCTTGTCCTTACTGTACCCCAATACAGTCGGACTCATCATTTTCCACAAACCACTGTGCAACTTAGGGAAGAACCGCTACTCTGAGGTTACCGAACGAGCAGTTCGTAACACATAGCGTGGACATGGTGCAGGTCGCACGCCATTGAATTACAAGTTCAACATCTGGCAGGTCAACTCCCTAAATGTCTGTGAGCATAGGATAGCTAACTGTTCATCTGATAAAACCTCACCATGCCAAATGAATCAGTGCAGAGAAGCTCCCATGTGTCACCATCCTTCATGGCTTGTAACTCGGTCTCGCGGAACTGCTCTGTCATGTGAGCATTAAACCATTTGATTTTCTGACGATATTGCACAGGCAACCGGGCACGCAGGAATTGACCCGCCTTTACTGAATCTGCAATCTTGTCGAAAAATATGAGGAATTTTTTGGGTGGGTTATCCGGAGAGAAGTTGTCGGGGATGAGGAATGCAAGATCCTCGAATGTATGAAGAGGGTGCTGCAACTTCCGCACGGTCAGTGAAATATTGGTACGATCATTAGACCGCTGGATGAGTAGATGGCGAGCTGGATTGATTTGCAGAATCTCCATAACATCACGGTGGACGGCGGGCGGTAGGGTGGCAGAGGTCAAGTGAAAGGGGATGTTGCGAGGTATGAGGTATCGCAAGCGCTTCGCTTCCTTGTACTCTGGCCGGAACCCACCCCACTTGCTGACACAGTGCGCCTCGTCCCAAACGAGACTGATGATTTGAGAAGTAAACTGTTCATTCTTCCAAAGCTTCTCAAAACCTCCATTCTCCTTCATGAGCTCCTCGGGGCTAACGATGATGGCACGATACTGGCCATCTTCAATTGCCTAATAAATTATGAGAATGAGAGGCTAGTGAGAAAATGATGTTTTGTACATTACCTGATAAATCGCAGGGCTAGAAGTTTGCCCTGTAAGTGTGACTGCCGGAATACCCAACTTGCGGAGGTCGTCTTCATTTTGCTTCCCTAAGATATTCAAAGGTGTGACTATGATCTGAATTCCGGATGCAAATAGTAATGGCATCCAGAATGTCAGTGTCTTTCCAGAACCTGTTCCAGAGATGCAAGTCACATCTCTGTCACCCTTCAGAATTGCTTCGACAACCTTCAGCTGCCACAGGCATGGGCGCTTCTTGAAGAAGCTCAGAGTCTTCTCACGAATTTGGCTCAAAGAGGGAAGCTTCGCAAGTGCCGGCATGGGATCGTAGGGTTGACAGGATGATAAGAGGCACGCAGTGAATAGACTGATGCGGAGTGACGCGACGCGGCACCCCATTTCATATTTCTTGTCGATAAACAAAAGAATAAAATATATTTTCGATAAAATAGCGTCGGGCTTCGAAAATCTGTGGCTGGCACCGCGGGTGGCGTTTGTTTACCAATGTTTTGTGCCAGCCGTTGGTGAGAGGTTAGCGGGACAACTTTGAAAGATCCTTATTAGGAAGTATTTTAGCACGTGATTATGGAAACATCTGGCACGTGTCATTCGCAATTGCCCGCTCCCTCTCACCTTCGGATGGGTAGGAGCCTGTTTTAGACCCCGAAACGCGTCGTTCTCAAGAATTCTGTTCTGCACGTTTGACCACGTACGACCATCACAACACTTGTGGTTATAACCTCAATCACCTCAATCAGTGACAGCGTCGTACGAATGCCACACGAGGTCGTGTTGTTTTCTGAAATAGCACAGATTTCCCAACAAGAGCACATGTGTCAGATGAAGAACAAGCGAGGCAGCCGAGAAACCCGACTCAGCTAAGCGCCCACCGCCGCGCGAGCACGAGGCGGGAGTCACGCGCTCAACCTCCCCCCCCTCCAATCGCGCACGACGAGATGTCTGTTCTTGCAGCGATGTACGATTGATGCTGTTGCGGGCTTGAGCTTGCTGTTCCTCAGAGTCCCGATCGTGGAGCTGGAGTTCGAATTATGAGTCGATGCGACGGAACAGAGACTTGCGAACCCAAGCAGCTCAACAGTGTTCGAACTTCGGACACAGAATCACGGGGGAAAAAAGAGATGGGATTCTAGATGACGGCATGTAGCAACCAGAGAGGTGACACATGGACCAAAGTTTGAGCGATAGGTCGGGAAGGCCAGGGCCAAATGCAACTCAGTTCCCACTCAGCGAGTCCTGCTCTCGACGTCAGAGTCGACCTTTCACGCGGGACCACCACCACCGGTAGCAGTTGCGAACAGCCAGCACCAAAACACACCATCTCAGAGTTTCATCTGCATACCAGAATGACCTTCGACCTCAAACAATTCCAGTTTGAGCGTGTTTTGAACGAAGGTAATCTACTTCCATCATTTCTGCAGCGCGACTTTTCGACCCGCTTACAATCCGACACAGATCCTCTTGCCCATGCGATCACCCTGCTTGGATCTTTGCTTTCAAACACGTCTGGAAGTGACGATGTCAATCCCAGTGCCGCGATCATACGGATCGAGAAAACCGCCCTCCCTGCGTTCTCTGATGACCTCGTCGGCAGTACAAAGCTGATTGAGAGCACTGACATCGTGAGTCCAGCCACACTCCCATTCGGTCCTTGATGACTGAACCTCGACCTTGACCTCATTACGGGAAGTACTCGTGGCTCTTTGGCTGGCTCAAATCGTCAGAAGACAGGCCGGACATCAAGATCAACGTCATCTGTCCCGCGACAGAAGTCCACATTCGCAAGGTTCGTCAGATACAGCATCCTGACGCATCTTTATGGCTGCGATGATGACTGTCCAAGCTGTTTTCTACCTGATGCGATCTAGTATTCACGGCAACAAGTGCACATGGTGCATGAGACACCCGCACTGTACGCCCGCGTTGTCAAACCATACATTGACGCCTTCCCCGCCTCGCGCACACAATGGTAACCTTCATTCTCTCACCACACTGCCCTTCTCGTTACCAAGTCAAAAAATGTGCACAGGGTAGAGGACATATTGTCTGGCGCCTCCGAGGCCGAGAAGGTGCTCTTTCGCTCACCGGAGACGGACCCGCACGGGTTCCTCATCCTCCCAGACATGAAATGGGACCTCTCGACCGTCTCCGCGCTCTACCTCATCGCGCTCGCGCTCGAACATGGCGTGCGCAGCCTCCGCGATCTGCGGCGCGTGCACATCCCAATGCTCAAGAGCATCCGGCGCGAGGCGTACAGGATCGTAAAGGAGCGCTGGACGCTTGAGCCCAGCGAGCTTCGGTGCTTTATGCACTATCAGCCGAGCTACTGTACGTGTCTCTGATCCTTCCTCACCCAACCCTCGCGATTAGGTCTTGCCACGCGCGGTGCTCTATAACTTACTGGCCTTGGCCCCAGATCATTTTCACGTGCACATTGTCAACGCGAACTACGTGGGCCTAGCGGGCATGTCTGTCGGCCAAGCCCACTTGCTTGACGACATCATATCCATGGTAAGTCACGTCCACAATTTTGTCTATCAGCCTTGCCTGCTTACTGACCGCTCTACACAATCGCTTCTCTATCCCGGAATCGTCTACTCTCGCACGCAGCTTGAGCTGGACCCAGAGTCAGGGCCATCGATATTCGAGCGCATGACGCTCACATATGGGCTGGGCGACCAGCACGGGTTATTCGAGCAGATGCGAATTGCGCAGGGTGAGGATGGGGCGAACAATGAGGCTGGTTCAAGCTGAATAGGTGGCGTTCGTGATCAAGCTTCAAAGAGAGGAACGGAGGCGCACTGTCGTGAATCTCAAATATCTCGATGCACTTGAACACGATGCGGGTCCTGTTGAGCTAACATCACGCTTAGAAATTGAGTGCCATTCATCCTCTATTCCGTTTAAGCGACGAAGCATACAACAGACAGATCAACATGGTGATACAATGCAGGAAAAACCAATGGGACGAAGCAGAACGCAAGACTGGCGGTCACGCTGATGGAATAGATCTCGTCATAAGGCATCGAAACTCTCAAAAGTGGGCACGTTCCATCCCAGGGTTGACGGTGTTCGACTCGCAGTCGCTAGACTTCCATTCAAAGTCCGAGTCCCTGTCCTCTGAGTCGCTGACGAACATTGAGATGTTCATCGAAGGGGGTCGCAAAGATGGAGCGGACGAGAGAGCCAAGAAGTCTCGCTGGAGAAGAAGGACAGTAGTCATCACAGCAGTAGAGTAGACAAAAGAATACCGCGTGCCTGAAGGAACACTAATAATCTCTCCACTTTCGTATCCGCGTTTGGTCCGGTGGCACATCTCCATCGAACGATGACCACCATTGCAGCTTGCCTTCTGCTCCTGTTACTTCTCTGAAGTATTCTAGACGCGTGTCTTGCGGTGACCAGTCCAATGGATGCATAGTGTACGGGTTGGAGATCCATACCGAACACATTCTGAGGCCAGGAATAACAAATTTGGTAATGAATCCCCTCCCCATCAAGCACAACGCCGTGAACTCGTGATTCTGGATAATACGACGATGGAAACTCTCGTGATAAAGAGCAAGTCTGGCGGGATTGGATTTGCCGATGAGGTTGGCATCTGTTGCGAGCTCCCGCAGCCAGACCTCATGAATCAGATAGGCTAAAACTGTTTCGTCGTCGAGCATGCTGCCACTCTGGTAAGGAGCTGCTGAGAGACCTGTATGACTCTCTATGATAAAAGGTAGTGTTAACTCAGGTCTGCTACTATGATGAACGCACGAAGATTATTCCTTGGAAGGACGTATGTGTACAAAGCGACGTTGTCCTTAACATTGTCGCTGGAGACGTAGATGTGTTGCAGTCGAAAATACGAAGGTGTTGCCGACACGGCACGCACACGCCAGTCAGATTTACTGCTGAAAACCTGCTGTTCGTAATTGGTAGCTAGATAGAAATGAGCACGACCGAGCCGCTGTCGACAAGCGGAAGATGGTTCGACTTACTCGTAACAGTCTGAATTGTATCACCATGTTGGTGGTTTGTCTATAGCTCACCCTGATCAACGATGCTCGCTCTACGCTCTTATACAACATTCGTGGCGTGCTGGAACCGAGTCCACTAGATGGTGATCACCTAATAAACATCCTCTCCGCCATGACAACATCATGACTTTTCTCGATCAGCTCATATTCGCGAATTCCCAGCTCAGAAGGGAACACCGACGATGACAAAAACAGAGGATACCTCACCACCTCTGCCCTCCCTGACCAATCAAAGTCGATGATCCTCACCTGCTCCTTCCCATCACCATTCAGAACCATCACATTTGGCCTCCTTAGGTCCCCGTGCACCAAATCTTTCCCTGCGAGGATCCCGATCGCCTTTGTGACTGCAGCCCGCACATCGTCCGAAACAACTGATCCTGCATACTTGTCCGCCAACGTTTTTCCCTTCAAGTGTTCCATCACTACCATGCCAAACCCATCATACCAGTGCCTCGGACGTCTCTTTGCGAGGTCCGAAAAGTATATGAGGCGCGGTGCCAGTTCCTCCGATGCCAACAACTCATGTGGCTCGACCCCGTACCTGTCCACAAACTTCACCACGATGGAGTCTCCCTCGGCCCCATTCACCGTGATCCTCGCCAGGAAAGTGAGGCACCAATCATGCTGGTGGAGGCGTTCCTTATAGACGAACTGGAACTCTTGGCCCTTAGAAGAATAGGACGTGATCTCCGGGAAGAAGCGCGAGAAATCGCGAGAAATCAGAGGCGTCGTCCGGTACCACTCGCAAAGGGAGTCCACCGCATTTGCGAGACACTGAAACATACGTGCCAAGTTCATCGCATGCGATTTTCCCGAGTGTCGGTCTTGTCCGATAAATACCCAGTCCGTCAGATGTTGAACCACCGCCTTGTCCAACAGGACTGCCCCCATCACACACAAGTAAGGCCCAGCCACCGCCACCAGAATGGTCGGGCAACGACACGCCTCACGAATATTCGCGCGCTATACAAAACTGCGTTATCAAAACTCTCCGTGATCTGCCAGAGGAGTATGCCTACCGAAGGATCCGCCCAATATTGCAGGAATGATAACCCTGCCTGAGCACACGGATCGTTGCCTGTCCCCTTCTCCTCTATCATTAACGGCGCCACAGTACCTTTGGGCGGGATCTCTAGCGACAGCGACACACAATCGGGTGAGGTCCTGTTGAAGTTGACAACTTGGACCAACTCGTGACCCATCAGGTCCGACAGTAGCCTTCGCGTCCTGACCGCACGCAGTCTCTCGGATTCCATGATCTCGGAAGTTGATCGCATGAGATTGGCCGTCGCTTGGATTATCTGCGTGGTGGGTTTCTTGCTCACATCCTTGAGGTCCGCGCGGAACTTGGCAAAGACAGTGTGGTAGAGCTCGATCGGCGGCCCTATGTTGACCATCCTTCCATCGCCAAACCGGCCGTCCAAAATCCGACCTGGCCCCATTTGATATGTTCTATAAAAACTGGCCCTGGCATTTGTGGACGGGGTCCCCTCAGTAGTCACAGCTCTGATGACCTCATACAATCCTAACCGACAAACGTTCGTCAGTATCATCTCCACGAATAGCTTGACCAGACGTACTATACCAAAGTCTTGCCTTGGGGTCCGTCGGTTCTACATTCGTAGACGCCTGGTGATCGGATAGTCGTCTACGTTCCAAGATCGCGCCCGCCGTGACGAGGAAGTCCAACAATGAATCATCATCTTCTACCTTTACGACATATCTAACCTTCGCTGCCTTCTGACACGAACGACTTGCTGTGCACATTGCTGCCAACTTCTCGCGGAAGTCGACGTTGACCTCGCGCACGCGGATTACCTCTTCAACCTGATGTATTCAACGATCAGGACGTCCCTAACCTCAGAGAAGACGTCACTTACGCGGTAGAATGTCAACCCATCAGGATCAAACTCGATCTTCCACCTACGACAGATATCCTCGGTCACCATAGTAGACAAGTCGGCGATTGTAATTCCGTTATTTGCTGCCAATGCGGCATCTGATACAGAGACCCATTTGATTTCGTATATATTATTTGTGGGGTGAAGCAGAATGTAGTGAAGGCGCCTGGAATTGCGAGATTCGCATGACATGTCGATGGTCAGGAGCTACCAAGTGATCCCTTCAGATGATGAAGAAAGCCTTGGCGGAACTGTCATGAATTCTTTATACTTGACTTGAAGTGTGTGCTATACACCCTGCCATTTAGACGAGAAGAATTAACTCAAAGGTGTTGTTGACGGTTAGCCTCTGAAATGCTTACTAGAGCCTTTAACCTGTTATAGGCAATAGGCATTACATAATTTCTTCACGGAAACCGTGCCATCTCGTGCCGTGCCTGATGCAGTAACGCAACTTCTGGAAGACTGAGTGGCCACTGGCCTCTCCTAGTTCTCAACATTATCTTCAAGGGAAGATGATAACAAAAATATCATGGATAGCCTGAAAGAAATATGATTTGTATACTGCGTAGAACGAAATGTGAGAGGTAAGCGATGATGGCGGTGATGATGCTGATGATGATACTCGTAATTTTATGCGAGACAAAATGAAAGATGCGGGTAAATGAAAGCCTGAGACCGAAGGAGACATGAATGCATGAATATCATGTACACATTTAGAACGATGGAAAATTTCGAAGAGAGAGGGAATGGGAAGAGGGGACGAACGAAGCACCTTTGAACAGCACCAACATGCTCCCCCTCTCCGAGCACTACCACTTCCTTCCGCAGTCAGAGAAGGCCCCTCGCCGCCCGTATCAAAGCGAAAATTACCTCCCCTTCCCGTCACGAACGCGCTGCACCACCGCGCAGGGCTCACGGCGGGGAGTAGCAGTCCCGTTCACTACGATGATCTTCGTGGTCGACGCGTCGAGGCCGAACTTTTTGCCCTGCAGGGTGGCCTTGATTTCTGCATCGTGTTGTTTCAAATTGAGCAGCTCGGCCACAGGTGTGGAGGCGATGATGGTCGTGGCAGACGCGAGGGTGCCGGGCAGTGGAGGAGGCGGAGGACGCGTCGACCGCGTTTGTGTCGAATCTGAATGATTAGACCGAAAATGGCGACCACAAACATCGCGGCAGCAAGGAGATGGGTGGCAGTTGTACTGTCGTCGGAACCGAGGCGATGAGGTGCCCTGTCAGGAAGTAGGCGAAGAGATAGCCCATACCTCAACCACAATCGCTTTTCGATAGACCAAACGCGCACGTTGATAGGGTCGTTTGTGTCCACAAGATACACAAGTTTAGCAAGCATCGTGAGATAAGAGCGCTGAGGATGCAAAAAATGATCAATGAATTCGCACTGGTACCAGAGAGACTCACATAAACCGTAGCCGACAGTTCCGTAAAAGCGTTGTTTATAAACGTGGCTGTGAGTCCCTCCTGGCTCTGGACTGCATTCTGGAACACAGCAGCGGGCAGCTGCAGCTGAATCGCCTGCGCGCGCATGTTTACAAACGGATCCGCAACGAGCTGGCTCTGCGTCCAGTTCAAGCCGTTGTACGCTTGCCCATTGAGCGGTGCGCTCGTCAAGTTGCCTGCATGCTGGGTGGGTGTACCGTCCACAGGAACGATGTTGCTCAGCTTTTGTACGCTCGTCAGGTTCGACGTGCTCAGGTCCACTGTGACCGCGACATTATGCAGCACAATTGACGGCGCACACATGGTGACAGACGCCATCGTGGTGGGCTCGTATGTGAAAAACCAGAAAATGACGGGCATGAACTCGACAGATGTATTGAACGCAGGGCAGGGTGTCATGACCTGGGCGCCAAACAGGTGCTGCGAGGACTTATCGACGGTCCAGGAGTACGCGCACCCGCTGAATGTCACGCTGTTGGTCCATCCGTTACCATCGGCATGTTGA
>PDUQ01000022.1:0-516001 GCA_002994785.1 Heterobasidion parviporum
GTTGACCCCTCCTTCGACCGTCTCTCTCTCTCTTGCTGGCAGAGGAGAGGCTAAAGAAAACCCTCTGCTACGTCCACCAACACCTGCTTGGCCTCATCCGTTCCTAGTTCTTTGAAGAGCCTTCGGACGGTAGTAGCATCACCGACGGGTCTGTTGACTCGTCGTCGGTTAGGCGGTAAGTAGCGTCCTCCATGGTGCGGAGGGGCTCTCTGGTCGCGGTAGGGTCTGCGGGTTCCATCGAACGACGAGGTTGTGTACCCCACGGTGGTGCTGACCAGAACTGCCCTCCTCCAACTCTCAATGAAGTCGGCCGTCTCTTCCCAACTGGGGTTCCTGGTCATCCTCTTCCATGTCCACTTCGCGAGCTCTCCGACCTCCTCTTCCCACTTGCGACGCGAATTTCCTCTAGTTGGCCGAAGGCCTCTAGATTGGGACGATGAGCGACAATCCTGCGCATAATACCCGGGTTTCCTGCAGGCGTAACATGTGATGAAAGGCTTGCCCTCGTGCGTCCGCTTGTTTTGGCCGTACGCCCTCTTTCTCGAGGCGTCGATCCATATCGACTACCTGATTATTCATTCTTCGAGGGGCGTTGGAAGAGTTGTAGCGGGAAGTGGAGCGGAGGTGGAAGCATCAGGAAATCGCTCTTGACATTGGTGGAACTGGCGAGGAGGGTCTTTTGAGCACTGCGGCTCTCATGTGGCTGTCTATTTCACAGGCCATGTTGACCCAATCCTGGATCGTGTCTTTTGGCGGAGTTTCTCGGTCGTAGATTTTGTCTAGGACCTTCGGGTCCAATCCTCTTTGGTAATAAGGAACTTGCTCCTTGTCGGCGATGTCGGCATCGGCGGCAATGAGGGTGAACTGGTTAGAGTATTCGTCCACCATCATGCGCCCTTGTGAGAAGGTCATGAGGGCGCTGCGGGCCTTGTCCACCTTCCCAGACTCCTTGAAGTGATTTCGAACTTCTCCTTGAAGTCCTTCCACGTTCCCAGGGTCGTGGGAGGATCTGCCCCAACTGTTTTATTGAGGAAGTTCTCCGCCCATACGCCTGCCGTCCGGACCGCATGCAAGAGAGGACCAGGGAGATCCGATCCGCATCGGTCTTGTAGCGATCCGCTTCCGTGACAAAGAGGAGGAGGCATTGGAGCATGAAATGCTGCGACTCGGTTTTGTTGCCTGAAAAGTTGTCGGGAAGCTTGAGCTTTCCTCGACCTGGCTGTACTGTTGTGAGTGGGGCAGTTCCTCCGTCCACCGGAGCGGTTCCTGCTCCTGAAGTTGACATGATGTTTCGAGGATTGATTGTGTGTACGGGTGTCTGTGCGTCCGAATATTCTGAGTGGGAGGATTCTTCTTCCGAGGTGTCCGGTACTACGGGCTCGGGTTCTCTGTATTGTGGTGGGGGTACCCAATCGGCTTGGACTTCGTTCCAAGCCCACTCTGCTTCTGTTCCATCTGATCTGGTGAAAAAGTATTGTCCGTCCCTGTACGAGCAGTTATCGAAGTTTGGTGGGGCCCTCTGGTTTGTATCCGAATAAAACCACAAGGCGCCTTGTCTGTGGATGGGACGGTTGTTTTGGCGGAGTTGATTATTGATTCGTCTAGTGCCTGGTGGGTATCCTAGGCCTAGATCTTGCTCCAGCGTATAACAGGTAACTCTCTCTCTCAGTGGGGGTCTAAGCCACCGAGCGAGGTTGTGAGAGAGGGTGTGGCTGCAAGCAAGGATATGCGCAAGGTAGGGGCGTGGTCGAGTCTATTCTAATGTTACAAACTACTCGTTCGATAACCTCAGAGTAGCGGTTCTTCCCTAAGTCGCGCAGAGACTGTGGAGTGAAAAGGAAGCCGACTGTATTGGAGTACAGAGGGACAAGGGGTTTCCCTGTATAGGAAGATACAGGGGACGAGGGACCCGTATAGGATGATACGGGGGAAACAAGGTACACAGTAGGAAGACTGTGTAGAAACAAGGAGAATAGACTGAAGTCCCTCAGCCTATTCTATGGGCCTTATATACTGTATGGGTTATAGTAAGGGATCCGCCTTCCTGGCCGTCTTACTCATAACCTCCTCTTGCCCATGCATGTGAATGCTTCCTTTAGTACTGCCTTGATCCTTTATATCCATCTGTCCCACTTCCCGTCCAATGCTGAGTGATCCATCGGATTAGTCGGCCTTCGAGGGAATGCCGAATACCTTGTTGTACGCTCCGATGAGGAGCCGCCTAGTGTTGGTACGGTGGATGTCGGGTTAGACCATGCTCCGATGAGCCCCGAGATCCCAATCGTAACATGTACTTACAGTACTTACTAGACTACTTGAGGACTTGGATAAAACAGTATTGACTGATTGAACTTAGCCATAAGTCTTTGAACTTACACAAGGCAAAAGTCCTGATTAGGACTTGCAGCCTGCTGCCAGGAAGCAAGTACAATATAAGGCTCATAAATTTAGTAAGCCATCTTGCCCTTTTTCTGATGACCACATCCTGCTCACTATCACAAAGCACACATCCTGCAAGATCAGGAGGGCCAATGGAGAAGCCTATACCACAGAGCAGCCACTGGATAGTAGTAGAGCAGATGAGCACCCGCGATGAGGAAGAATGAGGAAAGGATGGACTTGAGAACAATGAGGAAGGCAGTGAGGAGGCAGTGTCCAAATCAGAAATGTAATGGTACAGGTGCAAGAAGTGGTGTAAGGAATCCCATTGCTTGTCCTGTGTAGAGTTTAGCGTGACCAAAATCCATGTTGTAATGCTGTTGGCACATTTCAGGTGCTTCCGTGTCACTCTTCTCCTGTTTCCTCCCATTTCTCACCAACACTGTTGGTGAGAAACAAGAGGTCTGTCTCAAGGGGTTTCCCTTAGGACCCTCAGTAAAAACAGAAATCCAAGTGATTGACACGCTACTGTCGTGTCCTAGTCAAATTTGACTATTTTTTGACAATTGTCCAAATCCAGGACTAAGTTTTGACTAACAAAGTTGTGTGAAAGTTGTGTGCAAGATCCATTGGTCTTTGAGTCTTCTTGGCACTCAATTTCTGTCAAGTTGAACATGACTTGAAGTCAACTAATCATTTCTCAAGGGATAGATCATTCAAGGTCAACTATAGTCAAAAATAAGTTGCGCGTGGGTCATATTTGGGCAAATTCAGTCAAGTTCCAGTCAATTGAGAGTTAGGGAGATGGCATTTTGTAAACAACTAAAGTCCAATTCAAGTCAAACAAAGCAGAGCGTATGTTATGAAAAGTCAGGCATGTGTTGCAAAAAAGTCATGTCCAAGTCGTATCAAAGTCATAACTAAGTCATATCGAGGTCAGCATGCAGTCTTTCAAAAGGTCAAAAATATATGATGAAACATGTAAAAAAAAACTCTGAATCCACCCATCTCAGGCCATCAGTACTTGATGATTACCTTGCGCTTGGATTTACGCTAGAGTATAATATTAGTGCACAGTATTAAAAAAATCAGACAATATGTTTTACCTTTGACACTACAGCAATCACGGCATCGCTTGATGGTTGTTGAGACTCGGATGCAGAGCGAATCATGGAGAGAAGATCTAAATATGAGTATTGATTCAATGAGTAGGTGAGAACTGACTCATCTGCTTTTTTATGCTATTTGATTTGTCCCCCAATATTATTACTTGAAATCCATTCTTTCAACTCATCTATTGTCAGATTGTCAAGAGTGTGACAACCAGGATTTGCCTGAGTGGCACTGGAGGTAGATGCAGGATCCCTTGTGTTTGAAGAATCCATAGAGAGCGGAGGAGTCAATTGAGTGGCGATGGAAGACTCAAGTGACGGGGTGACAGTGATGATGGAGACTGCGCTTTGACCTTATGGCTGGAAAGAGAATGGTCAGTATCCGAGGGCTTGGGGGTTGTACATACTTACAAGTGTGGTAGTCCACAATGTCCACACATGCTTGATGATATTGCTTAGGTAAACATTGCTCAGGTACGATGTGGCCTCAACCTCCTGCACAAAATAAAGATAGCGGGCGACTTTGCATATTTTGATCAGGGCCACGATGAGCCTATAGGCTGTCAAAGTATTGCCGATGCTCTCCCAAGATGTCAAAACACATTTCCAAGTGAGAGAGCCACCTGTGAATTGCTAATGGTCCCAGCTAGCATTGGTGTCGTCTTTTTTGACACTGGGGTCGTTAGGGTCCGCATCCTCAATTTGGCACAAGTATGCCAAGACATTTGTTGATGGCTTGCCCTTGTGGAGCAAAGGGTTGTCCATCATGGACTTGAGAAGGTTGGCTGCAAAGAGAATTGAAGGAAATTCTTAGGCCATGGTTGCTAGAAATAAAATATTAGTTAGCGAGAGGATGACCAAATGAGGATATAGATTATACTGTACCAATTAAGTTGACAACTAGACAAATAAATGATAAGAATAAAAAAATAAAACAGATAAAGGAGATCAATACGTAGAGGATGCGTCTATACTGATAAAAGCCATCTCTACAGCTGTTGGCACTTTGGGCAGGGTGGGGAGTGACAGAAACATTGACGCAGTGAGTCCACTCTTTGGCAGTGGGATTGGTTGCTCTGGTGGTGTTGATTAGTAAATGTAACAAGTTTAGATGCTATAAAAAAATGTACCCTTCTCACTCACAATTGCCAGGGCTCTCTGCTTTTTGGTACGCCTCCTTAACTTCTGTCCGTGAGCAGGAGAGTTAATGACATCCGAGTGATGCTTATTGTTCATTTCAATTTCATGAGATTGCTCCACCATGCTGTCCTTGTCAGTGTCAACAATGCCAGAAGAGAGCCTCACCATCAATGCAGACCCTAGTACATGATCAGCCTTCTAATATAAAGCACACAGCGTAAGAAGCGGCTGCTGCATTTCTATTTTTATGAGCGCCACTTCTTAAGCTTTAGGGTGGTATGTTCAAAAGAAGGTCTTTGTCTCGGGTCATTTGAGGGCTCACCAATCTCGAGGAGCTGTAGAGGATGGTGAAGTAATTAGTACTCATGTTTTTTAGTATGGAGTCGTACTTATCAGGTAGCTGTAGCAATTCCATCTTCACCATACGAGCTGTCATCTTGATTGTGTTTCATTCACTGGAGGTGATCATAGTCCCGTCCAAATGTCAGATCACCTTGTCTATGGGTGGATGCAATGTGTTGCTTGACAACATGTTGACGTCTGGGTCCACCTTACAGTCTTTTAAGGTCCATAGGACCTCCACTGGTAACTCACATAGCTGACAGAGCTGGACGCCTGCAAAACTGAGTCTCCAGGTGTGATGGGGATATCGAGCTTTCTATCAAGACAATGAGTGAAGATATTGAGAGGGAAAAAAACATGACGCACCATGGAATATCTAAGCCTGTGTACCCAATCTTCAGCGACTGAATCTCAGCTTGAAGTTGCTGGTTCTGTCGCCAGAGCAAATTCTGAATCTTCGCATCTTGAATCTGCTGGTTCAACGCATCCTTGAAACTGTTGAACAGAGCCTGAACATGAGGACTCTTTATAACTTCCAGTAGGATGAGTGATTCTAGTTGCAAGTCGGGAACACCGGGGGTGATTTGTTGAAGTTTGTGAGGCATGGCAAAAGTATCAAGAGGGAGAATGTCAAATCGGGTGTGGAATTGCTGCGGCAACATCGTGGTGGTGGTGTAGAAGATGGTCACAGTGCGCAGCACCACATTGTGATGTAGGTGGATGCAGTCATCGTGTTTGCAGCTCCCTCAGCTCAAGCTTCTCCCTCTACCATGGGTCTCTGCCACTGTCCACAGTGTTTTCTGTCAAACTCAAGATCCCACCAAATTATTTCCAAACATTTGAAGGCTGATCATGCCCTTCTCAACAATGGTGGCCATACTGCCAAATTTGCAAATCACCTGCACAATTGCATAAGCAAAACTGTTGAGACTTTAGAAATGGGCTGGGCTTCTACAAGCAGTGGTGCATAAATTATAACTTGACCTCAAGCAGAATTACTGATACTGTACCATTACTGAAGGACCATCTTTAGCTCACAGTGCTAGTATGTATCATTGTAATCAAATGACAATCAACTAAAGCTTTTCATCCATTTTAGAAAATTATGAGGTTGTTATAAGCCCTGGAGACTCTGACTCTGACTCTGACTCTGACTCTGATCCTGGAGACTCTGCTAGTGATGAAGACATTTTGCCTATGAACTTGGATAACAACTTGGATGATCTTGGATTTTTTATAGCTGACTTGGAAACAACCTTGGACTTTCCTGAGCAGATCAAGGTAGTCTCAGACTCTACATCCAATTCTTTGACCACATCCTCTAATGCATCTGACTCTGATGAACCTGAAAATTCATTGGAGGAAGATTATCCCTTGCTGCCAAAATCACTACACAATCTTTGACAACAGCTGCTTCAGGATTATACAAAACCTGAATTTCCTCCCATTAATTCCTTGAGTCTACCTGACCTAGCTATGTCCCAGAAATATTCCTTGCTGTACTATGTGGCTTGGAAGAAATCCAATGGAACTGTGAATGCCTATAATCTTTATGCTCAGGTTTTGCATGAGGCTACTAGAATGGACATCTTGTCTTTGTATGCTGTTTGAAAGCTTGCAACTACTTTGACAGAATTGAAGCCCTTACAGACAGATGTCTGTCCTCATAGTTGCATTGCATATATAGGTATGGCTACTTGAATAAAATTAAAATATTGTGTTTTTATAGTTTATTTTTATAAGTGCCTATCAGGATATGAAATCTTGCCCTTATGTGCAAGATGGCAAAGTCTGTGGCCAATCTCGTTACAAACCCAAACTCAAGGTGACTGAAATGAATAAGCCACAGGCTCAGATGCTTTCTTTGACAATTATGGCAACAATCAAAGCTATGTATGCCAATCCTAAAACTTCAACTCTACTGCAGCATCAGGACAAGTGTCTACAGCAAGCCTTGCATTTGTTTCATACAGCGTCTCAGGTTTACAGGTACTCTGATTTTTGCAATTCTCAAGTTTATATGCACCATTATACACAGATAGGTTTATTCAAGGACCCAAGGGATGTTGTACTGGCGCTGTCAACTGATGGTGCCCAGCTGAATATGAAGCAGTCTAATACTTGGCTTTTGATTCTTGTGTTGCTCAACTTGCCTCCTGAAATCCGCTATAAATCCAAAAACATCATCATCACACTTGCTATTCCTAGTCCAAGGGCACCTGGAAATATTGAATCCTTTGTCTATCTAGTCTTTTAAGAGATGACAATGGCTAGTGAAGAAATCTGGCTATGAGATGCTCTTGATTCATCTTATTTCTTGAATCATACTTGCATCATAATAATTTTAGGTGATATGCTTGGCTCAGCAAAGCTCAATGGCATGGCAGAACATTCTGCATTTTTAGGAGATCACTTTAGCATGGTCAAAGGTGCACATGCAAGCTTGAAAAAAGGTTCAAAAGCTCAGTACTATGCCCTTGCACCACCTGAGAGCTCAAAATATAATCCTAATTGACCCTTATGTTATGATCTTGATGCTTTACCAATGCACACTGCAGCCTATTACTGGGAGACTATTGCAAAACTTGACCAAGCAACCACCAAGGCAGAGCACAGTATGATCACAAGAAATTCTAAAATTTCATGTATGCCTCTATCAGCAGCTAGTTCTGTATTTCTACATCCAAGTTACTTTTTACTTGACCCATTTCACCTCATTTATGAAAACAACATGGCCTTTATCTGGGATCTTTGGGTAACCATTAGCTTGCCTTAAGAATTTTTTCATTTGCAGACAGATAAAGCTCGCCAATTTAGAGAAATTATCGCTACAGGAGTAACAACACTTCCAGCTGCCTTTTGTGGACCTATTTGTAACCCATTCCTGAAACGCCAAAGCCAATACAAAATCTTTGAATGGATAACTCTACTTCACTGGTACATCATTCTAATTGGCATCAAGCTTCAATTCAATTCAATTCAATTGTCTTGGAGAATTTTTCTAATTTTGTAGAAGCTATAGAAATAACCATGACAATTGGCCCTAAGTTATCTGAAGATCTAGCAGAGCTGCACAGGTTGATCAAGAAATTCCTAGAGGGGTTTGAAAAGATTTATATTGGTCAAAATCCCAAACATGTTTCTTAATTCAGGCTTTCTCTTTTCCAGCTTATCTATATTCCCAAGCATGTTGAATGGAATGGGTCTATCCGAATGGGTTCACAGGCAACTGTTGAAAGAACTATTGGAGAGGTTGGCCATCAGATTCACTTTAAAAATCACCATTCACCAATCTAGCTAATATCATCTATAAGTGGGAGTTGCTTAGGTTGCTGGTTTTATACTTCCCATCCCTTGACATCACCAAATCTTCCTCATCCCCTGCAGCAGAACTCCAGCATATCTCTCATGATGAGATTAAAATCTCAAAGAAGGAGCAAAAATCCAATGAAGCCTTTCTCAAACATTTCAATATCATACATCAATATTTAGGCCAGGACCCTAAAGAAGAACTCAAGCTTAGAAGTTGGGGAAAGGTTTCTTTGCTTGGGGGCATTACACTTCAAAGTTTGCTCATAGACAATCAAGCAGGCAGCATAAGGCATGCTTATTACTTTGAGGCATATAGGAAGCCAGAGACTTCTCAGCCAATATTTGGGGAAGCCCTAGCATTTTATGAGGTTGTTCAAACCCATCATTTGTTGGTTGTTTATCGTCCATTGGCTAATGCTCATCAAGTCTTAATAAGGTGGAGAAGAGCTTGGTCTAGCAATATTGAGGTAATGCCTGTCACATTATTACATAAAATTGTCAGAATTTTGGAGCTTGGAAAGTATACTTACATACTTGGGAAACATCTTGGATTAGATTTACTGAAACCAGAGGAAATAGGACAATATACTGTTGCAGATTCTATACAGGATGTTGATGATTCAGATGAAGACTAGTGTTGTTTAGATGTACATAGGAATTCTATATTGCTCTGAACATCAGGAGCAAGATTTCAAGTAGACTGTTTTCAACTCTTGATTTACTGTACATGGCTATCCATTGACTTTGATTTGACTATGTGTACTTGACTTTAGGAACGACACCTGACTGCAACATGACATGCACACGACTGTTTTCTGACTAGTGTCCAACGTCCAAGCACCATTTGGCCACGTTAACACATTAGTGAGGTGTTTTTCTTTCAACCACCATGTCGCTGCAGCAGCCCAATGGGCCATTCAACTATCCTCTTCCTAATCCCTTCATTGTACCTCACAAACATCAGCAAATCATCCTCGCTGCTGACATTCAACTGGAATCATTCAATCCACCAAAAACTCTGGACTTACCAAGCAACATATTTGTTGTGTGCAGTGCCTCACACACTTCCAGATTTCCGAGCATGGAATTGATTGAACCAGCTGGTATGCACCCCTTTCTCCGCATGAACCAATTTGAGTATCTGACAATGGTGTTTAGCCCTTAATTAGCAAGCCCACAAGCCGCAGCAGACAATGCACTCTATCTTCACTGAACTGCCCTCTTTTCATCTCACATTGACCACAGCTCCTATGCCTATCTCTAATGCTGCTTAGGCAATTTCTGGCCCTCACACTTTTGGCAATTGGCCAGTAGACCATGGCCTTTTTCCTATCACAATGAACATATGTAAGCTTAATTGCCTTTGTTGAACTGTACACTAATGTCTTCACCCAGCGCAAACTGAAGCGCAAGGCAATTGCCTTGCGCTAAGCACTGCCAGTGTGCACTGTGCAAGTATGGTTGAGCATGTGGATGGCCAGTTTTGCCAGCCTTTCGCATTTTGGCAGCTTTTTTCTCCTTTTGAGTTCTTCAAGCATCTTTGCAAGCAAAGGTTGGTAGGGGAATACAGCCCCAAATTTTGATATTCCAGCAAAAAATGCTCACAATGCTGGGACTGATATATGAGCTTTATTTACCTGATGCAAGACTGCACGCCAACTTTGATATGACTTAGTTATGACTTTGATATGACTTGGACTTGACTTTTTTGCAACACATGCCTGACTTTTCATGACACACGCTCTGCTTTGTTTGACTTGAATTGGACTTTAGTTGTTTACAAAATGCCATCTCCCTGACTCTCAATTGACTGGAACTTGACTAAATTTGCCCAAATATGACCTACACGCGATTTATTTTTGATTATAGTTGACCTTGAATGATCCATCCCTTAAGAAATTATTAGTTGACTTTAAGTCATGTTTGACTTGACAAAAATCGAGTGCCAAGAAGAGTCAAAGACCGATGGATCTTGCACACAACTTTCACACAACTTTGTTGGTCAAAACTATGAAGGGTTCTCTCAGACAAAAATTGTGAAAAAATAGGCTTAGTTGGCTATAGTTGGCAATTGCTAGCAATTGTTGTGATGTGTTAGCAATTGTCAACAATTGCTGACAATTCCTGTCCTCATCCAAGCTGTTGATTGACAACAATTGCTGGCTATCTGTTGTTATGTACAGATTCCTGACAATTGTGGACAATTGCCAGCAATTATGAACAATCAAGCACTGAACAAGTGAGAGAAAATCCAGCATTATCTCAGAAATGCCAACAATTGCTAATGATTTGAGGGAATATATGGTAAGAAATGTTCATGTCAGCTGGAATTCGTTGACTTATGACAACAATTCCTAACAATTCCTGACAATACCTAACAATTGTTCAAGATAGTTGCCTTTTGCTCAAAAGTTGCTAATTTATCATCAAGAAGGGGGTTTTGATTGATTTTTGTCTGGCACAGTCCCTTATACAAAACTTAGTCCTAGCTTTGGACAATTGTCAAAAAATAGTCAAATTTGACCAGGACACAACAGTAGCATGTCAATCACTTGAATTTCTATTTTTACTGAGCAGGACCTATGTGCACAAGGTCCCAAGTGGTGCCCGGAGGGCTGTGATATGTGAGAGTGCTCATAGAGCTGCAAAAATGGAGGTCTTGGCACTTAGAGAGGTGGTGCACTCATCAGCGCTCAGGCCCATCATCGGCAAAATTGTATTATTCTGACCTAGCTTGGCAAGGCCCCATCAGATGTGGTCAGCCACCGTCAGCCAGATGCTGCTTGGATGGTGCTCAACCTGACAACCTTGATCCTTATCAGACTCTACCAGGTAGGTGAAATATTGATCCATCTCACCAGACTGGTCTCCTCTCACCAGGACGATCACACTGATTTTTTGGTGCCAGATTGCCTGGACTGTTCATGCTGACCAGAGCTCACTGCCTGATCTTTAGGTATCAGCTTGGTCTATTCTCGCTCATTCAACCAGCCTGTTGGTATAGGGGCAGATCGGTCAGTCAGTCTTGTCTTGACAGAACTGCTGGGCTGATATTTTCTTAAAAGTATGACCAGGATGGTCAGACTGGAGCATTTGTTGTCAGGCTGTTCTTGATGGAAAGGCTTGACCAGTCAGATTCCAGTCTCCTGCTTGTAATTATTATCGCAAATAGGATAATCATTAGTCTACAAAATTACAATGTTACAAACATTAAATAGCCTATTACTGCCAACCTATGTGCTGTTCCACCAACATGTTGCGTGTGTCTCTGCATGAGGTGTAGCCTTGTTTGCATTAGCAGCAGGTGAGACTGCCAAGGCCGACCGAGTTGCAGATTCCAGGGTGGCATTCTGTCATATTGGTGGTGACCAACGAGATGGTGTGAAGAAGGAAATGAAGGTGTCGCTAACTGGCAGCATGGTGCTTCAATGATTGGGGGTTTTAGCTGCACCCACGGAGGGGGCACTCGTCCTGCTGGCCTGATCTGATAGGATTATGAGAATAAAAAGATACAAGAACGAACACAATTGTATCTTACCAGGTACAGTACAACCATTCACCAAGGATAGATTCCTTTCCAGTCTGGCCAAGTATGCACGATGTTGAGCAGCACGCTGCATTTGCAAGGAATTGATGTCTGATGAAACTCCTGCCTGGTTCTCTGCTGGAGAACTAGTCTTGACTCTGCTGGTAGCTGTTCCAAAAACTTGCCTGAATGTTTCAAAGGCTCAAGCTTGAGCAAGGCTGATTAGAATACAATGAAAACTTACAGATTCCACCATCTAAGAGTGTTAGCACACCACTCTTCATCCTTGATATCTTTATCCTCAGTTTTGAACAAATTTACGAGGTCATAGTAGAATTTCTGAAAATAAAAATTAGCATCCGGCCAGCCCCATTTGCTGAGCCTGCATATGGTGAAGTGGGCCCGTGAAGAGGACATTAATTGACATTGTCACAAAGGAAGCAGTACAGTGTTCCGATTGGGATCTCGGGGCTCATTGGAGCACGTCTAACCCGAGATCCACCATACCAACACTAGGTGGCTCCTCATTGGAGCGTACAACAAAGGTATTCGGCATTCCCTCAAGGCCGACTAATCCGATGGATCACTCAGCATCGGACAGGATGTGGGACAGAGGGATATACACGGAAGGCACGGAGCCAGGTGGGTCTAGGACGACCAATCACCTGAAGGGGCCAAGAGAGTGTTATGAGTAAGATGGGCAGGAAGCCAGATCCCTTACTATAACCCCATACAGTATATAAGGCCCATAGAATAGGCTGAGGGACTTCAGTCTATTCTCCTCGTTTGTCCGTATCACCCTATACGGATCCTTCGTTATTAGGCAGTCTCCCTACTGTCTACCCTCGCTCCCCTGTATCTTCCTATACGGGGATAATCCCCTTGTCCCCCTTGTATCCCCATACAAGTCGGACCCCTTTGCACTCCATTGTGCGACTTAGGGAAGAACCGCTACTCTGAGGTTACCGAACGAGCAGTTCGTAACATTAGAATAGACTCGACCATGCCCCTACCTTGCGCATATACTTGCTCGCTGCCACACTCTCTCTCACGACCTCAATCAGTGGCATAGACCCCCACTGAGAGAGTGTTACTTATCACACGCTGGAGCAAGATCTAGGCCTAGGATACCCACCAGGCACTAGACGAATCAATAACCAATTCCGTCAAAACAACCGTCCTATCCACAGACAAGGCACCTCGTGGTTCTACTCAGACACAAACTAGAGGGCCCCACCAAACTTCAATAACTGCTCGTTTTGGGACGGACAGTACTTTTTCACCAGATCAGACAGAACAGAAGCAGAGTGGGCTTAGGACGAAGTCCAAGCCGATTGGGTACCCCCACTGCAATACAGAGAACCCGAGCCCATAGTAACGGACACCTCAGAAGAAGAAGAAGAAGAATCTTCACACTCAGATTACTCGGACGCACAGACACCCATACACACAGTAAACCCCCGAAGCACCATGTCAACATCAGGAGCTGGAACCACCCCAGCAGTAACTGGAACCACCCCTCTCACAACTACAACACCCAGGAGAGGAAAGCTCAAACTCCCCGATAACTTTTCAGGCAATAAAACCGAATCACAGCATTTCATGCTCCAATGTCTTCTCCTCTTCGTTACCGAACCGGACCGATACAAGACCGATGCTGATCAAATCTCCCTTGTACTCTCATGCATGCGGTCCGGAACGGCAGGCGTATGGGCAGAGAACTTCCTCAACAAAATGATTGGGGCAGATCCTCCCACAACCCTGGGAACGTGGAAGGACTTCAAAGAGAAGTTCGAAATCCACTTCAAGGAATCTGGGAAGGTGGACAAGGCCCACAGTGCCCTCATGACCTTCTCACAGGGCCAGATGACGGTGGACGAGTACTCCAACCAGTTCACCCTCATTGCCGCCGACGCCGATATTGCTGATAAAGAACAGGTTCCCTACTACCAGAGAGGACTAGACCCGAAGGTCCTGGACAAAATCTACGACCGGGAAACTCCACCAAAAGACATGATCCAAGATTGGGTCAACATGGCCTGTGAAATAGATGGCCGCATGAGAGCGCGCAGCACTCAAAAGACCCTCCTTGCCAGCTCAACCAACTTCAAAAGCGACTTCCTTGATCGCTTCCACCTCTGTTCCACCCCACGCTACAACTCCTCCAACACTCCTCGCAGAATGAGTAACCAAGTTGTCGATATGGATATCGACGCCTCGAGGAAACGAGGCTACGCCCAGAACAAGTGGACGTATGAGGGCAAGCAGACCTTTACTTGCTATAGCTGTGTGAAACCCGGACATATGGCATCTGATTGTCCCACCGCGCCACGTAGAGGCCTTCAGCCGTCTTGAGGATATCTGCGTCGCCAAATGGGAAGAGGAGGTTGGCGAGCTCGCGAGGTGGACATGGAAGAAGACGATCAGGAACCCCAATTGGGAAGAGACAGCCGACTTCATCGAGAGCTGGAGGAGGGCAGTTCTGGTCAGCACCACCGTGGGGTATCACAACCTCGTCGTCCGGTGGAACCCGCAACCCCTACCGCGACCAGAGAGCCCCTTCCGCACCATGGAGGACGCTACGTACCGCCTAACCGACGACGATTCGACAGACCCGTCGGTGATGCTGCTACCGTCCGAAGAGTCTTCAAGGAACTAGGCGAGGACGAAGCAAAGCAGCTGTTGGTGGACGTAGCGGAGGGTTTTCTTTAACCTCTCCTCTGCCAGCAAGAGAGAGAGAGACAGCCTGGGGGGGGGGTCAAAACATGTATCAACGTACGAGCAATGAACCATCACATCATTACTCCAATCCATTTAAGCGTGAAATTGACAACTCAAGGCCAAAGAGCTGGAGCTAGAGCAACGATCGACTCAGCATGCGAAGGGATCTTGGTCAACGAATCCTGGGTATGGAAACACAACCTCCCCAGCTATCCATTGGACCATCCCATTCGAGTACGAAACATCAACGACTCCATTAACAAGAACGGCCTCATAACAAGAGGCGTGGATGGCAATCTGACCATCACAGACCAACAAGGACAAATGCATACGGAACACGTTCAGATGTTTATCACCAATCTGGGGAGAGACAACATGCTCCTGGGGACAGATTGGTTACGATACCACGACCCCTCCATTCGATGGAGGAAACGTGAAGTACGGTTCAATGGGTGCCGATCCCTATGCGACCAACCGTATGGAATTACCAGGGCAAGAGAAGAGCCGTTGACTGAAGGACGGCTGAACAACGGCAGGAAAGCGCACAGAGAAAAGCCTCGCCTGGTACACGATCTCTCGGACCCCCGGGGGTGGCCACGAGAAAGATGGAAGACGCTAACGAACAGTGAATTCAAGATAGCCTTGGTAAACCTCGTAAACAAACGAGCCCAAGGACGGAAATGGATGCTCGACGTATTCGCTGATATAGAGCGGTGTCGGCAAAACAACAAACAAGAGTTTGACCTCCCCGTTCAGGTGAACAAAGAGGAACCAGTCATTAGGAAAGTCGCTCCAGAGCCGACCGGTCTCGCCAGCTTTGATGAAGACCTAGAGGAAGAAATTGACATCACGCACCTAAAGGACCAAGTACCGCTACCATACCACGAGTACCTCAACATCTTCAGCGAGCGATGGTCACAAAGACTCCCGGAACACACGGTATGGGACCATGCTATCGACCTAAAACCGACTTTTGTTCCACAAGCGCCCCGGATATTCCCACTTAGCCCAGAAAAGCACGACAAACTAAGGAAGTTCGTTAAGGAACACCTGGCCAGGGGAACCATCCATCGATCCACGGCAAATAGTGCGGCTTCCTTCTTTTTTATCAGCAAAAAAGATGGGAAACTCCGCCCCGTACAAGATTATCGGCACTTAAACGAACACACGGTCAGGAATGTCTGCCCCCTACCGTTGATACAGGAGCTTTTAGACGTCATCAAAGGAGCCAAAGTTTTCTCCAAGCTGGACGTCCGCTGGGGGTACAATAATATCCGGATCAAGAAAGGCGACGAATCCAAGGCTGTGTTTGTAACCCCCTTGGGACTCTTCGAACCCACAGTGATGTTTTTCGGGCTCACCAATTCGCCGGCCACTTTCCAAGCGATGATGAACATGATTTTCAAGGACCTCATCCTCGCCAGAAAGATCACCGTATACATGGACGACATCCTTATCTTTACGGCCATGGTGGCCAAACACGTCTTGGTGATAAAACAGGTCATGAAAATCCTGTGCGACAATGACCACTACCTCAAACCTGAGAAGTGTGAGTTCCACAAGGACAAACTCAACTATCTAGGGTACACGATCTCTGCCGACTCTGTCGCTATGGAAGATTCAAAGGTAGCAGCAATCAAGGAATGGCCCGTCTGTTACGATTGGGATCTCGGGGCTCATCGGAGCATGGTCTAACCCGACATCCACCGTACCAACACTAGGCGGCTCCTCATCGGAGCGTACAACAAGGTATTCGGCATTCCCTCGAAGGCCGACTAATCCGATGGATCACTCAGCATTGGACGGGAAGTGGGACAGATGGATATAAAGGATCAAGGCAGTACTAAAGGAAGCATTCACATGCATGGGCAAGAGGAGGTTATGAGTAAGACGGCCAGGAAGGCGGATCCCTTACTATAACCCATACAGTATATAAGGCCCATAGAATAGGCTGAGGGACTTCAGTCTATTCTCCTTGTTTCTACACAGTCTTCCTACTGTGTACCTTGTTTCCCCCGTATCATCCTATACGGGTCCCTCGTCCCCTGTATCTTCCTATACAGGGAAACCCCTTGTCCCTCTGTACTCCAATACAGTCGGCTTCCTTTTCACTCCACAGTCTCTGCGCGACTTAGGGAAGAACCGCTACTCTGAGGTTATCGAACGAGTAGTTTGTAACATTAGAATAGACTCGACCACGCCCCTACCTTGCGCATATCCTTGCTTGCAGCCACACCCTCTCTCACAACCTCGCTCGGTGGCTTAGACCCCCACTGAGAGAGAGAGTTACCTGTTATACGCTGGAGCAAGATCTAGGCCTAGGATACCCACCAGGCACTAGACGAATCAATAATCAACTCCGCCAAAACAACCGTCCCATCCACAGACAAGGCGCCTTGTGGTTTTATTCGGATACAAACCAGAGGGCCCCACCAAACTTCGATAACTGCTCGTACAGGGACGGACAATACTTTTTCACCAGATCAGATGGAACAGAAGCAGAGTGGGCTTGGAACGAAGTCCAAGCCGATTGGGTACCCCCACCACAATACAGAGAACCCGAGCCCGTAGTACCGGACACCTCGGAAGAAGAATCCTCCCACTCAGAATATTCGGACGCACAGACACCCGTACACACAATCAATCCTCGAAACATCATGTCAACTTCAGGAGCAGGAACCGCTCCGGTGGACGGAGGAACTGCCCCACTCACAACAGTACAGCCAGGTCGAGGAAAGCTCAAGCTTCCCGACAACTTTTCAGGCAACAAAACCGAGTCGCAGCATTTCATGCTCCAATGCCTCCTCCTCTTTGTCACGGAAGCGGATCGCTACAAGACCGATGCGGATCGGATCTCCCTGGTCCTCTCTTGCATGCGGTCCGGGACGGCAGGCGTATGGGCGGAGAACTTCCTCAATAAAACAGTTGGGGCAGATCCTCCCACGACCCTGGGAACGTGGAAGGACTTCAAGGAGAAGTTCGAAATTCACTTCAAGGAGTCTGGGAAGGTGGACAAGGCCCGCAGCGCCCTCATGACCTTCTCACAAGGGCGCATGATGGTGGACGAATACTCTAACCAGTTCACCCTCATTGCCGCCGATGCCGAC
The DNA here is from genome assembly GCA_002994785.1 of Heterobasidion parviporum. NCBI lineage: Eukaryota > Fungi > Basidiomycota > Agaricomycetes > Russulales > Bondarzewiaceae > Heterobasidion > Heterobasidion parviporum. Next base: position 17,640 of record PDUQ01000022.1, read on the forward strand.
ATCGCCGACAAGGAGCAAGTTCCTTATTACCAAAGAGGATTGGACCCGAAGGTCCTAGACAAAATCTACGACCGAGAAACTCCGCCAAAAGACACGATCCAGGATTGGGTCAACATGGCCTGTGAAATAGACAGCCACATGAGAGCACGCAGTGCTCAAAAGACCCTCCTCGCCAGTTCCACCAATGTCAAGAGCGATTTCCTTGATTGCTTCCACCTCCGCTCCACTTCCCGCTACAACTCTTCCAACGCCCCTCGAAGAATGAATAATCAGGTAGTCGATATGGACATCGACGCCTCGAGAAAGAGGGCGTACGGCCAAAACAAGCGGACGCACGAGGGCAAGCCTTTCATCACATGTTACGCCTGCAGGAAACCCGGGTATTATGCGCAGGATTGTCGCTCATCGTCCCAATCTAGAGGCCTTCGGCCAACTAGAGGAAATTCGCGTCGCCAAGTGGGAAGAGGAGGTCGGAGAGCTCGCGAAGTGGACATGGAAGAGGATGACCAGGAACCCCAGTTGGGAAGAGACGGCCGACTTCATTGAGAGTTGGAGGAGGGCAGTTCTGGTCAGCACCACCGTGGGGTACCACAACCTCGTCGTTCGATGGAACCCGCAGACCCTACCGCGACCAGAGAGCCCCCTCCGCACCATGGAGGACGCTACTTACCGCCTAACCGACGACGAGTCAACAGACCCGTCGGTGATGCTACTACCGTCCGAAGGCTCTTCAAAGAACTAGGAACGGATGAGGCCAAGCAGGTGTTGGTGGACGTAGCAGAGGGTTTTCTTTAGCCTCTCCTCTGCCAGCAAGAGAGAGAGAGACGGTCGAAGGAGGGGTCAACCCATGTATCGGCATACGAGCAATGAACCATCACATCATTACTCCAATCCGTTTAAACGTGAAATTGACAACTCAAGGCCGAAGAGCTGGAGCTAGAGCAACGATCGACTCGGCTTGCGAAGGGATCCTGGTCAACGAATCCTGGGTATGGAAACACAACCTCCCTAGCTATCCATTGGACCAACCCATTCGAGTACGAAACATCGACGACTCCATCAACAAGAACGGCCTCATCACAAGAGGCGTGGATGGTAACTTGACCATCGCAGACCAACAAGGTCGAACGCATACGGAACGCGTTCAAATGTTTATGACCAATCTAGGGAGAGATGACATGCTCCTGGGGACAGATTGGCTACGATACCACGATCCCTCAATTCGATGGAGGAAACGTGAAGTACAGTTCGATGGGTGCCGATCCCTATGCGACCAACCGTATGGAATTACCAGAGCTATAGAAGAGCCGTTGGCCGAAGGACGGCTAAACAACGGCAGGAAAACACACAGGGAAAAGCCTTGCCTGGTACACGACCTCTCGGACCCCAGGGGTTGGCCGAGAGAAAGATGGAAAACGCTGACAAATAGTGAATTCAAAACGGCCTTAGTAAACCTCTGGGACAGACGAGCCCAAGGACGACAAAGGATGATCAACATACTTGCTAACGTAGAGCAACGTCGACAAAGCAAACAAAAGTTCGACCTCCCTGTTCAGGAGAACAAGGAGGAACCAGTCATACGGAAAGTCACCCCAGAACCAACCGGCCTCGCCAGCTTTGATGAAGACCTGGAGGAAGAAATTGACATCACGCATCTGAAGGACCGAGTACCGTTGCCATATCACGAGTACCTCGACATCTTCAGCAAGCAACGGTCACAAAGACTCCCGGGACATACGATATAGGACCATGCCATCGATCTAAAACCGACTTTTGTTCCACAAGCACCCCGGATCTTCCCGCTCAGCCCTGAAAAACACAACGAACTAGGGAAGTTTGTCAAAGAACATTTGGCTAGGGGAACTATCCGTCGGTCCACAGCAAATAGCGCGGCCTCCTTCTTCTTCATCAGTAAAAAGGATGGGAAACTCCGCCCTGTACAGGACTACCGACACCTGAACGAACACACAGTTAGGAATGTTTGCCCTCTACCTCTGATACAGGAACTCTTGGACGTCATTAAAGGAGCCAAGGTGTTCTCTAAATTGGACGTCCGCTGGGGGTACAACAATATACAGATCAAGGAAGGCGACGAGTCTAAGGCGGCATTTGTGACCCCTTTAGGACTCTTCGAGCCTACAGTGATGTACTTTGGTCTCACCAATTCGCCGGCCACATTCCAAGCAATGATGAACATGATCTTCAAGGATCTCATCCTCGCCAGGAAAATCACGGTCTATATGGACGACATCCTCATTTTCACAGCCACGGTAGCCGAACACGTCTTGGTGATAAAACAGGTCATGAAGATCCTGCGCGACAATGATCTCTACCTCAAACCCGAAAAGTGCGAGTTCCACAAGGATAAACTCAACTATTTGGGGTACACGATCTTGGCAGACTCTGTCGCTATGGAGGACTCAAAGGTAGCCGCGATCGAGGAATGGCCCATTCCCCGAACGGTTCGCGACATTCGCTCCTTTTTGGGGCTTGGAAACTTCTATCGACGATTCATCGAGAAGTTCTCCTTCATCACTCGACCTCTACATGATCTCACCAAGAAGGATGCCAAATGGATCTGGATGGACGCCTGTCAGAAGGCGTTCGACACGTTAAAATCAGCTTTCACAAAGAAACCCGTCCTGCTCTATCCCGATCCTATGCATCCTTTCCGGCTTGTCACCGACGCATCCCTCACCGCTTATGGCGCGGTCTTGTTATAAGAAGGGACCGATAACGCGTGGCACCCAGTGGCGTATTTGTCCGGGTCGTTTGCCCCTCCTAAATGGAATTATGACATCCATGACCGAGAACTCCTCGCCATCATCAAAGCTTTGGACCACTGGAAGCACTACTTGGAAGGCGCCCGTCACCCATTCGAAATTTGGACGGACCATAAAAACCTGGTATATTTCCAATCTGCGCGCGATCTCACTCGACGCCAAGCCCGTTGGAGCTTATTTTTGTCCCAATTTGACTTTACACTCCTCCACAAAGCCGGAACCACCAATCACCCCCAAACGGACAGAGAAACCGAGCGGGTGAACCAAGAAATCAAGCAATTTCTGCGAGTCTTCTACAACCACCACCAGGACAACTGGGTGGAGCTACTTTCTTTTGCAGAATTCGCTCACAACAGCCGACAGCACTCAGCCACTGGGAAATCACCATTCGAAATCCTCTACGGATACAATCCGCCTTACTCGGCAGACGGGGCAATAGATACCAGGGTACCCGCGGTAGTCGAACAGATCAAGTCGATCCGAGAAACCCAAGGAGAAGCCGCGTCAAGCTTGCACATGGCTGCGTAAAACGCGAAAGATAGGGATTCTCACCGAAAACTCCCGCAATGGGAGGAAGGGACCCAAGTATGGCTGGAAGTGTTACGAACTGCTCGTTCGATAACCTCAGAGTAGCGGTTCTTCCCTAAGTCGCGCAGTGACTGTGGAGTAAGGCAAGTCCGACTGTATTGGGGTACAGTAGGGACAAGGGGATAGGCAGTAGGAGACTGCTTAAGGACGAGGTGCTGTGTAGGAAGACACAGCAGAAACGAGGAGAATAGACTAAAGTCCTCTAGCCTATTCTATGGGCCTTATATACCGTATGCGGCCCTGACATGTGAATGCTTCCTTTAGTACGACCTCTCCTTCATATATCCCTGTGTCCCACTTCCCGTCCGATGCTGAGTGATCCATCGGATTAGTCGGCTTTGAGGGAATGCCGAATACCTTGTTGTACGCTCCGATGAGGAGCCGCCTAGTGTTGGTACGCTGGATGTCGGGTTAGACCATGCTCCGATGAGCCCCGAGATCCCAATCGTAACAATACCCCCTTTCTACGTCCGGTCGCCTGAACGGACCACGCTTCTATGCGTGCACCTCTTCCATCATCGTGAATCGTTCTTGACTGTCTTGTCCGGATGCGTCTTCCGGTACGACTTCGTTTTCTGGGGCGAAGACCGACTTACGTCGTTTACAACGCCTAGGAGTTTTCCTTCTCCGTTGAGCTGTTTGATTCGAGTATCTTGCGGGTCCCAAACCGCGTCACCTCGTCGGTGTTCTTCCTTCACCGCCGTTTTGTTGTAGGTACAATCCTATCTGCGTTTGTGCTTGGCCTAGAAGAAGTTATCTTCCGCCTGTGCCCGTATTTGTTTTGATTCTAGCGGGTGACCAACCCGCGTCATTCTTCCGGTAGGCTTCCGGCACAATAGCGATTCGCCTAAACCAGGCCGTTCCTGGTACCCGTTTTGTTGTTCCAGCACGATACTGGCAATGTCAAGAAGATGATGTGCGAAGATTATTAGGTGGTGAAATAGAAACTCGACTCTGTGAGTCGGTTGAATGCGGGGTCGCTGTGTGGTATTCCCTCTATGTTGGAAGTTAGGGTCGTTCCTTGACCATAGGTAGTTTTGTCTCGTCGTTGCGGACGGCCCTGCTAGTTTATCCCTAGGTCGTTGCGGACCTATAAATTACACCTGTTCCCAAACATAACAGGCCTAGAGTGAGGACTTTTCTGCGCGCCGGATCATTCATCGGTGATGCGCATAGGGCCATAGACCAATTTCCACAGCTCTAGAGGTTATGTCGTCCCGAGGAAGAAGGTGACGGTTTATGCTATATCAAACCGGATAACTTGTTTTTGGAGTAGTGTGCAAAGATTTCTCATCTTTGGACACTGCTCAAACGAGGGGGTGGTGTCAGAATAGGTTCTATTTTGACACGACCCACCTTGCCCGTAACTGACGGGTCTCCTCAGTTTATCGTCATGATGGACGGCCGTAGTTTAATCGTCTTTTCGGACGTATGCTATCGTCCGACTATGCCTTGAGTCCCGATAGATGTGTGCCTCCAAGGCGAGGGTAGTTTAAGGTCATTTCGGACTTGTAGCTGGACGCGGTAAGTCCAGCTCCAAAGGCGTCTCCCTAGAACAGAGGGGACCGTAGTTTATCGTCATTGCGGACCAGGCTAGTTTTCCGTCATCTCGGACGCGACGACTTCGTGTTCGAAGTCGCCGACAGGCCCAGTTTAACGTCATAGAGGACGTTGGTGTGGACATGAACTTGTCCCACAACCACGTACTCGAGGCACTATCCCAGTTGCCTCTTGACTGGCCCTTGAAGCGGAATTTCTTGCTTCTGACTTCAAGGTAGACTGAACGGCCAAGGAGTAGTCGCGGTCCTGTCGGATAGCTGGCAACCCGCTCCTTGTCTCCAGACCCCTCGCACGGAATTGAACCGTGTCGACCCCAGATTCTTTTACCGTAGGCGCATGGAATCTGGAAGCGCCTTGACCTAGTCGGCAGGGTTCCAAGCCAGTGGGGCCTCCATTCCGCACTGCTGGAATGCATCCACACTCCGAGGGTCGGTGGTAGTTTTACGTCTTCCGGACGAATGCCGAGAACTAGTTTATCGTCATTGCGGACCAAGCCATTCGTAGTTTTACATCGTTGCGGATGTAAGCCCTCCGCCTGACTCTGTCAGCCCCATACGGTGGCCCGTCCTGGCTGAGAGGTTTCTTGTTTTGGTGCCTCGTTCAGTAACTGACACCGTAGTAGGTCGCATCTCCTACTATTGTGTGCATCGCAGCGAGGGTCCCCTAATGCGGAAAAGACCCTGTAAAACTGGGGATCCAAAGAGGGACGCCCAAACTCCTGTCAGACCTTGACAGCGAGGGAGCAACATAGCACCCGATAGGCCACGACCGGAATATGCATCTCGAGAGTCTCTTGGCGGCCATCACCCGTCAAGAGAAGCCAGCGGCATAGGTTATTTGCTGAATCCAAGGTCCTCCTAATGCGGAAAGGGACCTGTAAAACTGGGGATCCAAACGGGACGCCCGATTCGTCTGTCAGAATACCTCTTGACAGTGAGAGGTTCGCTTGTGTGTTTCCTTCGTTCTGCTCCGAAGGAACGGATGAGATATGATTTCGGCCCTGCCAGGCCAGGACAGGTACTTCCCCTGCCTTCTTATCTTTTCACAGTTTAACGACATGCAGGTCAACGACTTGAGCGGATCGTCGTCCGGGTTCGAGGTTTTCCTTCCTATCTTAGTTTAATGTCTTTGCGGACGATCGTAGTTTTACGTCGTTTCGGACGAACATCCAGTTTAACGTCATGGTGGACGTTGTCGGTTGTCCTGTTCGTGTAACCGTTACCTGGGGTGCAGAGGTCCTCTCCTTCTGCTACCCTAATATCCCCCAGCGGGGTTGCCGAAATCCCCTTCTCCTTCGTCCGCTCGCGCATAGGCTTCGTAGTCGTAGTCGTCGTATTGATGGTCGAGGGCGTCCCATGCGTCTAGTTCCGCTCTCGTGTAAGTAGAAGTTCCCCCATCTCCGATGGAGAGCGAGGAGCGCGGCGACGTGTTCGCGGATTTTCTCTTGTACTTCCATGATTTCGACTTCTGTCGATAGTCGACGAATTTCCCTGTCGAGGAAGTCGAGAGTGGCCCCTTCGTAGTCCCTCAGCCCTTCCTCTTGCGCGGCTTGCTCCCTTGTGCCGTCGGTATAGAGGGGGAGTGTCGTGCCGGACGGGGTTCGGTGCTGGCCGAAAGGAGGCGGGTTTGCCCGCTTCGTCTGGCCTGTCGCTGTACGGTGGTCCAGACGTATTCGGTCTGCGCGGAGGCGTCTCGATGGCTCGCAGGTGGTATTTCCCCGATGGTTCCCTCGTTCCATGGTACAACCCGGTACGGTTCAACCCGAATGGAAGGGGAATGAGCTGTATCGGTGTCGGCCAAGAGGGCTGGTACGAGTTCCAGATTGACGAAAGAGGAGAATTCGTGGGGATGGATGAGTAGGGCATGCTGCCCTGTATTCCCTCGCGCGTACCAAGAGGCCGACCCGGTGATTTTCGGTGTAGGCCATGACCCTAACTCGGTCACTGGCGTTCGCCAACCGACGTGGAACATCGCTTCGTTCGCTACCGGGTTGTCCTGCCAGGACATTAGCTAGCCGTTGTAAGGCCAGAGCGACAGCCATTTGGATTACCGATCCAATGGTGGTCCGCTGCAGAGGGCATCGCCTAGTCGTTCCAATTCTCCGGGCTGAGGACTTCCACCACTGGCAAGGGGTCCTCCGGGTCCGGAAGGTGGTGCATTACCCGTTGTTGCGTCTGGTACATTTCCGTCAACATGTCCAGCCGGGCTTGGTATCGACGCAGGTCGAAGTACTCGCTCACTGCCGCCCAGGAGCTCTGGTCCCGGTGTTTCTGGCTCCACTGCATTGCTCGGATTCTTTCTTCCTTCTGTCGGATCTGCCTGAGGGTGACCGTCATGAGTTCCCTCAACCCTTGATGAGGACTCTGGTACGAGGACTCCTGTACTGGTACCAGATCCGATGGGACCGTCGTCTGGTTTGTCGGGTCCACTCTTCGGGTATCCGGGTTTGGAATGGTAAGAACGACATCTGGCGAGGAGTTTCGCGACGGTGAGGAGGCTGATTCGGTGGTTCCTCCTCCGATGTACATGGCATGGTCTGGCGATGAGTCGCGTTGATGTGGGGAGAAGTATGAGTTAGAGGAATCTGTCATGTGGAGGGCGATGGTCTTCTTGTCCATCGACCTTTCCTCTTATACTGTTGCATCCACTTGTAATCCCGAGGCCTTTGGACGATTGGGATATTTTCGGTGATATTCCTGTACTGCTTCATCAGCCGTTCCTTCAATAGGGCCCAGGGTTCCCATGAGTTATCCGCTTCCGGATATCCGACCCACTTTACGAGATACTTGATGCCGCGACCGTGGCGTTTAGAGTCCAGAACGTCTTCAACTTCGAAGTGTTCCTCCTCGTTCAAGATCTCTGGTGGTGGTTTGGGGAAGTTCTTCCCATGGGCCGTTGTCTCGTGATACTCGGTGAGTATTGATGCGTGGAACACGGGGTGGATCCTCCATTGTTTGGGATGTCCAAACGGTAAGCGAGGTCCCAATTCGGTCTTCACCTTGAAGGGGCCGTAGCGTCGTGGGGCGAGTTTCGCTTTTGGATGTGTCGTGTGGATGTGGTGCCTTCTAACCATACTTGGGTTCCCTTTTCCCATTGGGGAAGTTTTCGGTGGGAATCCCTGTCTTTCGCGTGTTGCGCAGCCATGCGCAGGCTAGATTCCGCCTCTTCCTGTACTTCTTGGATCGACTTTATCCGTTCGGCCACTGCGGGCACCCTGGTATCCAGAACCGTGTCTGCCGAGTAGGGTGGATTATACCCATAGAGGATTTCGAATGGCGATTTTCCTGTAGCTGAATGCTGTCTGCTGTTATGAGCGAATTCTGCAAAAGAAAGTAGTTCCACCCAGTTGTCCTGATGGTGGTTGCAGAAGACTCGTAGGAATTGTTCGATCTCTTGGTTTACCCGTTCGGTTTCTCCATCCGTTTGAGGATGGTATGCAGTACTCAGCGCTGGAATAATACCCAGTCCTTTCCATAGTTCCCTAGTGAATGTGGCGCGAATTGTGGGCCTCGATCGGACACCACTTTGGCGGGGTAGACCGAAACGCTTAAAGACGTTGTCTTGGAAAAGTCTCGTTGGTTTCTTCCGCCGTGATTGTTTTCTTGCACGGGGTGATTACGATCCCTTTTGATAGTCCTTGGTCTACCACCACATTGATCGAGTCGAACCTCCGCTTTCTGGGAGGTCGGTTACGAAGTCGGTGGAGATGAACTTCCAGGGTGTGTCCGTGGTTTCAAGCGGTTGATCGGCGGGTGAGTGCGATGTGGCAAGTTCTTTGTAGATTGGCAAGTTGCACAACCATCCACGTAGTCGTGGACGAACTTTGTTATTCCCTGCCACCAATAGTTTCGTCGCACCAGTTCCAATGTCTTCGACCGTCCTGGGTGTCCGACTGCTATGGAATCATGGTGGGTTTTGACGATTGCTCTTCGTATGGTGTCATCCTTTGGTACACAGATACGTCCGTTTCGTCGGATAGTTCCTTCTTCGTGTGTCCAGTTGTTTAAGGCTGTTGCCAAGGTGCGGGTATTTTTCCTAAAATTGCTTGTACTGCCGCTTTTACTACCGTGTCCTGCTCCGACGAGAGTGTCGAATGAGCGTGAGGAGGTTTGAGACTGTAATTCCGTGGATCGAACGCGCACATCCACTAGTGTTTCCTCTGAGTCGGCGAAAAGTTTGGACGGTAGGAGAGTCTGCGCCTTGTTGTCATTTTCCACCCCCTCATTAAGGTCTGGCCGCCTGGACAGAGCATCAGCATGGTTGGTGGAACCAGCCTTGTGAAGGAGTGTAAAGTCGAATTGTGACAAGAACAAGCTCCAGCGAGCTTGGCGTCGAGTGAGATCGCGCGCAGACTGGAAATAGACCAAATTTTGTGGTCGGTCCAGATTTCGAACGGGTGACGGGCTCCTTCCAAGTAATGTTTCCAGTGGTCCAGGGCTTTGATGATGGCGAGTAACTCGCGATCGTGAACGTCGTAGTTCCGCTCCGGAGCGAAAGATCCGGAGAGATAAGCCACTGGGTGCCATGCTTCATCGGTCCCTTCTTGTAACAAACCGCGCCATAAGCGGTGAGGGATGCGTCGGTGACGAGCCGGAAAGGATGCATGGGATCCGGGTAAGCAAGGACGGGTTTCTTCGTGAAAGCCGATTTTAAGTGTCAAACGCCTTTGGCAGGCGTCCGTCCAGATCCATTTGGCATCCTTCTTGGTGAGGTCATGAGGTCGAGTGATAAAGGAGAACTTCTCGATGAACTCGATAAAAGTTTCCAATCCCAAGAACGAGCGAATGTCTCGGACCGTGCGAGGGACGGGCCATTCCTCAATGCGGCTACTTTTGAGTCCTCCATGGCGACAGAGTCTGCCGAGATCGTGTACCCCAAATAGTTGAGTTTGTCCTTGTGGAACTCGCACTTTTCGGGTTTGAGGTAGAGATCATTGTCGCGAAGGATTTTCATGACCTGTTTTATCACCAAGACGTGTTCGGCCACCGTGGCCGTGAAGATGAGGATGTCGTCCATGTATACCGTGATTTTCCTAGCGAGGATGAGATCCTTGAAGATCATGTTCATCATGGCTTGGAATGTGGCCGGCGAATTGGTGAGACCGAAGAACATCACTGTAGGTTCGAAGAGTCCTAAAGGGGTCACGAATGCCGCCTTGGACTCGTCGCCTTCTTGATCCGTATATTGTTATACCCCAGCGGACGTCCAGTTTGGAGAACACCTTGGCTCCTTTAATGACGTCCAAGAGTTCCTGTATCAGAGGTAGGGGCAAACATTCCTAACCGTGTGTTCGTTTAAGTGCGGTAGTCCTGTACAGGGCGGAGTTTTCCATCCTTCTTACTGATGAAGAAGAAGGAGGCCGCGCTGTTAGCGTGGACCGACGGATAGTTCCCCTGGCCAAATGTTCTTTGACGAACTTCCTAGTTCGTCATGTTTTTCAGGGCTGAGCGGGAATATCCGGGTGCTTGTGGAACAAAGGTTGGTTTTAGATCGATGGCGTGGTCCCATATCGTATGTCCTGGGAGCCTTTGTGACCGTCGCTCGCTAAAGATGTCGAGGTACTCGTGATAATGGCAACGGTACTCGATCCTTCAAGTGCGTGATGTCAATTTCCTCTTCGAGGTCTTCATCAAAACTGGCGAGACCTGTGGTTCGGGGCGACCTTCCTAATGACTGGTTCCTCCTTGTTCACCGGAACAGGGAGGTCAAACTTGAGCTTGTTATCTTGTCGACGTGCTCTACGTCGGCAAGTATGTCGAGCATTTTCTGTCGTCCTTGGGCGCGTCTGTCCCAAAGGTTTACTAGTGCCGTTTGAATTCGCTGTTTGTCAGCGTACGCCATCTTTCTCTCGGCCATCCTCTGGGGTCCGAGAGATCGTGTACCAAGCGAGGTTTTTCTCGGTGTGTTTTTCTACCATTGTTTAGCCGTCCTTCGGCCAATGGTTCTTCTTTTGCCTTGGTAATTCCATACGGTTGTTCGCATAGGGATCGGCACCCATCGAACCGTACTTCACGTTTCCTCCACCGAATGGAAGGATCGTGGTATCGTAACCAATCTGTCCCCAGGAGCATGTCGTCTCTCCCAGATTGGTGATGAACATTTGAACGCGTTCCGTGTGCGTTCGACCTTGTTGGTCTGTGATGGTTAGTTTCCATCTACGCCTCTAGTTATGAGGCCGTTTTTGTTAATGGAGTCGTCGACGTTCCGTACTCGAATGGGTCGGTCCAACGGATAGCTGGGGAGGTTGTGTTTCCATACCCAGATTCGTTGACCAGGATCCCTTCGCAGGCTGAGTCGATCGTTGCTCTAGCTCCAGCTCTTCGGCCTTGAGTTGTCAACTTCACGTTCAAACGAATAGGAGTAATGATGTGATGGTTCATTGCTCGTACGTTGATACATGTTTGACCCCTCCTTCGACCGTCTCTCTCTCTCTTGCTGGCAGAGGAGAGGCTAAGAAAACCCTCTGCTACGTCACCAACACCTGCTTGGCTTCGCCCGTGTCTAGCTCTTTGAAGAGCCTTCGGACGGTAGCAGCATCACCGACGGGTCGGTCGAGTCGTCGTCGGTCAGGCGGTACGTAGCGTCCTCCATGGTGCGGAGGGGTTCTCGGGTCGCGGTAGCGTTCGCGGGTTCCACCGAACGACGAGGTTGTGGTACCCCACGGTGGTGCTGACCAGAACTGCCCTCCTCCAACTCTCGATGAAGTCGGCTGTTTCCCCCAATTGGGGTTCCTGTCATCCTCTTCCATGTCCACTTCGCGAGCTCTCCGACCTCCTCTTCCCACTGGCGACGCGGATTTCCTCTAGTCGGCCGAAGGCCTCTAGATTGAGAGGATGAGCGACAATCCTGCGCATAATGCCCGGGTTTCCCGCAGGTAACACGTGATAAAGGGCTTGCCCTCATGCGTCCGCTTGTTTGGCTGTACGCCTTTTCCTCGAGGCGTCGATGTCCATATCGACGACCTGGTTATTCATTCTTCGAGGGGCGTTGGTGGAATTGTAGCGGGGAGTGGAGCGAAGGTGGAAGCGATCTAGGAAATCGCTTTTGAAGTTGTGGAGCTGGCGAGGAGGGTCTTTTGAGCACTGCGGGCTCTCATGCGGCCATCTATTTCACAGGCCATGTTGACCCAATCCTGGATCGTGTCTTTGGCGGAGTTTCTCGGTCATAGATTTTGTCCAGGACCTTGGGTCTAGCCTCTTTGGTAATAAGGAACTTGTTCCTTATCGGCGATGTCGGCGTCGGCGGCAATGAGTGTGAACTGATTGGAGTATTCGTCCACCGTCATGCGACCTTGTGAGAAGGTCATGAGGGCGCTGCGGGCCTTATCCACCTTCCCAGATTCTCTGAAGTGGATTTCGAACTTCTCCTTGAAGTCTTTCCACGTTCCCAGGGTCGTGGGAGGATCTGCCCCGATGTCTTGTTGAGGAAGTTTCCGCCCATACTCCTGCCGTTCCGGACCGCATGCAGGAGAGGACCAGGGAGATCCGATCCGCATCGGTCTTGTATCGATCTGTTTCTGTAACAAAAAGAAGGAGGCATTGGAGCATGAAATGCTGTGACTCGGTTTGATGCCTGAAAAGTTGTCGGGAAGCTTCAGCTTTCCTCGACCTGGCTGTACTGTGGTGGGGAGGGTTCCTCCGCCGGCTGGGGCGGTTCCTGCTCCTGATGTTGACATGATGTTTTGGGGGTTTGTGTGTACGGGCGTCTGTGCGTCCGAGTAATCTGAGTGGGAGGATTCTTCCTCTTCTTCTTCCGAGGTGTCCGGTACTACGGGCTCGGGTTCTCTGTATTGTGGTGGGGGTTCCCAATCGGCGTGGACTTCGTTCCACGCCCACTCTGCTTCTGTTCCGTCTGATCTGGTGAAGAAGTACTGTCCGTCCCTAAACGAGCAGTTGTCGAAGTTTGGTGGGGCCCTCTGGTTTGTATCTGAGTAAAACCACGAGGCGCCTTGTTTGTGGATGGGACGGTTGTTTTGACGGAGTTGATTATTGATTCGTCTAGTGCCTGGTGGGTATCCTAGGCCTAGATCTTGCTCCAGCGTATAAAGAGTAACTCTCTCTCAGTGGGGTCTAAGCCACCGATCGAGGTCGTGAGAGAGGGTGTGGCTGCAAGCAAGGGTGTGCGCAAGGTAGGGGCGTGGTCGAGTCTATTCTAATGTTACGAACTGCTCGTTCGATAACCTCAGAGTAGCGGTTCTTCCCTAAGTCGCGCAGTGACTGTGGAGTAAGGCAAGTCCGACTGTATTGGGGTACAGTAGGGACAAGGGGATAGGCAGTAAGGAGACTGCTTAAGGACGAGGTGCTGTGTAGGAAGACACAGAGAAACGAGGAGAATAGACTAAAGTCCTTAGCCTATTCTATGGGCCTTATATACCGTATGCGGCCCTGACATGTGAATGCTTCCTTTAGTACGCCTCTCCTTCATATATCCCTGTGTCCCACTTCCCGTCCGATGCTGAGTGATCCATCGGATTAGTCGGCTTTGAGGGAATGCCGAATACCTTGTTGTTCGCTCCGATGCGGAGCCGCCTAGTGTTGGTGCGATGGATGTCGGGTTAGACCATGCTCCGATGAGCCCCGAGATCCCAATCGTAACAGGAAGGAACCCACATCCACACAACCCATCCGAAAGCGAAACTGGCCCCTCGGTGTTATGGCCCTTTTAAGGTAAAAGGCAAAGTCGGAACTTTGGCCTACTGTTTGGAAATCCCTGAACAATGGAGGATCCACCCCGTATTCCACGCCTCAATGCTCACAGAGTATCACGAGACGGAGGCCCATGGGAAGAATTTCCCCAAACCACCTCCGGAGATCCTAAACGACGAAGAGCACTTTGAAGTTGAGACCATTCTGGACTCCAAACGCCACGGTCGTGGCATCAAATACCTCGTGAAGTGGGTCGGGTATCCCGAAGCGGACAATTCATGGGAACCCTGGGCCCTGCTGAAAGGAACGGCTGATGAAGCACTACAGGAATATCACCGAAGATATCCCAACCGTTCAAGAGCCGCGGGACTCCAGGTGGATACGGCAGTATAAAAGGATGGATGGAGGAAAGAAGAAGATATCAGCTCCTCATCATCTTTTACATGACAGACTCCTCCACCTCCTACTACTCCCCACATCAGCGAGACTCCCCCTCAGAACATGCCATGTTCCTCGGAGGAGGAACAACCGAATCAGCATCATCACCATCGCGAAACTCCTCACCAGATATCATCCTGGCTGTTCCAAACCCGGATACCCGAAGAATGGACGAGGCAAACCAGACAGAGGTCCCCATCGGACCTAGTACCAGTACAGGAATCCTCGTACCAGAGCCCCCATCAAGGGTTGAGGGACCTCATGACGATCACCCTCAGGCAGATCCGGCAGAAGGAAGAGAGGATCCGGGTAATGAAGTGGAACCAGAAACATCGAGACCAGAGCTCCTGGGCAGCAGTGAATGAATACTTCGACCTACAACGGTATCAAGCCCGACTGGACATGTTGACGGACATGTACCAGACGCAACAATGAGTAATGCACCGACTCCCGGACCCGGAGGACCCCCTGCCAGTGGTGGAAATCCTCAGCCTGGAGAGTTGGAAGGATTAGGCGATGCCCTTCTCCAGCGAACCACGATTGGATCGGTAATCCAGATGGCTGTCGCCCTAGCCTTACAACGACTTGCTAATGTCCTGGCAGGACAACCCGGCAGCAAACGAAGTGATGTTCCGCGTCGGCTGGCGAACGCCAGCGACTGAGTTAGGATCCTGGCCTACATCGAGGACCATAGGGTGGCCTCCTGGTACGTGCGAGGGAACATAGGGCAACACGCCCTACTCATCCACCCCACAAGTTTTCTTCCTTCGTCAATCTTGAGCTCGTACCTGCCCTCCTGGCCGACACCGATGCAGCACAATCCCGTCCCATTCGGGTTGAACTGTACCGGGTTGTACCGTGGAACGAGGGAAATGTCAGGGAAGTACCGACTGCGAGCCATCAAGACACCTCCACACAGACCGAATATGTCTGGACCACGGTACAGCGACAGGCAAGGCAGGACGAACAAACGAGAGCCAACGTCCGCCTCCTTACCGCCAGGGCCGAACCAAGTACCGACAATGAACAACCCCCTCTATACCGGCGGAGGGACAGGCCTGTCCGAGCCAGGGGACGTGCAGATGCACTACGAGGGGGCCACGCTCGACTTCCTCGACAGGGAAATTTGTCGACTATCAATAGAAGTCGAGATCATGGAGGTGCAAGAGAAAATCCGCGCCCACGTCGCCGCGCTCCTCGCTCTCCATCGGAGATGGGGGAACTGTTACATGGACAAGGGCAGAGCTAGACGCATGGGACGCCCTTGACCACCAATACGACGATTACGACTATGAGGCGTACGCACGGCAGACGAAGGAGAAGGGGACTTTGGTAATCCCGCGGGAGGATATTGAAAGGATGCAGAGGAGAGGACCCTGCATCCCAGGTAACGGTTACACGAACAGGACAACTGGCCCACATGTCCACCATGACGTTAAACTGGATGTTCGTCCGAAACGACGTAAAACTACGATCGTCCGCGAAGACATTAAACTAAGATAGGAAGGAAAACCTCGAACCCGGACGACGATCCGCTCAAGTCGTTGACCTGCATGTCGTTAAACTGTGAAAAGATAAGAAGGCAGGGGAAGTACCTGTCCTGGCCTGGCAGGGTCAAGAGTCGCATTTCATCCATTCCTTCGGAGCAGAACGAAGGAAACACACAAGCGACCTCTCGCTGTCAAGAGGTATTCTGACAGACGAATCGGGCGTCCCGTTTGGATCCCCAGTTTTACAGGTCCCTTTCCGCATTAGGAGGACCTTGGATTCGAATAATCTTTGATGGCCTACGCCACTGGCTTTTCTCTCTCGACAAGTGATGGCGTCGAGAGATCGCAAGATGCATATTCCGGTCGTGGCGAATCGGGTGCTATTTATTATCCTCGCTGTCAAGGTCTGACAGGAGTTTGGGTGTCCCTCTTTGGATCCCCAGTTTTACAGGGTCTTTTCCGCATTAGGGGACCCTCGCTGCGATGCACGCAGTAGTAGGAGATGCGACCTACTACGGTGTCAGTAACTGAACGAGGCACCAAAACAAGAAACCTCTCAGCCAGGACGGGCCACCGTATGGGGCTGACAGAGTCAGGCGGAGGGCTTACATCCGCAACGATGTAAAACTACGAACGGCTTGGTCCGCAATGACGATAAACTAGTTCTCGGCGATCGTCCGGCAAGACGTTAAACTACCACCGACCCTCGGAGCGTGGATGCATTCCAGCAGTGCGGAATGGAGGCCCCACTGGCTTGGAACCCTGCCGACTAGGTCAAGGCGCTTCCAGATTCCATGCGCCTTACGGTAAAAGAATCTGGGGTCGACACGGTTCAATTCCGTGCGAGGGGTCTGGAGACATGGAGCGGGTTGCCAGCCATCCGACAAGGACCGCGACTACTCCATGGCCGTTCAGTCTACTCTTGAAGTCAGAAGCAAGAAATTCCGCTTCAAGGGCCAGTCAAGAGGCAACTGGGATAGTGCCTCGAGGTACGTGATTATGGGACAAGTTCATGCCCATAACCACACATCCTCCATGACGATAAACTGGGCCTGTTGGACTGCCTATTTGAGTAGGCAGGCCAACGTCCGCAATGACGATAAACTACGGTCTCCCTCTGTTCTAGGGAGGCGTCTTTGGAGCTGGAATTACCGCTTCCAGCTACAAGTCCGCAATGACCTTAAACTAGCAGCGGTCCGAGACGACCCTAAACTACCCTCGCCTTGGAGGCACACATCTATCGGACTCAAGGCACAGTCGGACGATAGCATCGTCCTTCATGACGTTAAACTGAGGTGACCCGTCAGTTACGGGCTGGGTGGGTCGTGTCAAAATAGAAGCTTATTCTGGCACCACCCCCCTCATTTGAGCAGTGTCCAAAGATGAGAACTCTTTGCACACTACTCCAAAAACAAGTTATCCGGTTTGATATAGCATAAACCGTCACCTTCTTCCTCGGGACGACATAACCTCTAGAGCTGTGGAAATTGGTCTATGGCCCTATGCGCATCACCGATGAATGATCCGGCGTGCAGAAAAGTCCTCACTCTAGGCCTGTTATGTTTGGGAACAGGTGTAATTTATAGGTCCGCAACGACCTAGGGATAAACTAGCAGGGCCGTCCGCAACGACGAGACAAAACTACCTATGGTCTAGGAACGACCGGAAACTTCTACACAAGAGGGAATACCACACAGCGACCCCGCATTCAACCGACTCAGACAGGAGTCGAGTTTCTAATCACCACCTAATAATCTTCGCACCATCATCTTCTTGACATCGCCAGGATCGGCCTGGTTTAACAAAAAGAATCCAGGAAAGGCCTGGATCGGGTGGACACATTGATGGCCGGAAAGCCTACCAGTAGGATGAGGTGGCTTGGTAACCCACCAACAGGTCCAAAACAATGGGGCACAGGCGGAAGATAACTTCTTCGACAGCCGAGTACAAACTGGATGTGTTAGCGACCCGCAACAAAACTTCGGTGAAGGAAAAACATCGGAAGGGAGACGCGGCCTGGGAAACCGCTAGGTACTCAAAACAAACAGCTCAACGGAGACGGAAAACTCCTAGGCGTTGTAAACAACGTAAGTCGGTCTTCGCCCCAGAAAACGCAGTGGTGCCGGAAGACGCATCCGGCCCGACGATCAAGATATGATTCACGATGATGGAAGAGGTGCTCGCATAGTGAGGTCCGTTCAGGCGACCAGACGTAGAAAGGGGGTATTGTTACGATTGGGATCTTGGGGCTCATCGGAGCATGGTCTAACCCGACATCCACCGTACCAACACTAGGCGGCTCCTCATCGGAGCGTACAACAAGGTATTCGGCATTCCCTCGAAGGCCGACTAATCCGATGGATCACTCAGCATTGGACGGGAAGTGGGACAGATGGATATAAAGGATCAAGGCAGTACTAAAGGAAGCATTCACATGCATGGGCAAGAGGAGGTTATGAGTAAGACGGCCAGGAAGGCGGATCCCTTACTATAACCCATACAGTATATAAGGCCCATAGAATAGGCTGAGGGACTTCAGTCTATTCTCCTTGTTTCTACACAGTCTTCCTACTGTGTACCTTGTTTCCCCCGTATCATCCTACACGGGTCCCTCGTCCCCCTGTATCTTCCTATACAGGGAAACCCCTTGTCCCTCTGTACTCCAATACAGTCGGCTTCCTTTTCACTCCACAGTCTCTGCGTGACTTAGGGAAGAACCGCTACTCTGAGGTTATCGAACGAGCAGTTCATAACACCGTCCCTCGCACGGTTCGGGACATTTGCTCCTTTTTAGGTCTTGGAAACTTCTATCAAAGGTTTATCAAGAAGTTTTCCTTCATAACCCGACCTTTGCATGACCTCACCAAGAAGGACGCCAAGTGGAATTGGACAAGCGCCTGCCAAAAGGCGTTCGACACGCTGAAGGCGGCCTTCACATCGAAACCGGTCCTGTTATACCCAGATCCGATGCGCCCTTTCCGGCTCGTCACTGATGCGTCCCTCACCACTTATGGCGCAGTCCTGTTACAGGAGGGATCCGACGATGCGTGGCATCCAGTGGCATACCTATCTGGGTCCTTCGCCCCTCCAGAGCGAAATTACAACATCCACGACCGGGAACTCCTCGCCATTATTAAGGCATTAGACCACTGGAAGCACTACTTGGAAGGTGCTCGACATTCTTTCGAAATTTGGACCAACCATAAAAATCTGGTTTATTTCCAATCTGCGTGTGACCTCACTCGGCATCAAGCTCGTTGGAGCTTGTTCTTGTCGCAGTTCGACTTCACACTCCTTCATAAGGCCAGAACCACCAACCACGCGGATGCTCTGTCCAGGCGACCAGACCTTAGTGAGGGGGTGGAATCTGACAACAAGGCGCAGACTTTGCTACCGTCCAAACTTTTCGCCGAATCCGAGGAAACCCTGGTAGACGTACGTGTTCGAACCATGGAACTACAGTCTTCAAGCCTCCTTTCCATCATCAGACACTCCTGCTCGGAACGGGACATGTTGGTGAACGCAGCACTAAAGGAGATTTTGGAAAAAGGCTCCAAAGCGTTAACAATGAAACTTAAGGAATGGACACATGAGAAAGGCATCACTCGGCGATATGGGCACGTATGTGTACCAAAAGACGACACCATACGAAGAACAATAGTCAAAACCCATCACGATTCCATAGCAGTCGGACATCCAGGGCGATCAAAGACATTGGAACTGGTGCGACGACATTACTGGTGGCAGGGCATGACGAAGTTCGTCCATGATTATGTGGACGGCTGAGCAACTTGCCAATCTACGAAGAACCTACCACATCGCACCCATCCACCGATTCAACCACTCAAAACCACGGACACGCCCTGGAAATTCATCTCTACCGACTTCGTAACCGACCTCCCAGAAAGTGGGGGGTTCGATTCGATCAATGTGGTGGTAGACCAAGGACTATCAAAAGGAATTGTCATTACTCCTTGTAAGAAGACAATCATGGCCAAAGAAACCACAAGGTTATTCCAAGATAACGTTTTTAAACATTTTGGTCTCCCAGTCAAGGTGGTGTCCGACCGAGGACCTCAATTTGCGGCCACATTTACACGAGAACTGTGGAAAGGACTAGGTATTATCCCTGCGTTAAGCACGGCATATCACCCCCAAACGGATGGAGAAACCGAATGGGTGAACCAGGAAATCGAGCAATTCCTACGGGTTTTTTGCAACCACCACCAGGATAACTGGGTGGACTTGCTTTCCTTTGCAGAATTCGCTCACAATAGCCGACAACACTCGGCCACAGGAAAATCACCGTTCGAAATCCTCTATGGATACAATCCACCTTACTCAGCAGATGCAGCGCTTGATACTAAGGTACCCGCGGTGGTCGAGCGGATCAGGTTGATCCGAGAAGTCCAAGGAGAAGCCGAGTCTAGCCTGCGCATGGCTGCGCAATGTGCGAAAGACAGGGACTTCCACCGCAGCCTCCCGCAATGGGAGAAAGGAACTCAAGTCTGGCTAGAAGGGACCCACATCCACACAACACATCCGAAAGCGAAACTGGCCCCTCGGCGTTATGGTCCATTTAAGGTGAAGAGCAAGGTCGGAACCTTGGCCTACCGCTTGGAAATCCCTGAACAATGGAGGATCCACCCCATATTCCACGCATCAATGCTCACGAAATATCACGAGACAGAGGCCCATGGGAAGAATTTCCCCAAACCACCTCCGAAAATCCTGAACGATGAAGAGCACTTCAAAGTTGAAGCCATTCAGGACTCCAAACGCCACGGTCGTGGCATCAGATACCTTATGAAGTGGGTCGGATATCCCGAAGCAGACAATTCATGGGAACCCTGGACCCTGCTAAAGGGAACGGCTGATGAAGCACTGCAGGAATATCACCGAAGATATCCCAACCGTCCAAAAGCCGTGGGATTCCAGGTGGATAGGGTTGTATACAGGGAGGCCGGAGGAAAGAAGAAAGATCTTCACCGGATCCTCATCATCATCTCATGACCTCTTCGTCCTCCTACTACTCCCCACACCAAAGAGAACCCTCTCCAGGACAAGCTATATTCATGGATGGAGGAACAACCAGATCAGCATCATCACCATCACGCAACTCGTCGCCGGACATCGTCCTGGCCGTTCCAAGCCCGGATACCCGAAGAGTGGACGCGACAAACCAGACAGAGGTCCCCATCGGACCTAATTCCGGTAGAGGCAGCCTCATACCAGAGCCCTCATCAAGGGCTGAGGGACCTAATGACGATCACCCTTCGACAAATTCGGCAAAAGGAGGAAAGAATCTGGACGATGCAATGGAACCAGAAGCATCGAGACCAGAGCTCCTGGGTGGCAGTGAGCGAATACTTCGACCTGCAACAAGCCCAAGCCCAGCTGGACGTGTTGACGGACATGTATTAGAACCAGCAGCGAGTAGCGCACCGGCTCCCAGCGCCGGAGGACCCGTTGCCACTAGTGGAGGTCCTCAGTCCGGAGAACTGGAAGGATTAGGCGACGCTCTTCTACAGCGAACCACGATTGGATCGGTAATCCAAATGGCCGTTGCGCTAGCCTTACAACGGCTCGCTAACATCCTGGCAGGACAACCGGGGAGCGAGAGAAGCAATGTTCCGCATCGGCTGGCGAACGCCAGCGATTGAGTTAGGGTCCTGGCCTACATCGAAGATCACCAAGTCGCCTCTTGGTACGCGCGGGGAAACACTGGGCAGCACGCCCTACTCACCCATCCCCACAAGTTTTCTTCCTTCGTCAATCTTGAGCTCGTACCTGCCCTCTTGGCCGGTACCGATGCAGCTCAGTCCCGTCCCATTCAGGTTGAACCGTACAGGGTTGTACCATGGAACGAGGCAACCGTCGGGGAAATACCAGCTCCGAGCCATCGAGACGCCACCACGCAAACAGAATATGTCTGGACTACCGTTCAAAGGCAGGCAAGACGGGACGAGCAATCAAGAGCCAATGTCCACCTCCTCACGGCAAGGGCCGAGCCAAGCACCGACAACGAACAACCCCCTCTATACCGGCGAAAGGACAGGCCGACCAGAGCCATGGCACGAGCTGATGGACTACGAGGGGGCAACGCTCGACTTCCTCGACAGGGAAATTCATTGACTATCGGTAGAAGTCGAGATCATGGAAGTACAAGAGAAAATCCGCGCCCACATCGCCGCACTCCTCGCTCTCCACCGGAGGTGAGGAGAACTGTTACATGGACAAGGGCAGAACTAGACGCATGGGACGCCCTCGACGAACAATACAACGATTACGACTACGAGGCGTATGCGCGACCGGATGAAGGAGAAGGAGATTTTGGCAACCCCGCAAGAGGGTATTGAGAGAAGGATGCAGAGGAGAGGACCCTGCATCCCAGGTAACGGTTACACAAACAGGACGACCGACACGTCCACCATGACGTTAAACTGGATGTTCGTCCGAAACGACGTAAAACTACGATCGTCCGCAAAGACGTTAAACTAAGTCAGGAAGGAAAACCTCGAACCCGGACGACGCCCCGCTCAAGACGTCGACCTGCATGTCGTTAAACTGTGAAAAGATAAGAAGGCAGGGGAAGTACCTGTCCTGGCCTGGCAGGGTTGAAAGTCCGCATTTTCTCCATCCTTTAAAGCAGAACGAAGGAAACACACAAGCGAAC
The DNA here is from genome assembly GCA_002994785.1 of Heterobasidion parviporum. Classification (NCBI taxonomy): domain Eukaryota; kingdom Fungi; phylum Basidiomycota; class Agaricomycetes; order Russulales; family Bondarzewiaceae; genus Heterobasidion; species Heterobasidion parviporum. The sequence continues at coordinate 39,820 of PDUQ01000022.1, forward strand.
CTCTCGCTGTCAAGAGGTATTCTGACAGACGAATCGGGCGTCCCGTTTGGATCCCCAGTTTTACAGGTCCCTTTCCGCATTAGGAGGACCTTGGATTCAAATAACCTATGTCACTGGCTTCTCTCAACGAGTGATGGCGTTGAGAGGCTCAAAGATGCATATTCCGGTCGTGGCGAATCGGGTGCTATTTATTATCCTCGCTGTCAAGGTCTGACAGGAGTTTGGGCGTCCCTCTTTGGATCCCCAGTTTTACAGGGTCTTTTCCGCATTAGGGGACCCTCGCTGCGATGCACGCAGTAGTAGGAGATGCGACCTACTACGGTGTCAGTAACTGAACGAGGCACCAAAACAAGAAACCTCTCAGCCAGGACGGGCCACCGTATGGGGCTGACAGAGTCAGGCGGAGGGCTTACATCCGCAACGATGTAAAACTACGAACGGCTTGGTCCGCAATGACGATAAACTAGTTCTCGGCGTTCGTCCGGAAGACGTAAACTACCATGACCCTCGGAGTGTGGATGCATTCCAGCAGTGCGGAATGGAGGCCCCACTGGCTTGGAACCCTGCCGACTAGGTCAAGGCGCTTCCAGATTCCATGCGCCTTACGGTAAAAGAATCTGGGGTCGACACGGTTCAATTCCGTGCGAGGGGTCTGGAGACATGGAGCGGGTTGCCAGCTATCCGACAAGGACCGCGACTACTCCATGGCCGTTCAGTCTACTCTTGAAGTCAGAAGCAAGAAATTCCGCTTCAAGGCCAGTCAAGAGGCAACTGGGATGGTGCCTCGAGGTACGTGATTATGGGACAAGTTCATGCCCATACCACACGTCCTCCATGACGTTAAACTGGGCCTGTCGGCGACTTCGAACACGAAGTCACCGCGTCCGCAAAGACAGAAAACTAGTCTAGTCCGCAATGACGTTAAACTACAGTCTCCCTCTGTTCTAGGGAGGCGCCTTTGGAGCTGGAATTACCCTTCCAGCTACAAGTCCGAAATGACCTTAAACTACCCTCGCCTTGGAGGCACGCATCTATTGGGACTCAAGGCATGGTCGGACGATAGCATCGTCCGAAATGACATTAAACTAGCGGCCGTCCATCATGACAATAAACTGAGGCGACCCGTCAGTTACGGGCTGGGTGAGTCGTGTCAAAATAGAAGCTTATTTTGCCACCACTCCCCTCGTTTGAGCAGTGTCCAAAGATGGGAACTCTTTGCACACTACTCCAAAACAAGTTATCCGGTTTGATATAGCATAAACTGTCACCTTCTTCCTCAGGACGAGATAACCTCTAGAGCTGTAGAAATTGGTCTAGGGCCCTATACGCATCACCGATGAATGATCCAGCGCGCAGAAAAGTCTTCACCTCTAGGCTCGTTATCTTTGGGAATAGGTGTATTTATAGGTCCGCAACGACCTAGGGATAAACTAGTAGGGCCATCCGCAATGACGAGACAAAACTACCTAAGGTCTAGGAAAGACCCAAACTTTCCAAAACCGAGGGAATACCTTACAGCGACCCCGCAATCAACCGACTCAGACAAGAGTCAAGTTTCTAATCACCACCAAATAATCTTCGCATCATCATCATCTTGACGTTGCCAGGATCGGCCTGGCTTAACAAAAAGAATCCAGGAAAGGCCTGGATTGGGTGGATACGTCGATGGCCGGAAAGCCTACCGGTAGGATGAGGTGGCTTGGTAACCCACCAACAGGTCCAACACAATGGGGGCACAGGCAGAAGATAACTTCTTCGACAGCCGAGTACAAACTGGACGTATTTGCGACCCGCATCAAAACTTCGGCGAAGGAAAAACATCGGAAGGGAGACGCGGCCTGGGAAACCGCTAGGTACTCAAAACAAACAGCTCAACGGAGACGGAAAACTCCTAGGCATTGTAAACGACGTAAGTCGGTCTTCGCCCCAGAAAACGCAGTGGTGCCGGAAGACGCATCCGGCCCCGACGATCAAGATATGATTCACGATGATGGAAGAGGTGCTCGCATAGTGAGGTCCATTCAGGTGACCAGACGTAGAAAGGGGGTATTGTTACGATTGGGATCTCGGGGCTCATCGGAGCATGGTCTAACCCGACATCCACCGTACCAACACTAGGCGGCTCCTCATCGGAGCGTACAACAAGGTATTCGGCATTCCCTCGAAGGCCGACTAATCCGATGGATCACTCAGCATTGGACGGGAAGTGGGACAGCTGGATATAAAGGATCAAGGCAGTACTAAAGGAAGCATTCACATGCATGGGCAAGAGGAGGTTATGAGTAAGATGGCCAGGAAGGCAGATCCCTTACTATAACCCATATAGTATATAAGGCCCATAGAATAGGCTGAGGGACTTCAGTCTATTCTCCTCGTTTGTCCGTATCACCCTATACGGATCCTTCGTTATTAGGCAGTCTCCCTACTGTCTACCCTCGCTCCCCTGTATCTTCCTATACGGGGATAATCCCCTTGTCCCCCTTGTATCCCCATACAAGTCGGACCCCTTTGCACTCCATTGTGCGACTTAGGGAAGAACCACTACTCTGAGGTTACCGAACGAGCAGTTCGTAACATACAGACTATAACGGTAGCATAAGCAATGGAATGTAGGGTCATGCAGTTCATGTTATGCGAAGTGGCATTGCAGCCTTTTAGTCCACCATTCCTGATGGCGGGGGCAGCCCTCACAGATGACCGAGAAGTAAAAATATGCTTGTATACCTATGATACAGCAGTGGTGTTAATCAGGTAATGGAGAGCACACAATTGAAAAGGACACACCCACTGCAAAAAATATCCCTGAAGGAGTCCATGATCGAGGTTGTCAGGGTCATACTTGAAGCTGTCAGAGGAGTCATACAGAAATGTTGGCCACTGGTTGGCATAGACAGGTAATGTACCATCACGCAGTCCATGAATGAAGCTATGGAGGAAATTGAGCACTATAGCATGTATGTCAATTGCGCAAGGGAGTACCTACTCTGGGTTGGCCTCAAAAAGGTCCAACTGACTGCATGGACAAAGGAGGGTGGAAAGCATGGGGTAATTGAATCCATGATTGTCCTTCTGCTTCTGCTTGAGTATGGGGAGGCTCAGTACACAAGAGGGATTAGAAGGGTCCAACGGCACATAGTCCTGCAGCGCATCATGCTTGAGGCCGCCGCAATCATCTGATCTTGTGCCAATGGTGGCCTTGTGCATCTGTAGACCATTCTCAAGTTCAGAACTACTATCAAAAATGTATGGAAGTTACCTCAGAGACAAATCTATCAAGTGTGTCCCAATTGGTGTCTCGGAGCTCGTCTAACAACTCAGGGAGAGATGGGTCAGCATGACAGGCTTTGACAAGTTGATGATACAGTGAAAGATGGTATGCGGCCTTGTCAGGGTTCCTAGGACTACGTTAGAGAGGCTTGCTTACAAAGTGAAGGCGATGCGCTTACCATCCTTTCGTCTACATGTTCGTATTGTCTCCCTGGTGCTGTGCTTCATAATCTAACCCTGCCTAGAGGATGTTGCTCATGGGCACAAATGGGTCCATGGTGCGTGGAACCCATCGAGTGGCAAATAGGTAGTGTTCAAATAGCGAGGCTCCGATTTATGCAAATGATAATGGATGTGGCATGATAGTGAAGAGATGAAGTAGGACTCACTTGTGCCGTTTGCACCCAGTGGCAGTGAGAGTGGTGACAAACACTTGTTTCTCGCCAGTATGGGCCTCTCTTGATGAAGGATTGCTACTTGAGAATGACATGGGATGTGTGACTTGACTGAGGGGCGACTAGATAAGTATGGGTAGAGTAATTGTCTGAGAGAGGCATTGAAAATGAAGGCAAGACAGTGGGACGGGGGTGGTTCTCCCATAGCCGCAATAAAGAGCAGAGTGGCCTTGTAGCTTTGTGGATTCAAGTCAGCTTTGTCATAGCTCGGTACATGGAGGGCGGTGTGCCTTGGACAGGGCACATGACCTAATCAGAACACATTGATGCCTCATTTATCAGTCTTTTGTTGTACCAAGCCACTCAATGAGATGCTCGTACTATGAGAATCTTAATTTTTTCCTTGCAATTCATCTTCATCTTTTGGTCTTTCACGGAAGTCTCCTGCCACTTTTGCAACAAGAACTTCAAGACTCCACATGGGCTCTCAATACATCTCGGTTTCTGCAAGAGCAAGATCAATGCTTTTGAAATCCAAGGGAAAAGATACCAGGAGGTCAAACAGAAAAATCTGAGCGCTAAGATAAGCTAGACTGAGGGACAGGATCTTTTGTTGGAACGTCAGAGCTTGTGGGCAGTGATTCATGAAGACAAGGTAAGTTCCTTTGTGCCATTCTTCGGTCAAGGGCACTTGTTTCTTCACGTTCTTACCGGCTTCTGCTCTTCAGATTCCAGAACCCTCCAGTTCCTATGTAATTTCCTATGTAAATGCCTCAGGAAGTGATTCACTGCATGCTGAAGGGAACTAGACAGCAAGCCCTTCATCATGTGTCCCTGAACCACTAGAGCCCATGCTCAACCCTCCGTACATAGCTCTGGTGTGACTCAACAGTCTCAAAGACCCCAAGCCCCTAAAAAGTTCCAAGACTTTGTACTGTCATCAACAAATGCCCTCCCCCACTTTTTGCGCCAAAGGCTCACTCCCCCCATGAGTGCTGTCTCTGCTGCTCCTGATGCACTGCCTACTTCTCACCCACCGAGTCCCCCGCCTGCTGAACCCACCACAGAGCCTCCCAAAACCATCTTCAGCGTGCCCAACAAATTCAGATTGTTTTGTATCTACTATGAACGTCCCATGTACAATCCTAACAATGAAATGGACACCTTGGATGTCTATGATGCCCCGGCTCTAGGATCCCAGTCTAGTCCAGCATCAGCCTCGTCCGACTCCACTGGAAAATCCTGGTGGTCTTCCTTTTCGTCATTATCTCAGAGACTCAAGCAACAGGCCACATCTACCTTCGCACCCTTCCTGAATGCCACCGTTTTCCGCCTGATGCACTGGTTTTATGTTAAGACCTGGTCTTCACACGTGATGTGTCAGGAGGCTCCTGAGTCACTGAGGGAACATGTCAGATCCAAGTGCGTCCGATGAAGACACCAGCGGCTAACTTGGTGCGTAGTTTGGGATGCACGAGTGATTCGTGATAGTAATTTGACTCGAGGCAGGCACAAAGGTCCTCCCACAGATGTGAGGGTACAACCTGATGCGGACCTGGGTGACAGTAGATGTGCCGCCCACTAAAGTTGAGGTAGAACACTGCTAGTCCTGTGTAGAACGTAGCCAGTGTTGATACAATGACTAAGTGGTTGAGGACGATGATAGAGAGAAGCGTAAGTGCAAGTCAAACTGATGTTAAGCTTTGTTCTATTGACAATCAAAGGTCTGGCCTAATGGCAAAGACCTAGATGTAGCAGAGGTATGTCTAGTACTAATGGTCAAGAGTAAGAACAGGTAGTAGGTAACAAAGGTGAACAAGCTGGCGAGACAGGTCTATGGCTCATTCTATATATACTGTAAACTACTTTAGGGCAAGATCTACAGAAGGTCTGTGCTTCTTAAGGTACCAAGGTAAACAATCGAGATCAGTAAGCGAGGTACCAGGGGCAGGGACAGGAACAAGGTATCTGGCCAATAAGAAGCAGCAAACAAAGAATCAATGATCGAGAGTGATGTAACCTATGATGTGATCAGAGAAGCATGATGTAATCAATGATGTCAGTGATGTAGTCGATCATTGATCAGGAACAAAGGATAAGAATAGATAAACTTGATGTCCATTGGTGAAGGCAAGGGGTTGGTCACCAGGTATAGGTCATATCTGTTGGTCATAGACCACGCGCTATATGATCATGTGATCATATGTCATGTGTTATGAGCCAGCTCTTAATATTTTATAGCAGCACAACAAAATCTGCCGCAGATCTTCAACATCTGGTGGATGACATTATTCTGGCCCCCAACTTTGACCAACGTGATCTGTGCAAGTTTAGCACCAAGTGAGAGCTTCGGAGGCTTGATCTTTCTGATGCAACCGCCTAGGGATCTCCTCAAGTACCAACCCAGGACACAACGGGTGGCCCTGATTTTCTAGCCGGAGATGGATGACGTGAAGGCACCATCAAAATTTCCCTTCCCAAGGAACAACATAAATTCTCTTGGGAGGCAGATGCACCCACACTTGAGATTCCTGGGATCTTCTATCGCAAACTCACAGAAGTCATCTAGTGGGCATTCTCAGAAGCTGAACATACTCCTAATTTCCATATTTCTCCCTTCACAATGTTCTAGAATCCTGATGCTGCGGGAAACAATTGTGAGCCACTACCTAATCCTCCCAATCTGTCTGATCCCAAACAACCTCCCTCAGGAGAGCGTATTTACTCTGAGACTTACAACTCTGATGCTATGATCAAAGAGCACAAGAGGGTTTGTTCTGAGGCACAAGAGGCCAGCTGTCAGCCAGAAACTGTCATTGCGTCAATTCTGCTATGGTCGGATGCTACACATCTCACAAACTTTGGCAAGGCCTCACTGTGGCCAATATATGTTTTCTTTGGGAATCACACCAAGTATACCCAATCCAAGCCATCTGCTTTTGCTGTGCACCATCCTGAGGCAGATAACACCTGGGAGCCTTTTGCCCTATTGAAAGGATCGGCCAAAGAGGCTCTCTAGGAATTCCACAAGAGTTACCCGGATAAGCCCTGACCGGCAGGGCTTAGGGCTTAGGAAGGATATATAAAGACAAAGGACCTGCCCTCCTTAAAGGAGAGTGCTCCTTTCCCCTCCATTGCATGACTAGTGACTCCTCCTACTTCTCCCCTCACCAACACTTGTCTCATAACTCCTCTGACTATTCCCCTGGACGCGCCATGCTTATCGATGAAAGAACAACCTCATCACCCTCAAGGAACTCCTCCCCGGACATTGTCCTCATGGTCCTCAGCCGAGACATTGAGCGACCTAGCGGAGGCAGCCACCCAGGCATACCTGAGGGAGTACCCGTGCCAGTCACCAGCGCCCCCCAAGCCAAGTCGGAGGTATGACTTGGATCAAGAACCCCATCACGGGTTGAGGGGGGTGATGATGACCACCCTACAAGAAATCAGGAAGAAGGAAATCCTGGTCCGCACACTACAGTAGAATCAACAGCACTAGAACCCAAAGTCATGGCCAGCGACCGAAGAGTACTTTGCACTAGGAGTAGCTCAAGGTCGGCTGCAGATGTTGAAGGAGCTCTGCCAGAACCAGCAACGGCTAGTGCACCGACTGCCAAGGGAGGGAGACCCCCTGCCGGTGGTGGAAGTCTCCACCCCGGAGAATTGGAAGGATTAAGTGACACCCTACTCCAGTGCACCACAATCTCCGCGGACAACCAGGGAGTGAGCAGAGCGATGTACCACTTCAGCTGGCGGACACCAGTGACCAGGTTAGAACCTTGGCCTACACCGATGACCACAGGGTTGCCTCCTGGTATGCGCAAGGTAACACCAGGGAACATGCCCTCCTCATTCATCCCAACGAGTTTTTAACCTTCATCAATCTGGAGCTCTTACCTGCCCTCCTGGCCGACACCGACGTCCCTCGCTCCCATCCCATTTGGGTTGACCCGTTCTGGGTTGTACCATGGGACCGTGAAGCCATTAGAGAGGTACCAACTGCGAGCCATCGAGACACCACCACCCAGACCGAATACATCTGGACCACAGTACAACAACAGGCGCGGAGAAACCAGGAAAACACCACCTCTTCTGCCAGAATGCTCTCCGGCACAACAGAACGAGCCACTGACGATGAGGAACCTCCAAGATATCGAAAAAATGAGGGACGAGGAAGGCCAAGAGCCAGAGGCGCGATACTTTGCTAAGGAACCGACACTCATAATCCTTGACCGTGAAATTTGCCGCCTACAAGCAGAGCTTAAATTGATAGAGGTGCAGGAGAAGATTCGCACCCTCATAGACGAGCTCCTCATCCTCCACTGCCGGTGGGGAGAACTGTTACGTGGACACAAGCTGAGCTAGACGCATGGGACGCTATCGACGAACAATACAATGACATCAATGTCTATAACAGACCCAACGAGGGGTACGGCAATTTCGACCACAGAGGGGAATATTAGGGTAAGGGAGTGGAGGAACCCCTTTGACCCGATTGATGATGAAGAGGAAAGGACCCTCCACATCACAGGCACTGGCTTCATGCACAGGACACCATGAACTAGTAACATCCGAAATGACGTTAAACTACAATAGGAAGGAAAACCTCGAACCCAGACAACACTCCAATCAAGATGTCAACCTGCATGTTGTTAAACTGTGAAAAGATAAGAAGGCAGGGGAAGTACCTGTCCAACTTGGCCGCTCTCCTCTCCATTACACAGACATGGTATCATCGCGGCCTCTCGCTGTCAAGAGGCATTATGACAGGCGATCGGGCGTCCCGCTAGGATCCCCAGTTTTGCAGGGCCCTTTCCGCATTAGGAGGCCCTTGTACCTGCAACATGGCTATGAAATGCTGGTCCCTTGGCATTGTGGCGACGCTGAGGAAGATTAGATGCAAGAATCTGGTGGGAAATTGTGTAGCTTGTTTACCGAATGGGAACAGTAAACCATTCCTCACTGTCAAGGTCTGACAGGTGTTTGGGCGTCCCACTTTGGATCCCCAGTTTTACAGGGTCGTTTCCACATTAGGGGGCCCTAACTGATGCACGCACATAGTGAGATATGCGACTTACTGTGTGTCAACGAAGCAGTCAAAACTTACATCCGGAACGATGTAAAACTACCAAAGGCTTGGTCCGCAATGACTATAAACTAGTTACCGTCCGGAACGATGTTAAAGCTACCAAGACCCTCGGAGCGTGGTTGTATTCCAATGGTGGGAGTGATGACCCCACCGGTGCGGAACCCTGCCGACTAGGTTGAGGCGCTTCCATATTCCATACGCCCTATGGTAAAAGAATATGGGGTTGACACGGTTCAATTCCATGTAAGGGGTTTGGGGATGCGGAGCGGGTTGTCAGCCATCCTATCGGACCACGACTACTCCGCGGTGCACCCATTCTACTCTTGAAGTCAGAAGCAAGAAATTCCGCTTCAAGGGCCAGTCAAGAGGCAACTGAGATTGTGCCTTGGATTCAGCAGTTAATGCCTTAGGAGAAGGGAAGAGATTGGCCACTCTTCATTCGGGACCTATCTGCCTAATGTCCAAAATGATGGTAAACTACTGTCCCTTGTTCTAGGGATCGTATTAGAGCTGGAATCACCCCAGCTGCAATAGTCCACAATGACGTTAAACTACTTGTCCCTTTTGGCATAGGGATTGTTTGGACTGCCTATTTGAGTTGACAAACAGGCGGCCCAAAGTCCGAGATGACCTTAAACTACCTCGCTCCGGAGGATCAAATCTATCGGGACTTGGAGGCATAGTCAGGCAATAGCAGTTGTCTGCAATGACAATAAACTACAGGTCATCCCAAGACCATAACTTGGACTGTCCTTAGGGGACAGCATAAGTTATCCGGTTTGATATAGTATAAACCGTCACCATCTTTTCTAAATGAGAACCCTGTCAAGAAGTAGGGCTTGGTCTATGGCCCTATGCGCATCACCAATGGATGTTCCGGCGCGCAGAAAGGCCCACTATCTTGTTTACAGGCTTCCATGTTGAAGATGGATAGGTCCGCAATGACCTTGTTGTTTAAACTAGCAGGTCAGTCCGCGAAGACTAAGGGATAAACTAGCCAACGTCCACAAAGACAAGATAAAACTATGAATGTCCGGCACAACGTTTAAACTACCAAAAAGGACATACCTTACAGCGACCCTGCATATCACCATCTGTGTGGATAATCAGCAACCAATAGGTCATCAAAATCTATTCATTATCCAGTCCATTCGACAAAGTCTATTTGCTCAAATCCTTAACCTCTAACCAGGACGGGCCACCGTATGGGGCCAACAGAGTTAGGGGTCTTCAAAGGGGTCTTGCCGGATTCAAAACAAGTTCTATTGTGGCGATAGAATGGGTTGTCAGGCCTAAGCCTTAAATAAGCGATCAACCTGATATTAGCTGGAATCCCCCTCGATACCGGAGACCATGGAGGCAAAAGATCTAACGAAGCATGACAACGGGCGATACTCAGACACATGTTACGATTGGGATCTCGGGGCTCATCGGAGCACGTCTAACCCGACATCCAGCGTACCAACACTAGGCGGCTCCTCATCGGAGCGTACAACAAGGTATTCGGCATTCCCTCAAAGCCGACTAATCCGATGGATCACTCAGCATCGGACGGGAAGTGGGACACAGGGATATACACAGCAGAGGTAGTACCAAAGGAAGCATTCACATGTCAGGGCCGCATACGGTATATAAGGCCCATAGAATAGGCTGAGGGACTTCAGTCTATTCTCCTCGTTTCTTCCGTATCATCCTATACGGACCTCGTTGTCTGTATCTTCCTATACAGACACCTCGTTCTTAGGCAGTCATCCTACTGTCTATCCCTTGTCCTTACTGTACCCCAATACAGTCGGACTTGCTTCACTCCACAGTCACTGCGCGACTTAGGGAAGAACCCGTCACTCTGAGGTTACCGAACGAGCAGTTCGTAACATTAGAATAGACTCGACCACGCCCCTACCTTGCGCACAACTTGCTTGCAGCCACACCCTTCTCACGACCTCGTCGGTGGCTTAGACACCCACTGAAGAGCGTTACCTGTTATACGCTGGAGCAAGATCTAGGCCTAGGATATCCACCAGGCACTAGACGAATCAACAATCAACTCCGTCAAAACAACCGTCCCATCCACAAACAAGGCGCCTCGTGGTTTTACTCGGATACAAACCAGAGGGCCCCACCAAACTTCGACAACTGCTCGTTTAGGGACGGACAGTACTTCTTCACCAGATCAGACGGAACAGAAGCAGAGTGGGCGTGGAACGAAGTCCACGCCGATTGGGAACCCCCACCACAATACAGAGAACCCGAGCCCGTAGTACCGGACACCTCGGAAGAAGAAGAGGAAGAATCCTCCCACTCAGATTACTCGGACGCACAAACGCCCGTACACACAAACCCCCAAAACATCATGTCGACATCAGGAGCAGGAACCACCCAGCCGGTGGAGGAACCCTCCCCCTCACCACAGTACAGCCAGGTCGAGGAAAGCTCAAGCTTCCCGACAACTTTTCAGGCATAAAACCGAGTCCAGCATTTCATGCTCCAATGCCTCCTTCTTTTTGTTACAGAAACAGATCGATACAAGACCGATGCGGATCGGATCTCCCTGGTCCTCTCTGCATGCGGTCCGGAACGGCAGGAGTATGGGCGGAGAACTTCCTCAAAAAACATCGGGGCAGATCCTCCCACGACCCTGGGAACGTGGAAAGACTTCAAGGAGAAGTTCGAAATCCACTTCAGGGAATCTGGGAAGTGGATAAGGCCCGCAGCGCCCTCATGACCTTCTCACAAGGTCGCATGACGGTGGACGAATACTCAATCAGTTCACACTCATTGCCGCCGACGCCGACATCGCTGATAAGGAACAAGTTCCTTACTACCAAAGAGGCTTAGACCCAAGAGTCCTCGACAAAATCTATGACCGAGAAACTCCGCCAAAGGACACGATCCAGGATTGGGTCAACATGGCCTGTGAAATAGATGGCCGCATGAGAGCCCGCAGTGCTCAAAAGACCCTCCTCGCCAGCTCCACAAACTTCAAAAGCGATTTCCTAGATCGCTTCCACCTTCGCTCCACTCCCCGCTACAATTCCACCAACGCCCCTCGAAGATGAATAACCAGGTCGTCGATATGGACATCGACGCCTCGAGGAAGAAGGCGTACAACCAGAACAAGCGAACGCATGAGGGCAAGCCCTTTATCACGTGTTACGCCTGCGGGAAACCCGGGCATTACGCACAGGACTGTCGCTCACCATCCCAATCTAGAGGCCTTCGGCCGACTAGAGGATATTCGCGTCGCCAGGTGGGAAGAGGAGGTCGGAGAGCTCGCGAAGTGGACATGGAAGAGGATGATCAGGAACCCCAATTGGGAGAGACGGCCGACTTCATCGAGAGTTGGAGGAGGGCAGTTCTGGTCAGCACCACCGTGGGGTACCACAACCTCGTCGTCGGTGGAACCCGCGACACTACCGCGGCCCGAGAACCCCCTCCGCACCATGGAGGACGCTACGTACCGCCTGACCGACGACGACTCGACCGACCCGTCGGTGATGCTGCTACCGTCCGAAGGCTCTTCAAAGAGCTAGACACGGGCGAAGCCAAGCAGGTCTGGTGGACGTAGCAGAGGGTTTTCTCTAGCCTCTCCTCTGCCAGCAAGAGAGAGAGAGACGGTCAAGAGGGGTCAAACCATGTATCAACATACGAGCAATGAACCATCACATCATTACTCCTATCCGTTTGAACGTAAGGTTGACAACTCAAGGCCGAAGAGCTGGAGCTAGAGCAACGATCGACTCAGCCTGCGAAGGGATCTGGTCAACGAATCCTGGGTATGGAAACACAACCTCCCCAGCTATCCGTTGGACCGACCCATTCGAGTACGAAACGTCGACGACTCCATTAACAAAACGGCCTCATAACTAGAGGCGTAGATGGAATCTAACCATCACAGACCAACAAGGTCGAACGCACACGGAACGCGTTCAATGTTTATCACCAATCTGGGGAGAGACGACATGCTCCTGGGGACAGATTGGCTGCGATACCACGATCCTTCTATTCGATGGAGGAAACGTGAAGTACGGTTCGATGGGTGCCGATCCCTATGCGAACAACCGTATGGAATTACCAAGGCAAGAAGAACCATTGGCCGAAGGACGGCTAAACAATGGTAGAAAACACACCGAGAAAAACCTCGCTTGGTACACGATCTCTCGGACCCCAGAGGATGGCCGAGAGAAAGATGGCGTACGCTGACAAACAGCGAATTCAAGACGGCTTAGTAAACCTTTGGGACAGACGCGCCCAAGGACGACAAAAGATGCTCGACATACTCGCCGACGTAGAGCGACGTCGGCAAGATAACAAGCTCAAGTTTGACCTCCCTGTTCCGGTGAACAAGGAGGAACCAGTCATTAGGAAGGTCGCCCCCGAACCGACAGGTCTCGCCAGTTTTGATGAAGACCTCGAAGAGGAAATTGACATCACGCACCTGAAGGATCGAGTACCGTTGCCTTATCACGAGTACCTCGACATCTTCAGCGAGCGACGGTCACAAAGACTCCCAGGACATACGATATGGGACCACGCCATCGATCTAAAACCGACCTTTGTTCCACAAGCACCCCGGATATTCCCGCTCAGCCCTGAAAAACATGACGAACTAGGAAAGTTCGTCAAAGAACATTTGGCTAGGGGAACTATCCGCCGGTCCACAGCTAACAGCGCGGCCTCCTTCTTCTTCATCAGCAAGAAGGATGGAAAACTCCGCCCTGTACAGGACTACCGCACTTGAACGAACACACGGTTAGGAATGTTTGCCCCTACCTTTGATACAGGAACTCTTGGACGTCATTAAAGGAGCCAAGGTGTTCTCCAAACTGGACGTCCGCTGGGGATATAACAATATACGGATCAAGAAGGCGACGAGTCCAAGGCGGCATTCGTGACCCCTTGGACTTTCGAACCTACAGTAATGTTCTTCGGTCTCACCAATTCCCGGCCACATTCCAAGCCATGATGAACATGATCTTCAAGATCTCATCCTCGCTAGGAAAATCACGGTATATATGGACGACATCCTATCTTCACGGCCACGGTGGCCGAACACGTCTTGGTAATAAAACAGGTCATGAAGATCCTGCGCGACAACGATCTCTACCTCAAACCCGAAAAGTGCGAGTTCCACAAGGATAAACTCAACTATCTGGGGTACACGATCTCGCAGACTCTGTCGCCATGGAGGACTCAAAGTAGCTGCCATCGAGGAATGGCCCGTCCCTCGCACGTCCGGACATTCGCTCGTTCTGGGATTGGGAAACTTTTATCGTCGCTTCATCGAGAAGTTCTCCTTCATCACTCGACCTCTGCATGACCTCACCAAAAAGGATGCCAAATGGATCTGGACAGACGCCTGCCAGAAGGCGTTTGACACGTTAAAATCGGCTTTCACGAAGAAACCCGTCCTCTCTACCCGGACCCATGCATCCTTTCCGGCTCGTCACCGACGCATCCCTCACCGCTTATGGCGCGGTTTTGTTACAAGAAGGGACCGATGAAGCATGGCACCCAGTGGCTTACCTATCAGGATCTTCGCTCCGCCGGAACGCAACTACGACGTTCACGATCGCGAATTACTCGCCATCATCAAGGCTGGACCACTGGAAACATTACTTGGAAGGCGCTCGTCATCCGTTCGAAATCTGGACCGACCATAAAATTTGGTCTATTTCCAGTCTGCGCGCGATCTTACTCGCCGCCAAGCCGTTGGAGCTTGTTCTTGTCACAATTCGACTTCACGCTCCTTCACAAGGCTGGCTCCACCAACCATGCTGATGCTCTGTCCAGGCGGCCAGACCTTAATGAGGGGGTGGAAAATGACAACAAGGCGCAGACTCTCCTACCGTCCAAACTTTTCGCCGACTCAGAGGAAACACTAGTGGATGTGCGCGTTCGATCCACGGAATTACAGTCTCAAACCTCCTCACGCTCATTCGACACTCTCGTCGGAAGGACACGGTAGTAAAAGCGGCAGTACAAGCAATTTTAGGAAAAATACCCGCACCTTGGCAACGCCTTAAACAACTGGACACACGAAGAAGGAACTATCCGACGAAACGGACGTATCTGTGTACCAAAGGATGACACCATACGAAGACAATCGTCAAAACCCACCATGATTCCATAGCAGTCGGACACCCAGGACGGTCGAAGACATTGGAACTGGTGCGACGAAACTATTGGTGGCAGGGAATAACAAAGTTCGTCCACGACTACGTGGATGGTTGTGCAACTTGCCAATCTACAAAGAACTTGCCACATCGCACTCACCCGCCGATTCAACCGCTTGAAACCACGGACACACCCTGGAAGTTCATCTCCACCGACTTCGTAACCGACCTCCCAGAAAGCGGAGGGTTCGACTCGATCAATGTGGTGGTAGACCAAGGACTATCAAAAGGAATCGTCATCACTCCGTGCAAGAAAACAATCACGGCAGAAGAAACCACGAGACTTTTCCAAGACAACGTCTTTAAACGTTTCGGTCTCCCCGCTAAAGTGGTGTCCGATCGAGGCCCACAATTCGCAGCCACATTCACTAGGGAACTATGGAAAGGACTGGGTATTATTCCAGCGCTGAGTACCGCATACCATCCTCAAACGGATGGAGAAACCGAACGGGTAAACCAAGAATCGAACAATTCCTACGAGTCTTCTGCAACCACCATCAGGACAACTGGGTGGAACTACTTTCTTTTGCAGAATTCGCTCATAACAGCAGACAACATTCAGCTACAGGAAAATCACCGTTCGAAATCCTCTATGGATACAATCCACCCTACTCGGCAGACACGGTTCTGGATACCAGGGTGCCCGCGGTGGTCGAACGGATAAAGTCGATCCAAGAAGTACAGGAAGAAGCGGAATCTAGCCTGCGCATGGCTGCGCAACACGCGAAAGACAGGGATTCCCACCGAAAACTTCCCCAATGGGAAAAGGGAACCCAAGTATGGTTAGAAGGCACCCACATCCACACGACACATCCAAAAGCGAAACTCGCCCCACGACGCTACGGCCCCTTCAAGGTGAAAGACCGAATTGGGACCCTGCTTACCGTTTGGACATCCCCGAACAATGGAGGATCCACCCCGTGTTCCACGCATCAATGCTCACCGAATATCACGAGACAACGGCCCATGGGAAGAATTTCCCCAAACCACCGCCAGAGATCTTGAACGAGGAAGAACACTTCGAAGTTGAAGCCGTTCTGGACTCTAAACGCCACGGTCGTGGATCAAGTACCTCGTGAAGTGGGTCGGATATCCGGAAGCAGACAACTCATGGGAACCCTGGGCCCTATTGAAGGAACGGCTGATGAAGCTACAGGAATATCACCGAAATATCCCAACCGTCCAAAGGCCTCGGGATTACAAGTGGATGCAACAGTATAAAAGGAAGGTCGATGGACAAGAAGACATCGCCCTCCACATGACAGATTCCTCTAACTCATACTTCTCCCCACATCAACGCGACTCATCGCCAGACCATGCCATGTACATCGGAGGAGGAACCACCGAATCAGCCTCCTCACCGTCGCGAAACTCCTCGCCAGATGTCGTTCTTGCCGTTCCAAACCCGGATACCCGAAGAGTGGACCCGACAAACCAGACGAGGTTCCCATCGGATCTGGTACCAGTACAGGAGTCCTCGTACCAGAGTCCTCATCAAGGGTTGAGGGAACTCATGACGATCACCCTCAGGCAGATCCGACAGAAGGAAGAAAGAATCCGAGCAATGCAGTGGAGCCAGAAACACCGGGACCAGAGCTCCTGGGCAGCAGTGAGCGAGTACTTCGACCTGCGGATACCAAGCCCGACTGGACATGTTGACGGAATGTACCAGACGCAACAACGGGTAATGCACCACCTTCCGGACCCGGAGGACCCCTGCCAGTGGTGGAAGTCCTCAGCCCGGAGAATTGGAACGACTAGGCGATGCCCTCCTGCAGCGGACCACCATTGGATCGGACAACCCGGCAGCGAACGAAGCGATGTTCCACGTCGGTTGGCGAACGCCAGTGACCGAGTTAGGGTCATGGCCTACACCGAAATCACCGAGTGGCCTCTTGGTACGCACGAGGGAACACAGGGCAGCATGCCCTACTCATCCATCCCCACGAATTCTCCTCTTTCGTCAATCTGGAACTCGTACCAGCCCTCTTGGCCGACACCGATACAGCTCATTCCCTTCCATTCGGGTTGAACCGTACCGGGTTGTACCATGGAACGAGGGAACATCGGGGAAATACCGCCTGCGAGCCATCGAGACGCCTCCGCGCAGACCGAATACGTCTGGACCACCGTACAGCGACAGGCCAGACGAAGCGGGCAAACCCGCCTCCTTTCGGCCAGCACCGAACCCCGTCCGGCACCGACACTCCCCCTCTATACCGACGGCACGAGGGAACAAGCCGCGCAAGGGGAAGGGCTGAGGACTACGAAGGGGCCACTCTCGACTTCCTCGACAGGGAAATTCGTCGACTATCGACAGAAGTCGAAATCATGGAAGTACAAGAGAAAATCCGCGAACACGTCGCCGCGCTCCTCGCTCTCCATCGGAGATGGGGGAACTTCTACTTACACGAGAGCGGAACTAGACGCATGGGACGCCCTCGACCATCAATACGACGACTACGACTACGAGGCCTATGCGCGAGCGGACGAAGGAGAAGGGGATTTCGGCAACCCCGCTGGGGATATTAGGGTAGCAGAAGGAGAGGACCTCTGCACCCCAGGTAACGGTTACACGAACAGGACAACCGACACACGTCCACCATGACGTTAAACTGGATGTTCGTCCGAAACGACGTAAAACTACATCGTCCGCAAAGACATTAAACTAAGACAGGAAGGAAAACCTCGAACCCGGACGACGATCCGCTCAAGTCGTTGACCTGCATGTCGTTAAACTGTGAAAAGATAAGAAGGCAGGGGAAGTACCTGTCCTGGCCTGGCAGGGCCGAAATCATATCTCATCCGTTCCTTCGGAGCAGAACGAAGGAAACACACAAGCGAACCTCTCACTGTCAAGAGGTATTCTGACAGACGAATCGGGCGTCCCGTTTGGATCCCCAGTTTTACAGGTCCCTTTCCGCATTAGGAGGACCTTGGATTCAGCAAATAACCTATGCCGCTGGCTTCTCTTGACGGGTGATGGCGCGAGAGACTCGCAAGATGCATATTCCGGTCGTGGCCTATCGGGTGCTATGTTGCTCCTCGCTGTCAAGGTCTGACAGGAGTTTGGGCGTCCCTCTTTGGATCCCCAGTTTTACAGGGTCTTTTCCGCATTAGGGGACCCTCGCTGCGATGCACACAATAGTAGGAGATGCGACCTACTACGGTGTCAGTTACTGAACGAGGCACCAAAACAAGAAACCTCTCAGCCAGGACGGGCCACCGTATGGGGCTGACAGAGTCAGGCGGAGGGCTTACATCCGCAACGATGTAAAACTACGAACGGCTTGGTCCGCAATGACGATAAACTAGTTCTCGGCATTCGTCCGGAAAGACGCTAAAACTACCACCGACCCTCGGAGTGTGGATGCATTCCAGCAGTGCGGAATGGAGGCCCCACTGGCTTGGAACCCTGCCGACTAGGTCAAGGCGCTTCCAGATTCCATGCGCCTTACGGTAAAAGAATCTGGGGTCGACACGGTTCAATTCCGTGCGAGGGGTCTGGAGACATGGAGCGGGTTGCCAGCTATCCGACAAGGACCGCGACTACTCCATGGCCGTTCAGTCTACCCTTGAAGTCAGAAGCAAGAAATTCCGCTTCAAGGGCCAGTCAAGAGGCAACTGGGATAGTGCCTCGAGGTACGTGGTTGTGGGACAAGTTCATGCCCATTACCACACGTCCTCTATGACGTTAAACTGGGCCTGTCGGCGACTTCGAACACGAAGTCGTCGCGTCCGAGATGACGGAAAACTAGCCTGGTCCGCAATGACGATAAACTACGGTCCCTCTGTTCTAAGACGTTTGGAGCTGCTTGGAGAGCAGCTACAAGTCCGAAATGACCTTAAACTACCCTCGCCTTGGAGGCACACATCTATCGGGACTCAAGGCACAGTCGGACGATAGCGACGTCCGAAAAGACGATTAAACTACGGCCGTCCTTCATGACGATAAACTGAGGAGACCCGTCAGTTACGGGCAAGCGTGGGTCGTGTCAAAATAGAACCTATTCTGACACCACCCCCGCGTTTGAGCAGTGTCCAAAGATGAGAACTCTTTGCACACTACTCCAAAAACAAGTTATCCGGTTTGATATAGCATAAACCGTCACCTTCTTCCTCGGGACGACATAACCTCTAGAGCTGTGGAAATTGGTCTATGGCCCTATGCGCATCACCGATGATGATCCGGCGCGCAGAAAAGTCCTCACTCTAGGCCTGTTATGTTTGGGAACAGGTGTAATTTATAGGTCCGCAACGACCTAGGGATAAACTAGCAGGGCCGTCCGCAACGACGAGACAAAACTACCTATGGTCAAGGAACGACCCTAACTTCCAACATGAGGGAATACCACACAGCGACCCCGCATTCAACCGACTCAGACAGAAGTCGAGTTTCTATTTCACCACCTAATAATCTTCGCACATCATCTTCTTGACGTTGCCAGTATCGTGCTGGAACAACAAAACGGGTACCAGGAACGGCCTGGTTTAGGCGAATCGCTATTGTGCCGGAAGCCCACCGGAGGTAGACGCGGATTGGTTACCCGCTACAAACAAACAAATACGGGCACAGGCGGAAGATAACTTCTTCTCTAGGCCAAGCACAAACTCAGATAGGTTATACCTACAACAAAACGGCGGTGAAGGAAGAACACCGCAGGTGACGCGGTTTGGGACCCGCAAGACCCTGAATCAAACAGCTCAACGGAGAAGGACAACTCCTAGGCGTTGTAAACGACGTAAGTCGGTCTTCGCCCCAGAAAACGAAGTCGTACCGGAAGACGCATCCGGACAAGACAGTCAAGAATGATTCACGATGATGGAAGAGGTGCACGCAGAGAGCGTGGTCCGTTCAGGCGACCGGACGTAGAAAGGGGGTATTGTTACGATTGGGATCTCGGGGCTCATCGGAGCACGTCTAACCCGACATCCAGCGTACCAACACTAGGCGGCTCCTCATCGGAGCGTACAACAAGGTATTCGGCATTCCCTCAAAGCCGACTAATCCGATGGATCACTCAGCATCGGACGGGAAGTGGGACACAGGGATATACAAGCAGAGGTAGTACCAAAGGAAGCATTCACATGTCAGGGCCGCATACGGTATATAAGGCCCATAGAATAGGCTGAGGGACTTCAGTCTATTCTCCTCGTTTCTTCCGTATCATCCTATACGGAACCTCGTTTGTCTGTATCTTCCTATACAGACACCTCGTTCTTAGGCAGTCATCCTACTGTCTATCCCTTGTCCTTACTGTACCCCAATACAGTCGGACTTGCTTCACTCCACAGTCACTGCGCGACTTAGGGAAGAACCCGTCACTCTGAGGTTACCGAACGAGCAGTTCGTAACAACACACAGAGATGTGTTCCTTATTCATCCACGACTCATTCGCATCAGCACCTTTCTACACCCACACACCGCGGGCAAAATTCCATAGGATCAGTGATCCCAGAATGATTACCTGATGATTTTGTGTCCAAAAGAATCAGCATTAGATCTATGTATAAATTTTGAGCAAACAGGGAATGTGCTCTCTAGTTTCTGCACAAAGTGTGCTCAGAATATGTCATGATCTCATTAAAAACTTGTTTTGGTATGAAATTAGGCTGAAATTGATCAGAAATTTCGAAAATTCCACAACATGTGTCTGTGGAGCACAAAAGGAAGGACATTTGAGCTAAAATCACAAGAAACCCGCAGATCACATTCTGAACTCATCCTAAATAGTCCACTGATCCCATTCTGATCCCATTGTGACCAAGCTGATCCCATTGTGATTAAATGATCAAGCAATAATTTGATCACAATGGGATCAGAATGGGATCAGTGGACTATTTAGGATGAGTTCAGAATGTGATCTGCGGGTTTCTTGTGATTTTAGCTCAAATGTCCTTCCTTTTGTGCTCCACAGACACATGTTGTGGAATTTTCGAAATTTCTGATCAATTTCAGCCTAATTTCATACCAAAACAAGTTTTTAATGAGATCATGACATATTCTGAGCACACTTTGTGCAGAAACTAGAGAGCACATTCCCTGTTTGCTCAAAATTTATACATAGATCTAATGCTAATTCTTTTGGACACAAAATCATCAGGTAATCATTCTGGGATCACTGATCCCATGGAACTTTGCCTGGGGTGACATTAAGCAGGGCGTCCTGCTCCGAGCAGTTCCTAGAGGCCAGAGGCCCACTAGAAAGTAGCAAATGTGGTACACGTGGAAGACAACTTTTTCAATAGCGAAGTAAACTCGCAGGAATGGCAGCTCACATCAAAACGACCGGTGAGGGAAGACACCGGAAGAGGCCTGGCTTGGATACCCATGGCACTCTTGAAACAAATGAAATCAATGGAGATGGAAAACTCCTAGGTGTCGTAAATGACGTAAGTCAGTCTTCACCCCAGAAAATGAAGTCTTGCCAGAAGTCACATCTAGACAAACGGGTCAAGAAAGCAATTGCTGATGGAATGACAATGAAACCTCTTTTCTGCTCAAGGAGGTTGTCTCTCGAGGGCTAGGGACGAAGGAAGGGGGTATTGTTATGACTTGACTTATCAGGGCCCTTCGGCCAGTCTATACCGATCGTCAGTCTAACACATGCTAGGCGGCTCCAACACGGAGCGTACATAAAGGTATTTGGCATGTCCTTGGAAGCCGACACTCTGATGGATCACTCAGCATCGGAGAGAGGAGTACAAACAGAGCGTATCATAGAAGGGGTCCAAGATACACATGTTATGGGCTTAGGGCTTATGAGTAAGCACCTCTTCGCGACCTGGATGGAAAGGCACAAATGGAGAAGCACAAGAGTTGGTGCCGACTAAGAGAGTGGCGGCCATAGGCTAACTGAGGATGGGTAACTCAGGAAGCATGGACATTTACCCTATACCCTATACAGTATAAAAGGCCCATAGAATAGGCTAAGAACCTTAGTCTATTCTCCTTTGTTTGTCCGTATCTTCCTATATGGACCCCTCAACATTGCGCAGTCCTCCCACTGCGCATCACCACTTTACACTCCTGTATTATTCCTTAATACAGTCGAGACTTCTATTACCCAACCACTCTGTGTGCGACCTAGGGAAGAGCCTGACACTCTTGGGCTACCAAACGGGCAGTTCATAACATCAGCGATATTGACACGAGCTTTATTGTGCGCACCTATTAGACAGTACAGGTCTTGTGCTCTACTTCTCCTCATCCCTCCTAGAATCACCTCATCTTGCCGATACACCTCCTTATTGAATATTGCTTTGTCTCTCAACCGCAGCGCAACAGAACCTCGTGGTCTGCAAGCACCTCTGCACATGGTTTTTCTTTTATCTTTCTATGTTACGGTCTTGGCACGATATAGACTTACTTCACCTTATGAGCTCGTGTTTACTATACTTACTTCGAATTACTATAAATACTTGTCTACAATGCTGCAATATACCAGTTTCGAACACCCCTCTGTTTAGAGCTCAACTTCGCAAGAAGATCTCACTCATATCACGTCCACATTGACCTCGCTCTCGTCTCACTTGATTTAACTCTTGTCATCTCTATTGTCAGGGCCTTCATCGCTGCCCTTGAAGTCCGTTGATCGCTCACTAGCAATATTGTTATCGTCACGTGCGAGAATAATCTCACATCACCTCACCCAATATCAAGCGCTGCCACGGTAGTTCCCGCACGCACCTCGCACGACCCCACATCACCTTGACCAATATCTCGACATCATAGTACGTATCTCGCGCCCCGCCTTGTAACTCACAAAGGTCCTTCGATACTCTAGTAAAGTCAGCTCTCTGCCTACCCCGTGTTTAGTGGTGTGTTTTGTTGTGTGTTTTCGCATGCAGAGCCATTGCAAGCGCAACATCACGAAGAGGTGCTTACCCACAAGCCCTAAGCCCATGACATGTGAATCCTATACGCTTCCTCAGTGATGAGCATGCACCCGCGCTAGGGTCCGAGGGAGGTATTCAGGAAGCTTTGGGGAGATGCCGAACAGCTCTAGATGAGTATCGAAGACGCCAACTCGCACCGAACACGGTCGGTCCCTACCCGACTGACCACAAGCCACCAAAGGATGTTCGGCAGCTTTTAGGTCAGTTCGCCCACACTTCACGTGCTTACCATGACCGCACAGGAGTGTTACGATAGGTGTTTACGAGATCAGAGCCAGTAGTCCATTTCGGCCGATGTGCTCCGTGAGTCAGTCAGTTCTTATCGCTTATCTTCCCGACTTCCACATGGTCGGTCGAACACAATCTTACACCATTGCTTGGCCACCCTGGTTGTACGTTACTTCTTCTTTATTTTCATTGGTTCTCCAACACCTGTTCCTGCTACCTACACTCGGACAATGGATACCAAACGGTCAGGATTTTGCCATCGCTGATTAACTTTTACCTTATCACCTTTGGAACCCATATGGACATCTCACCTACCTTCTTATCTTCTCTGTTCACTAGGGCTTGGCGCCCATTCGGCATTTACTCTCATTTCTCGTTCGATATTTTACTTAGGGGCTCTGTTTACTATAAAAACCTACATACAACTCTGGAATAAACCAGCTTTTGCACCCCACAGTTCAGAGCTCATTCGCACTCGTCTCAATCATTGAAATCGTCTTTGCCAACTTTCGCAAACTTGTCCTCCTCATTGTTCAGCCTCGTTCGTGTTCGTACTCATCTCCTCGCTCGTACCCCTTGCCCGTCTTCATATATTGTCAGAGTCCCATGTGACTCTTGAAGCACGTAGTTGTTGATCGCGACACTACCTTCTCGTTACCAACCGACTCCCTGACCCATCTCGACCAACCGAACGTTTGGTCGGTGCTCGGTGCAGTCCCGAAACCGTCCGGGCGCTTTAATCTCACCCTCCTCATTACTCTTCAGTGCACCCTTGCTTTCTCAAGTCCTAACTAATGATTTCTTGTGTATCAGATACTAGCTCCAGCACCCCTGCACTAGAGGTTGTTTTTGGTGTTGTGCTCGGCACTTAGAGACACCTCTAGCGTATCATCGGTGTACTCCTTTAGTGTTCCCCTCTCTGATGCTGAGTGATCCATTGGAGTGTCAGCTTCCAAGGATATGCCAAATACCTTTGTGTACGCTCCAAGGTGGAGCCGCCTAGTATCTGTTAGACTTGTGATCGGGTGAACTCGGTAGACAGCCCGAATGGTTCCCGATAGGTCAAGTCATAACAATATATAGATATATATATTGTGTGGCAGACATGTTGAGAGCCAGATCTATTCTACGTGGTGTCTAAGCCTGGCTGCCGGATGACCTGGAACCAGCCTGATTCCATTTGAAGAATCAGGTGGTGATGATATTCGGTCTAGGTGGAACCTATATGGACTTAATATGGGTATTTGGCATTGCACATGGCCTGGCTGAGACACGTCGTTGCGTCTGAGGTGTACTGAGGTTTCACGCTCGAACATGGTTGTCAAAATAGACCGTTCGATGCCGGGAAAGCGCTCGGAGCTCGACGCTGGGTCTCAAAACAGGATTAAACATGTGTGGTTTGCAGGGGTCCTGCTTTTGCTCACTGAATTTTGTTGTCTTTATCAAGCAGAATTACAATTAATGAAGCTTTCATCCATCGAGAACAACAACCCAATAAGACAACTTATAAGCGCGAACCCAAGGAGCAACACAAACTACCTAGACTTTTAGACGAAATCGAATCTGGAAGCACGAAGTCAGATTCGTCAATCCAATAGATCTGAGATGCGACTGGTAGAGGAGACGTACGAGAGCTGCCAGTCGTTCGTGACCGACAAGCACGATCCGCCCTTGTTGTTGCTGTTCTGACCCAAACAGACGGTATAGAGCGTCGTCTCGGTGTTTGCCTGTACTTCGTCGTCAGCGCGTAATAGGAGAGGGTCACGGATATAGAGAAGCACTGACGAAATCATCCCAGCAGTACTCGATCTGCGTCTGTTTGTTGAGGTTGTCCCACTCGAAGCCACAGTCACCGAAGAAGAACAAGACAGAGTTACCGGGATCGACGAAGAAGGTTTGGCCGATGCCTACATCGAGGAGTGCGCGCGTTGGAACGAGGTAATGGGGTGTGTGCGAAGCAGTAGGTACTTACCGTTGTTGGTGCCCACAATCTTAAGAGCCTGAGTGAGG
Organism: Heterobasidion parviporum; assembly: GCA_002994785.1. Taxonomy (NCBI): domain Eukaryota; kingdom Fungi; phylum Basidiomycota; class Agaricomycetes; order Russulales; family Bondarzewiaceae; genus Heterobasidion; species Heterobasidion parviporum. Next base: position 64,887 of record PDUQ01000022.1, read on the forward strand.
GTCTGACAGTTCGAGAGCGTCGGCGCATTGACTGTATTCGCGTTGCACGTCGCGACACCTGCGATTTGCACGTCAAACTTCGGTCTGACGTGCGCATAGACGCGCCCGGGCAACTCACATGTCTGGCCGCATCGGCAGTTGGGCGTCTCCGTGCATTCGGTCGCGTCCCTCGTTGCCAGGGTGGTCAGAGACGACATGCCGCGGCTCGCGAGCGCGTCCGAGGACGTGGGGGCAGCGTCGCCGTGGTCGCAGGAATAAGTCGCGTACGTGACCTTGTCTCCATCCACGTCGATATACTTGGTGTCGACCAGTTGCGCATTGGGGCAGCGTGCAGGGTTTGGGACGCGACCCGGCCCAGGAACCGGGGTTTCTTCGAATTCACAGGTAAGACGCGACGCGCGAAAACGCGAACGACTGCTTGCGTACCAACAACTGAGGCGGCCACAGCGCCAAGGATAAAGGACACGACGAGTGCAGCGTGAGCAAAGATGACCTTCATGATGCAGACGATGCGGGGATGCATCTGTGTGTTGACCTGAGGCCTTAAATACCTCGTCAAGCAGGGTCCAGTCCGACAGACGAGCGCCGAAGAGGCGCCGTTCACATGCACGAGGAGACGTGAATGATGAGAGCTATAATGGAACCGACCTACGACCAATCGGATGGAAAAGGGGAGAGCGGCACGCGAGACGGAATGACCGCTCTATAGACGGTAGTGATGGTGTGACGGACGTGAACGGCTGGTTGGAATGCGACGATATTCTGATGAACATCGGAGGTGTACCAGGCCGTAATTTTTAGTACGCTGCTCACACGCAGGCTTCGGCTTCCGACAAAGAACGGGCGCGGTGAAAGCCTCATACGTACCGCGCAGAGACTGCCGAGACGGCATTCGCATCAGATTGAGGCAACCCAGAAAAAAACGAGCAGAGTCTTGCCTGTAAGAAGCAAAAGAATCATAGCTGTCAGAAGCCCGTTCACTTATATGATGTGCGCGCAACGCTCGATTTTGATGAAGAAGAGACATGCAAGGGTCGAGTCATGACATGACAATGAAAGCTGTTGGGCGAAGACGAACGCCAGCGGCCAGCTGACCTGAAAATTCCCACCTGCTAGCCTCGTTGAGTCCGAGTCAAAGCCCTGCAACAGCTTGCAACCTGCTTGCCGCTGTCCTCTTCGTCGCGCTCGCACATACTCACGATGGCCGCCGTTCCCCACTTGATGACCCTCGCCGACCTCACCGGTCCCCAGATCACCCGCGTCGTCTCGCACGCATACTACCTCAAGCAGGTCTCCACGCCCTGGCTCGCCCCGCAGGCGCCGTACACGGGCGGCAAGCGCGCGCGCCTGCGCATGCCGTCCCAGTCGCTCTTCAACAAGTCCATCGCGCTGCTCTTCTCGAAACGCAGCACCCGCACCCGCGTCGCAGCAGAGACCGCGTCGGTGCTGCTCGGCGGCCGCGCGCTCTTCCTCGGCCGCGAGGACATCCAGCTCGGCGTGAACGAGTCCCCGCGCGACACCGCGCGCGTCCTCGGCGGCATGTGCCAGGGCATCTTCGCCCGCGTCGGCGAGCACTCCGAGATCGAGGTGCGTCGCCCCCGCCCGCCTCTCTCACTCTCTCCCAGCGGGCCATGACATGACTCGGCCCGCGTCCGTCACGCTTCCACAGGAGCTCGCAAAGCACTCCCCCGTGCCCATCCTCAACGCGCTGTCCTCCCTCTGGCACCCGACGCAGATCCTCGCGGACCTCCTCACCCTCCACGAGCACGCGCACCTCTTCGAGCCCGCCTCCGCCGTGTCCGCCGCCGCCCCCTCCGAGTCCGAAAAGTTCCACTTCAAGCCCCTCCCGGCGCTGCGCCCGCTCACGGTCGCGTACGTCGGCGACTCCGCGAACGTGCTGCACGACATGCTCGTCGCGTACCCGCGCCTCGGGCACTCGCTGCGCGTCGCGACGCCCCCGCAGGCGATGTACCAGTGTCCCGCGCCCGTGTGGGACCGCGTCAAGGAGCTCGGGTGCGACAAGAACATCTGGTGGGGCTCCGACCCGCGTGAGGCGGTACAGGGCGCGGACGTCGTCGTGACGGATACGTGGTGAGCGTTTTTCGGCGCTCTGGATGTTGGCGGCGGGTGGTCATCCTCTGCTCATAGGATCTCGATGGGCCAGGAAGCGGAGAAAGAGCAGCGACTGAAGGATTTCCAGGGGTACCAAGTCACCGAGGCGCTTTGCAAAGAGGGCGGGGCCAAGGCTGACTGGAAGTTCTTGCACTGCCTACCTCGCAAGCAACATGAGGTCGACGACGAGGTGCGCAGTCCCCTATGGTCTCTGAAAGAGCCTATGGTGCTTATTTTACGAACGCTCAGGTCTTCTATGGACCTCGCTCTCTCGTCTTCCCCGAGGCTGACAATCGGAAATGGACCATCATGTCCGCCTTCGAGTGGGTATTTTCTTGACCTGTTTTGGCTTCTGCTCACCCCTACTCCCCATACAGCCTCCTCTTCGGCAAGTGGGACATCACAAGCGATAAATTCGCGAAGCAGAAGCGGGACATGTGAACGCGCCGCTGGCCGCTCCCGCTCGCTTCCCCACCAAGCTTCTCCCCCCCTTACTCACCTCCCCCCCCCCATCTACCTTGATGTGCATACCGTATGTAGGACGCATACGTGCGCCACCCCAGTGCAAGACACCCACCCAAAAAAATTCAGGCGTGACGAGATCCACTTCTGCTCGCACGAGCGAGCAACCCCGTCGTACCAATACACTCGTCGCGTACTTCATGTTAAATAATCGCTACACAGCCTGCTGGGTATATTCTGCGCCCCCGCCCCCGCGCCCCATCGCCATCTCGGAGAAAAATTCGTGCAAGAAACGTGAAACGTGAACGTGAACGTGAGACTGTTCGTTTGGGCCTTTTATCGGGAGCGCGTGCGTCCGATCGTAACAATAGCGTCCCGCTCCTCGTCTTCATCGCTGCGCACCCGCGCATCGCGGACGCCGAGCAGCGCGCGCGTCGTCTCGACGCTGCTCCCCGGCGCGTTCGTGCTCGGGCGCCCCTGGCCCCACTCATACTCCCCCGACTCACCGCTCCTCACGCCCCCGCTCCTCACCTCCATCTCGATCTCCTCCTCCTCCTCGCCCCCCTCCCGCCTCCTCCCCCGCTCGCCGCCCAGCTCCGCCTCCCCCGAGGAGGAAAAGGAGGAGCCGGCGCCCGCGCCCGCGCCGAGCCCGTCCGGCGCGCCCTCGCCGGGGCCCCACACCGTCGAGAACATCGTCGTGAGCTTCGCGAAGGACGTGAGCTCCGCCGCGTCCGAATCGGTGCGCGCGCTGCCGGCGGCGCCCGGGGGCGAGGCGTAGGCGTTGGGAGAGGCGGAGGCGGGGGCGCTGCGCGGGTGCGACCCCGCGTAGCGCGCGCGGAAGATGAAGAGGAGGACGCGGGTGCACATGATGCTGTGCAGGACGCGCTGGGGGCTGCGCGCGCGGAGGGCCGGGGACGGGTGAGAGGAGTCGATGGGGCGGGCGTGAGAAGGGGACTCACGTTGCGAGCCAGTTGGAGAACTCGACCTGTTAGGCGGGGGTCGTGTGAACTATCGTCTCGACGCAAGTGAGGGGCGGGAAGGGGCGCGACGCACCGGCGCGGCTACGGGGACGATCACGTTCATGGCCGTGATGGCTACAGAGCCGGCGGCACGACGACACGACAACAACACAACACGACGAACGCGTGCTCCGTCAGAATCACATGGCGATAGCGCGCAGAGCCGATAGTGCTCACCGAACAGATAGCCGTAGAAGAGGATGCCTGGAGGGTGATGGGGCCCGGCGGAGGCTCAGTTCAGCGCGTGGCGAGGGTACTATGTGTGGCGGGAGAGGGCGGCACGCACCGTCGCGGTATAGAGCGATGACCAGGGGCGACCGCGTCGCGCGCACTGGTTCGCCGGCAGCTATCAACCGACGGCCACAAAAAGAGATCGACGCGCGACTTACGGTGTTGGATGGCTCGGATGCCGGTGAGGGTGACGATGACTGTCGCTGGGTCAGCAAGAGGCGACTTGCGAAGCAGGCGGGACTGACCGGTTTCGGAGACCATAAGGAGAACATAGGCGACGTAGATGATCCTGCTGGCCTTTTTGAGCGTGCATCCCGGGATCGTGGGGTGCGGCGAGGGACCGTCTGCGCGCGTGGAAACTCAGTCCGTCCACACATACAAGAACAGGAGATGGAGGCGCGGACGCACATTCGAAAGAGGCGACCTCGATGTGGGTGACGGCGATTGCGGCGGGGAAGACGAGGAAGAGGATGCAGAGGAGGAGGATCTGGACCCAGCGCTTGCGGTCCCAAATGGCGTATGTCCGGAGCATCAGGATGGCTGTGGGCGGTGCCAGACATGAAGTCAGAACGCTGTCGAGGAGATAGCCGAGGGGCGGACGCACCTTCGGAGAGCAAGGTGCCTAGAGTGATTAGCCCTGTCGTGCGCACCCATTTAGGAACCGAGAAATGAGAAGAATAGAACGGACAGACATGCGACGACTTTGAATTGGGATAGGCAGTGCTATTGGGGACGGGATTGAGTTGCAATCGCTTGCCGCAAAGTATGGAATGGGTTTACCTCCGGGGTCTCGAAGCTGGTGAGGACTGATGCAAAGAATTCATTGTAGCGATGGGCGCGCACGGGACGGAAGAGGGATCGCTTACGGTGGAGGGAGACGAAGGTGTCTATGAACGGCGAGTAGCGGTTGACGAGGAAGAGGAATTTTCCCAGCGACCAGGGCCCTGACCAGACAAACTCGATCTGGCGATCCGGAAAAGAAAGGTGAGTCGCGAGAGGAAGGCACTACTCGGGCGATACGAATACGGGGAAGGGGCGCGCTCGGGGTAGAACGAAGGGAAGGACGTACTTCCTGGTCGAGGGTGCAGATGTAATCGTAGACCTGGACGGCGAAATCGAGCGAGGAGTCAGTTACGCGGGACGTCAGCGCGTCAGGCGCGAGGGGTGACAGGCTTACCAGGAGTGCAGCGATGCCCGCAATTGAATAAGGAGTGACATTCTTGGCAAAATGAACCGAGGGGGGTCAGTGCAAATGTTCAGGACCCGAGAGTATAGCAGAGAGTGGAGCTCACTCCGTTGACGTTGGTCTGGATGAGGACGCGGGGCATTGCAGACGCATCTGCTCAGTGATGGGGAGAGGGGACGAGTGCTGGACTAAAACCATTTTGCAGATTGGACCTTTGGAGGGGGGCCGTGTTCTGGGGTCGATTGTGCAACGGATGCGCGTGCTCGCAACTTATGGGTCGGATCTGATGGGCCCTGCGCGTGCCTGGCGGGTGGCGGTGCTGCGTCGGCGGCGGGAGACCCCGTGAGCAGCCCACGTGATCTGGGGCATGGGAATCGTGATGTCAGCGCGTCCAGCCCCGTTCTCAACACGACTCTCCGCACCTCTCCCTCTCCGCCCTCTCCACCTTCTCCACCCTCCCCACCCTCGTCGTCGTCGTCGTCGTCGTCTTCGCCACCTCTTTATTCACTCATCCCCGTCTCCCCCGCTCGCTCACCCTCATGGCCGACGAAAGACGGGACGTTCATAACCCCGTCCTCTTCGAGTGTGCATGGGAGGTCGCAAACAAAGTCGGCGGCATCTACACCGTCATCAAGACAAAGGTCCCCGTCACCGTCTCCGAGTTCGGCGACAGGTACACCCTTATCGGGCCCCTCTCTTACAAGACCGCCCCGATGGAGGTCGAGGCAGAGGAGCCTACCGATCCCCACATCGCGGCCGCCCTCGAAACCATGCGCGCTACCGGCGTCAAGGCCCTCTACGGCCGCTGGCTAATCGAGGGCGCCCCCCACGTCCTTCTCTTCGACACCGGCAGCCAGTACCATCGCCTCGACGAGTGGAAGGGCGATCTGTGGAACCTCGCTGGCATCCCCACGCCCCCAAACGATCATGAGACGAACGAAACCATCGTCTTTGGCTACTTGGTCGCATGGTTCCTCGGCGAGGTGAGTATCTCTCTCCCTCTCTTCCTCCCTATTGGCACCATCGTGCTCGGCTCCGCCCTTCTTCAACAAACGTGCCATGGTTGCCTTTTCTGGTGATCCCTGGGTGAAAAACTGGGACCCAGTTCGCGAATGGCCGTCCATCCGTCTTCCTTACTTCTCTCCGGAGATACCCATTCCACAGGCGGGAGTTGACGGGTCGTGTTGCGGAGCGGTCATGAGCTCGTCGTCGTCCCTCTTCTCTTTCAAACGCTCGAGCCCCACTCCGGAGCCCCGATGACTGATCCTTGACATGTGCAGTATGTCTCCCGACAATTCACCACCGCCGTCGTCGCCCACTTTCACGAATGGCAAGCCGGCATCGCGATCCCCCTCTGCAGAAAACGGCACATCGACGTCACCACCGTCTTCACCACCCACGCGACCCTCCTCGGCCGCTACCTCTGCGCAGGCAGCGTCGACTTCTACAACAACCTCCAGTACTTTGACGTCGACCACGAGGCGGGCAAGCGCGGGATCTACCACCGCTACTGCATCGAGCGCTCAGCCGCCCACTGCGCCGACGTCTTCACCACCGTGTCCCACATCACCGCGTACGAGGCCGAGCACCTCCTCAAACGCAAGCCCGACGGCGTCCTCCCGAACGGGCTCAACGTCATCAAGTTCCAGGCGATGCATGAGTTCCAGAACCTGCACTCCACCGCCAAGGCCAAGATCCACGAGTTCGTCCGCGGCCACTTCTACGGACACATGGACTGGGACCTCGACAACACGCTCTACCTGTTCACCGCCGGCCGATACGAGTACAGGAACAAGGGCGCGGACATGTTCATCGAGGCGCTCGCGCGGCTCAACTACCGCCTGCAGTCCGCCAACTCGAACGTGACCGTCGTCGCGTTTATGATCATGCCCGCATCGACGCACTCGTACACGATCGACTCGCTCAAGGGCCAGGCGGTCACGAAGCAGCTGCGCGATACCGTGACCGAGATCCAAAACCGGATCGGGACACGCTTGTTCGACATTGCGGCGCGGTCGAATGGGTAAGCAGCGCCCGTCGTTGTGGACAACGTTCAATGACCTCGTTCGTCTCTGCAGCGACTTTTCGAAATTTCCCTCTGCGGACGAGCTGCTATCCGAAGAAGACAAGGTGCTCCTGAAGCGCCGCATCTTCGCGCTCAAGCGCCACGGCCTGCCGCCCGTCACGACCCACAACATGGCCGACGACGCCAACGACCCGATCCTGAACCAGATCCGGCGCGTCAAGCTGTTCAACAACTCGTACGACCGCGTCAAGGTCGTCTTCCATCCGGACTTTTTGAGCTCGAACAACCCCGTGCTCGGGCTCGACTACGAGGAGTTCGTGCGCGGCTGCCATCTCGGCGTGTTTGCGAGCTATTACGAGCCGTGGGGGTACACGCCCGCGGAGTGCACGGTGGTGCGTCCCTTTCTTTTATCATCTCCACGTGAGATGCGGTTGAGATGAACATTGCGCTCGTCCACGCCCGTGAAACAGATGGGGATCCCGTCCGTGACGACGAACCTGTCCGGGTTCGGCTGCTTCATGCAAGACATGATCGAGCGGCCCGAGGACGAGGGCTGCTACATCGTCGACCGGCGGATGAAGTCCGCCGAGGAGTCCGTGAACCAGCTCGCGGACTGCCTCTTCGGGTTCTGCACCAAGACGCGGCGGCAGCGCATCAACCAGCGGAACCGCGTCGAGCGCCTGTCGCCGCTGCTCGACTGGAAGAATCTCGGGATCGAGTACGCCAAGGCGCGCCAGCTCGCGCTGCGCCGCGCGTACCCGGACTCGTTCTACGGCGCGCTCGACGGCGAGGGCGAGGAGGACGAGCTGGGGTACTTTGGGAGCGGGCAGGAGAAGCTGGCGATGAGCATGCCCGCGAGCCCGCGCCTGAGGCATACGGGGATGGCGACGCCTGGCGATATGGGCACGCTCACGGAGGAGGTACGCGATTATCACAGTCTCAGGGACAGCAGGAGCTTGTTTACTGACCCTGACATAGATGCAGTCTCTGGGGACGAGCGATTACAAAGGATACGTGTGGCCGACGAATCAAGACGCGGACGACGACAGCTATCCCTTGTGGGTTCTCTCGTGTCGTATATTCTTCGTCTATTGACGGCTCTGCGTCCCTTCGTCTAGCCCGTTGGTCATGAAGGTCCGCTCGCGCGCCTCGTCGGTCATGTCGGGCGCGAGCACCCCGGGCGGCGGGCCGTTCAAGTCCCTCAGCGAAGGCGACCTCCGCAAGGCGGACGCCGCGCTGTCGCAGGTCAACGGCACCAACGGCAACAGCAGCAGCAACGGCTCCGCGAACGGAAAATCGTCCTGATCGCTCCCTTTCACGCCTTTCCCCAGGCATGTTTGTGCTAAAGCTCGATGATGGTGATGCGCATGCAATTTCCCTTGTTCTTTGTCTTTTTTTTTCAATCTCACTCCTCTGTCTCTTTATGTCAATGCATCTCGTCAACACTATGCTTCACATGTTCGGATGTTCGGATAGCGCTAGATATTGTTGTTGTTCCCATTGTTAGACCCGCATTTACGGTTGGGCGGTGCGTCTGTTGTACGAGCCCGTACGGGATGTACTGTACTTCTGTCGCAGTCGAATCGTGACCGTTGTCGCTAGCTTCCCTTGGCCTGGAACAAGAACGAAAGACGATGCTGTATGCGAACACGTCGGGGATCAGACGAGAGTTGAAAGAGACTCTCGAACATGCAGCGTTCCCTGCGCAATGCCCGCCCGCGGTCGTTGCGAACACATCAACCACAGGCTTACTTGCCGTCTCGTACCGATTCCCCACGGACAACTGTTCTCCGGCCAGTACTGTGCTTCTGTCATGCAGTGGGGCAGGACGATCATAACCATCACAGCTTCCTTCACACGCCGTTCTCGCTACAGCACGCGACTGGATCTTCTCCAGAAATGAGATTGGACGTTGATCCGGTCAGCCAGGCAGTACTGCAGCGTGGGTTGGCGTGGGTTTTGGCGTGGGTTTGGCGGAGATGTATATCACCGCCTGACCGTCTTCGATGTGAAGTATGCAGGCTGTTCGTCCCTTCTGGTGCCTGTGCCGTACTGCGATGTGGCTAGAACTTGCATCACTTAGAGTGAATACAGTACCCCCAATCCTCTTGACAAGATAGGCGAATCGAAAAACTCTAATCAAGAACTTGGCGTAGAAGACAATAGACGATATCTGGGGGAATGCTATCCCTTTTTTGAAGTGAAGGGTGCTTGGAGTTTGACTTCAGGCCGAGTTCTTGAAATGCGCCGCCCGGAACGAATGCTCCTCGTCTAGATATCGGTACTTAGCTCCGCCTGCAAAACACAACGATGGATACTTAATCATATTTTACGCTTGAAAATCTACGAGGCCAGTGGGGGCATGTACTTTCAGTAACAAGAAAGGGCCGGATGTCCTGACTCATACGTCAACGCGGATTTCGATCGACCGTCAATATCACGACGGGTGCAGAAATATCTGGAGCTGATGCCTATCGAGTGAGGGCCGGACACAATCAATCACCGCATCAAAACTCACGTATTCATCGTAATGATGCAGCACCTCGCGCAGCTGCTTCCGCGAGATCTCCGCGCGGAACAGGATCTCGTCGTCGCAGCACTTGCCGTTGAAGTATCGATTGATCCTGTCCGATCGTGCGCACGTCGCGACATGAATGACCATGCGCATCGGCGAGAACGAGCTGCTCACTGTGCGAAACGCTGGGACACGATGGCGTCCTTGCCTTCTGACATGGCCTCGAGCCACCTGTTTTCCTGGTAGGTCGCGCGGCCTGGGTCGGGAATGATGGTCGGCACCGTGATGTCTTCCTCGCTCGTGTCTTCCGCTCCCGCCTCGCCGCCCGTTTCGTCCCCGGTCTCCTCCGCGTCCGGCTCGATGTCTTCGTCCGTTTCGATACCTTCGTCGAGGATCGGAGGCCCCGTGAAGTCCTGTGGAAATATATATTGTGATGCCGATGGGTACCTCGTCGCCTCGCGAGCATCTTTCGGCGACAGTGGCATCCACTTCGGAGAGTCGAAGATCATGTCCATGTCCCTTTCGCTTTCGGACTGCTCGTCTTCTTGGACCATGGTCTCCTTCTCTGGACTCGACGCCTCCCCGCGCTCTTTCTTTGGAGACTGCTTGGCTTTCGTTACGCGCCGCGTCCGCTCCTTGACTGCAGGGGTCGCGACCACCCTGATCCATACATGCAAAGTGACCAAAAGGTCCTTCTTGAGTAGCCATTGGACGACGAGATGATAGGCAGGGAGGAACTCCTTCGACTTGACTACAGCAGCATAGAACTGGGCCGAAGAGGACGTCGATATCGTGGAAAGGAGTTGAGGGAGAGGCGGTATGAAGGGGTCCGGGAACGCTTGGCGGAATTCTTTGGAAAGCTCAAGAATTCTTTGGGAAGCAGTGATAGCTATCAATAATCATGGTGGTTATTGTGGAACGAACAACTCACGGCGTCTCCATCTTGAGAGGAAGAGTAAAAACGGTCTTGAGTCCCCGATGCACGACGTCAACCACCTTGGCTCTTCGATGATGGACAAGCCATCGTACGATAGGGAAGACCTGGGATTCAAGATCCCAGTCGAGTAGAGTTGCCATATCGGCGAGACTGATGTTGAACATCACAAAGTAATCGGCACACAAGGTTCATCAAAGGGCACGACACTCACGACAACGTCACGTCGGCCATCTTCAAAAACATGACCAGCTTATCCGCCAGCATCCGATCGTCTTCGTTTACCCTTGACGCTTGCAAGCTAGCATCCAGATCCATCCACTCCTTCCCCGTGCCATCTAACAGAAGCAAGCTTTTCCAAGGCTCCAATCGCGGGAGTCTCCACGCAGAACCTAGCTCGCGAGCCCAAGAACTCCTATCCTGGCTCGAGTCGTCACCGTGGTAGGCCTGCTCGATTGCCTCGAAATCATCCTCGCTGTGAAGAAGCGAGTCGAGATGTGGTGGGAGCTGGAGTTCGAGCGGGAGGTTGTGGATTGTGATGTGCGCGAGCGAGTGTGACTTGATGGCTTCGTAAAGGGTTTTCATAGCAGGAGCGATCGACGAAACGAGAAGAGCCTGCTCCATATAGCTCTCAAATGTCATTCCTGGAGTCCTGTTCATCAGATAAGACGGCCTGGTCCCAAGGACACGACGGACCTTTTGCTGTATAGTCGTCTTTGAGGAGTCCCAGAGCGTCGCATTCTATTTCCACAAAATTCGAGAGCACTTGCTCCTGGAAGAGGACGGCAGTGAGAGTGAAGGCAACCTGTTCGTATATGACGTCGAAATATTTTTCAATGTTTCCTGAAGCGGATGAAGAAGGATCGGGCAAGTCAAGGACGAAGACGACGTGGAAAGTCTGCAGCCAAGAACTTCGTTGTGATGACGATAAAGGAGCGTTGTGCGGGTCGAGTTCTACGGACGATGCAAGGTCCTCGCCCGATGCACGCCTCTTCCTCGAGCCCCTGCCACGCGTGTCCCCTTTAGACTTGTTCGGTTTGAACTTCCAGACATTGTCCGGCTCGGAGCACACTGGGTGTCCGATGAAGCACAGATCGTCCACTACCAACTCGAACTTCTGGTGACATAGGGCCGGCTGGGGGCAGAGGATACTGGCGAGGAATGCAGAAGAGTAACCGAGAAAGTCGTCGTAGTCGCCCTTTAACGGCGTGTCCTCTGGCGTATCGTCGAACTCGTACCCTTCCTTGATCGGCGAGGTCCTTCCAGAGGTCGAATGAGAGTTCGAATGAGAGAACGACACCGAACGATCGCGCATCGTGTTGGGGCGTTTCCAGACATAGTCCCAATCGCCCGTGTCGATGTTGAGGGGGCCGTACGCTGTCTCACGTCCACCTTGGATGTCAGACAAGTTCGCAGCGCGCCAAGGATTGTCGTAGTGTCCAGCGTCAGTACTCAGTATGGGCCGAGCGCGAGCCAGTCGGGGAGAAGCTTGAGGAGACGGCGGCCAGTGACATATCAGACTGCTTCCTCTGGCCGACGATGTCACCAAGGCTATAGCAAGCAGCGTCTCGGCCATCCGTGCAATTATCGGCCGGATTTCGTTTCAGCGACCAGCGAAATTCCGTCCAAACATCGCGTGAGAAAGTCGACCTTCGAATCTCCGCGCATCACTCAGAAATTCAGAATCGAGAAACAGAGATATCTTTGTGTACATGGTCTGCAAAAACCCTACTAGGGTTCAAAACTCCTATTGCTATCTCATATCTTCGGGTTGGGTACATGGTCCAAGTCCGTCCAGTCGAATATGCTTCGCACATGGTCTGGAACCCAAGTCGCGCCTGCCCTCAAAGCTTCCGAGCTCTAGCCTCAAGACATCGACCAATTATACTATTTCTACAGGACGGGGAAATGGCACGAGAGTGACGAGAGCGGCCTATCATGATCGTGCTCAAGGACCCAATGCAGTGCTCACCGCACGATACGGCAGGGAGATAGTGACTCAGAACGAGGAGCCCGCCAACAGATGCGAGGATCAACTCAAAGAGGATCCCGACACAGGTGGAAGCAATCCAAGTTGGCCGTCGGCCGTTTTGTGGCGGCGATCACCCTCATGATGATCTTGACGTACCAGCACTATATTTGAGAGAAACAGTGCACACCACGTTCCGATGCTGCCCTACCAGAATGTAAACGGTGTTTCATTCGAAACCTGCCCGAAAAAGCAATCGAGGAGAACAAGGAAAGCGCGCAACAGAGGAAACAACGCGTGTCGAAAGCTATGTGAGCATTGCACCATACCTGGAAACAAAGAGGACATGAGGCCAAATATATAGTTAGTTGCAATGTCTAGGCCTGCGCTCATGCTGGTGCCGCCTGGTCGCATCGGTGTGGAGACGAGCAGCCTTGAATTGGACGCTCAAGCTGTTTAGCCAAGCTTAGCCACGGATTTACTGGGGAGGTCAGCTGGACAGTGAGCGGTCCGGATCGGAAAGACAGTCGATTGTAAACCCGTCTGAAGTGGGGCACGTATAAGACATCACGCTCGCGCAAGGAATAATCACTGCTTCAAAAGTCGACGAGATGCTGAGGCCCGTTAGAGATCTGTGAAAAACGACGCATCGTAAGACTTAGAGAGATCAACAGTAGCTGCTGCAGCACGTCACCGCGATTGACAGCATAGGTCAGCAACGATCCACGGACGTTATAGTCCCAATCAGCCTGCCATCTGTGACGTCAACTGTGGAGACGACGAAGCATGTGAACGGCAGGATAATGGCATGGCTTTCTCTGTCGACTCGCTGAGCTTGCAGGAGAGCGCATGAACGACTGGCTATGAGGGCTGTCATGATATTGCGATTTTGTGTGCATTTTCAAGGTTGTTGGCAGAGCAGAGGGATGCGGCAGTGTAGTCATCTGAAGGACGCGGAGGAGAGGGCCGGATCCACAGGCTCCACCTTGAACAAACAGGAACAAACAACGGACGACGTGAATTCATTGTGATGCTTTCTCTGTGCCGACGCCGCAGACAATCAGCCCAATCCACTATACCATGATTCCACGCCTAGGAAAACGGTGGGCGAGCACAAAGGGCCCTTCGCGCAAGGGAAGAAAGGGACACCTCTTCAATGCCGACCTTGAGCACCCTCCCACTCCTCCGGTCGAGCTCATGAGGCATACCAAGCGGCGAATTGCAAAGGCAGAGCGCGATGAGCGCATGGACATCACTCTTGCCCTCACCCAGGTCAAGACGTACGCTATTTTTCCTAGTTCGGCTTCCATATGTCTGCGCTAGGAATTTTCACTGACGTCGTTTGTACAGGTACATGGGAGGTTTCACCCGTCCTAGAGATCTCAGGGCGTCCAACTGGTTCCCAGGCGGTCGCTACGGCCAAGAAAGGGTTTACGAGCATCCACCCGAGTCCGCATACGAGCCCCATACCGTCTTCGTTCTTGAGTCTCGCTACTTGGTCAAACATGGGATAGGTCGCACCGACTCTTTTGAACACATCGTTGGCATCTGTCGCGAGGGCGATTTTCCCGAAATTGCCGCAATGTTCAACAGCTCACGTGCAACCCCAGAGGCACTGACGTCAATGGATAATGCGCGCTGGCCGTGGACCCGCCAGTTCAAGATCAAAGAGACGAGGTGGTGGGCGCCGGGTGAGGACCGAGCAGAGATCATTCGCAAAATGAGAGCTGGAGAGGAACTCGAGCCCGTAGATGGATCCCCTTCCCAATCGTCTGAATCAGAATTCCCGTTGTATAGTCTTAAACCCCATCAGGCGCCTCCAGCGCCTCCCTCACAGGCCCGCGGATACCACACTTCGACGCGCGACCCTACAACAGTCTATTTTTTCGAACGCCGCGAGATGCACACCTCTCGCCCGCTCTCCACCGCACCCGAGTCTTCACGCATCTCCAAAGACCAGGACGATCCGGACGCCGTCGTCCCAACGTACTACGTCGAGCGCAAAAAGCAGCGCGACTCCATCGAAGAACGGAAGGAGACTGAGGGCTCCCTTATGTACGAGTTGAACGCAGGCGTCCTGTCGGATGACATCGCCGCGTCCATGCGACGCGACCCACGTAAGGTGCCCACAGAGTTTGAAGTGGACGATGGCGTCATCGTCCACCCTTCTGGATTTACTGTGCCGAGTCCTGGTGAGGCTGGAGAGTCCATGGCGGATCGCCGCCCGCGCGATCCAGCGCAGCAGACAGCAGCAGTCGCCGAGAGAGTAGGCGAAGAGGACTACACGGGCGTCAGTGCACAGCTCAGGACACGCGTGGAGAAGGTTCCTTTCGAAGTCACCGAGATGGATGGAACGGTGCGGCATCCGTCGGGATTCGAGCCGCCAACGCCTGCCCATGAGTTCCGCACTCCTCCATTCAAGGTGCCTTTCGCTGCCGAATTGGATCCAGACGAGGTCGTACCAGAGTACTATGTTGAGCGCAAATATCAGCGAGGCGAAGAGGACGAAGAATTCTTCGCCCTTGAAACTGGCATGACGCGCCCTCCGCACAAGGTCCCATTCGAGCATCTCGACGAGCACGGAAATCTAGTACATCCCTCCGGCTTTACAGTGCCATCTCCCGCCGCTGCTGGCGTACCTCACTCGGAGCTCAGACTACGCGATCCCAAGAAGCAGACTCTCGGTGTGCTGGAGCGCGTCCTCCAGGAGAATGTATTGAAGAAGAATGTCAACAGCGGTTTCAGCGCAGCTACTCAGCCGAAGGATGCGAAGATCCCTGTCGAAGTCGAGCAGCCAGATGGCACTATCGCGCATCCTTCTGGCTTCGTTCCTCCAACCCCGCAGTCAATGTTCAAGCGCGGATTCCACTCCTCTCCAAGGGCGCTGGCGGAGGAAGTCCACATGCCGAATCTACCCATCTTGCCCCCTGACGCGCTCGAAGGAGTAGCTGTACCAGTAGAGGGGCAAGAAGGTGCCGCTGCGGACGTAGTCGATGCTGACGCTGACGCCGAACCCCAGGAGGACGCATCTGAAGAGGCTTCCATTCCCCAGCTCCCCGTGAAAGAACTCCGAGCACAGTATATGCCGACGCTGCGCGACACACCATTCTGGCGCCCGCTGATCAGCGTGACAGTCTCAACGCGCCCCCTTGCGCTGACACTAGCCCGTCTGTGCCGCTCGATGCCGCGCGGGCTTCCGTTTTACGCGAGCATCACGAACGACGATCGCAAGTGCCATTATTCCTTTTCCTCGCGCATGCGCAACCTGCGGTTGAATCGTTTACACGAACTCTCTATCGAGATGGCGCGGCTGCTCAACGGTGAGCGGGGTGGGTTTGTCGGAATGCGGTACTGCCCGAGTGACAGGGGGCGCGGTGTTGACGGCGAGGGCCTTGCGGAACCTGTCCCTCTCGACAAGCGCGTCATGAAAATCGGCGTGGGCGAGTGGTATCCCCGCATGCAGGAGATCAAGGAGTTGTTCAGCGTCTCTGCGCAGGCCGCAGGGTTCGATGCAATGGAAACGTTCGCGCTGGACGAGAAGGGCAATCCGCTGGACGCAGAGGGGAGCATCATGCCATGGCCCAAGAGGCCGGCGCCGCCGAAGTTCCGGATGAACGATTGGTTGCCGGAGGAGCTGAAGACCAAGTCTGAGGAAGAGGGCCGAGGGCTGGAAGAGGAGCTCGCTAATGAAGAGGAGGACGAGGAGGAGGACGACGCGCAGGCATTGCGGAAACAGTACAAGGCTGCGGAAAAGAAGATGATGTTTGACAGGAGGCAGCACAACCAACGGCTCCAGTACATCGCGCGAGAGCATCCATTGGAGGTGGCAAGGCTGCTGGCCCAACGGCACCGCAGCGTCTACATGCCCGACAGCCATCGCCTCAAGTGATGGGTCTTGTCCACCTGGCCTGTGGTTCGTTCCCCATTTCGACACGCGCTCTTTTCGATTTCATGATTAGTGTATTCTTAATTCTGCGCCTGATGACGAATCCCTAGTCTCTCTACTCATTAGGACACGGCAAAATCTGATATATTTCGCCCCGTTGGATTGCCATCTGAACTGATCTAAACCTAACCCCGACATAGGGCTTGGACCACTGCCGTCACCGATGAAACCCAAGTTCAATTGAGGGGAACTTTGCTCATGCACGCCTTGGGTTGCCTTCGCTGGTCTCAGCACGTTAAGCTTCTTTCTGCACAGCGAGTCATAGGGGCTCTTCTTCACGTTGCAGTGTCTACTAATTCAGTGCGATTTGGGCGATATCGTGCCCGCTTCTGTTAAGATGGGGAATCGGACGTGCGCGTGGCCACGTGCAGAGTCGGTATATCATACCTCGATCTATCCATCTCTCTCCTACCCCCCATTCCCCCTCACGCACTTTTTACCCCCTCCCCTTCCATCGTGCAAATGTCTCAGCCCATCGGACGGGTCGTCACCGTTCGAACGAACGCGTTCGAAATCAAGAAGCTCCCTGACAAAATATTTTATCACTATGATGGTTTGTTGAGCTACTTATCCTACGTTGCATCGGACTGATGTTCCACGCGTTGTTTTTCGCGTCTAGTGGGTGAGTTTTTCAATGTCAATTCACGCGTGTATCGCAAACAGCCGTCTCTTTTTCCTAGTCATCAGCCCCGACGTGCCTTGGGCGCGTCGACGAACCGAGATCATCGACAAATTGCAAACATCTACCGCGCCAGCTGACTTCCAGCCCCGCGCCGCGTTCGATGGAAAGAAGAACTTATATACCGTGAAAGACATCGGTCCTGGAAAAGACGTATGTACCCCTCTCGGTGGTCACGCTTGATGTCATTAATCTATCATTTTCAGTATGAAGTTCATATGTCAGATAATCCTGCGATAACTGGGGGTGTCTACCACGTCCGAATTGCGTGCGTCCTAAGAATCGATAAAGGGTACGTCTCTCTTTCTGTCCACAGGTGCAATTAAGTATTGAATTTTATCCAAGCATGCTGACGGACGTCATCCGAGGCAAAGTCAACGTCCAACAGGCGACGCTAGCTATCAACATTTTACAGCTGTTTCTCAGGCAGGCACCCATGATGTCAGAACCTTCCTGATCGATCGTCGATCATAGCATTGATCAATGACTTAGGGCGCAATCGGCGTTCAATGCGCGCTCGGTCTTCTCCCCAGAAGGCAAGCGCTCCATCGGTCGCGGCCTTGAATTATGGCGTGGGTTCTACCAGTGAGCAGCCTTCATATTGGTCGTATCTACTCGTGCTCACGTAGTTCATAGGAGCGTCCGTCCTACTGTGGGCAAGATGGTCGTGAACATCGACACCACCACGTCTGCCATGTAAGCTTGACACTCATATCTGCATCCTTCGCCGACTGATCCACCAGCCAGCTATTCGAGTGTTCTGCTTCCCGAATTCGCCATGGAGTTTCTGGGTATCAGGGATGTCCGTGAACTCACGCGCCTAACGCCTCAGAGTCCTCAATGGAAGAATCTGAAGGCCGTGTTGAAGAATGTTAGAATCACCACGGTCGTCCCCGCTCACAGTGCGCGGCGCAGTCGTGTGATCAGAGACCTCGTTCCACATGCGGGCGAGTATGAGTTCGATAAGGATGGGGTTGGCATGATAAAAGTCAAGGTTTGTACCGAAGATGATACTCGTTGTCGCTGTACTAAATCATGCACACAGGACTATTATCTGCAAACGCATCAGAAGACTGTCACTCAGCCGATGCTTTTCGGCGTCAAGATCAGCTCCACCGCGGTCATTCCTGCAGAGTTCTGTCAGATCGTCAAAGGGCAAATCTACAAGAAGAAGGTACCCCCGGAGCTGATGAAACAAGTCTTGGACTTTGCAGTCAAGCCACCGACAGAACGCCTCAACAACGTCTTGGATGGCGTCAGAGGAAGAGTGAGTGCCCTGATATTTGTCGCTTTTGAACTTCTAATGTTCAACGTCTTTGGACAGTTCCTGAACTATTCTCAATCTGACTTCATCGGCAGGATCGGCATGCAGATCGACGAGGCACCCATGATGATTCAAGGCAGACAGCTCCCTTCGCCAGCTATACACTACGGCAATCAGGTCGTGATTAACCAGAGAGTAAGTCGACCACTTCCAAAACAATCGCCGTATCCCTGATAGAACAAGGACGGAGGCTGGAATGTGAAAGGACAACAATTCTTTCGACCGGCAAAGCTGAGCCGCTGGGGAGCCGTCGACCTTAGTGGTTCTCCTCAACAAACCCTTCAGACATTTTTGAAGAACCTCTACGACTGTTGCCAAGCTTTGGGTATGTATCTTCTTTTTTTCCAAAGTTCCCCTTGCCTTTTCTAATTTACTCGACCAGGGATGAGTACGTCAAGCAATAACTATCTTTGTTAGAAACTTTGAAACCATAGGACTTTCCAGGCCCTAATCCGCCGAGCGTGATCGACCAGATGAATCCAAACGCTAATCTCACGAAGGTAAATTTGTCACACCATCATTTAAACTCGCAGTCTCTCACTTTCTCTTCAGTCCCTGAACGGACTGCGTGAAACCCATCAACTTGACTTATTAGTCGTCGTCCTCCCCGACAACGCGGCAGATCTTCGCAGGGGGGTCAAAGTCTGGGGTGATTCGGTCGCGGCTTGTGCGACGCAGTGTGTGGTACTTATCAAACTAGGCTTTGATGTTAGTGCCGAACTAAATCTTAACGGTTCAAAAGAAAAGAGGAAAGATCCAAAACGCCAATAACCAATACAACAACAATCTAGCTCTCAAGTAAGTGATCTCATTGTTTTCATTATCATACTACGGATTCAGATGGTGGATAGGATCAACACCAAACTCGGAGGCATCAACAACTCCGTCGTAAGTCAAGCACTGAGTACCCTTCGTACGAGCCCTTTCATGGTCGTTGGTGCGTCCGTCTTCTTTTCTCAAATAAAAAACTTACCGAGAGGGCCTTACAGGTGCCGACGTTGGCCATGCGTCGTCCGGGACTCAAAGGCCGTCTATTACAAGCTTGGTCGCATCGTATGACCGCGATTGCACCCAATATGCGGCATCTATTCGTGTGCAAGCGCCGAGGCAGGAAGTCATAGAGCACCTAAAAGAAATGATGGTGGTAAAGTGATTTCATTTGCGACTCTGCGACTACGGTGACGACTCTACGTTACTAGGATGCGATCAACCATTTCGGAAGTCAAAACCGCGTGGTGCCTTCCAACATTATCTTCTACCGAGATGGCGTATCCGAAGGCGAGTATCAGCAGGTTCAAGAAAAAGAGACAAAGGCGATCCAAGGTATTGTGCCATCAGTTTCTCTGTGACGCTGCATCTCTTGACACACCAACCTCCAGCGGCGTTCGATAGCGTTGTCGAGCAGAGGATGATAAAGGATGCCAAACTGCGGCTCATCTTCATCGTCGTTGGAAAACGGTACATGTTTTCTAACGTTCCTTTCTACCTTGGTCGTTCACAAATGTCAATCGTCAGTCACCACATCCGATTCTTTCCCGAAAGAAGCGACAGACGAGAGTAAGTTGAAAGAAGGCATTTGATAGAGACCTAAACTCACTCATATGTTAACTTCAAGCACGACGGACAAGAGCGGCAACATGCCGGCCGGCCTGGTGGTCGACGAAAAGATCACCAGTCCTTATGTCCCTCTCGGGGATTTCTACCTACAGTCGCATGGTGGACTCAAAGGCAGTGAGTGTCATCTCTTCATCTTCATTCTCACCTTCAATTATGTGGTTTCTAGCAAGTCGGCCTGGTCATTACATCATTCTTCAAAATGATCCCGCGGTTGCCACCCCAATGTAAGTCGGCATGTTGGAATACAAGATTATGATGACTGACCTCAATTGTATATCATATATAGGCTTCAAGACTTATCTTACGCGCTGTGTCACTCATACGCGCGTGCTACAAGGTCGGTTTCTATACCTGCCCCCGTATATTGTGAGTCGTCCGATTCGTTACTCTGTGGGTTCATTTGAGGATTGACATACTTCTTCTGACAGATGCCGACGTAAATTTCCTCCCTGAAATACCCATGATTTTCATGACTGAGTTTACCTGGTCATTTAGATTGTGTGCTCACGCGCCGCGTTTTACTTTGAAGACCACCTTCACTTCGACTCCGATGTGGCGAGCAGCAGCAACAAACCCTTTGATCTCGAAGATTGGGAGGCTGGTTTCAAGAAGGTCCACGCTAACATCATCTCGAGAATGTTCTTTGTCTAGGGCAGTCTGATCAAGTCCTTGGCGGCGGTAGATGTAAGATAGTAGGCCACGTCGTTTGCTTTGTCTGGTCAAGTGTTTTCATGTATGTGTTTGCCTGTCTCAAGTATCCGTTGTGTACGAGTACGATTTGCTCGAATGTATCGTCGAATGCTCGAATGTATCAGTGTTGCACGAACTAGCGTTAGTCATGATTTCGAGGAATCAATGCTCATAGACACTATCATTGGTCGCCCGCCCCCCGAACACGGGCTTACTAGTACAGAGAACAATGAGACGATCACCCATCATAACAAACTTCCACTTCTCTGCGCAGACACTTCTTCCCAAGAACACAACACTTAGCAATAGCAATAAATCACTACGTAATCCACCCCCGTTCTCTCCGCGGCTGGCAAACGAACAATACATGACATAGACGCACGATAACCGAGGCGCTTCTGTCAACCTCCAGGATCGTAAGAAGGGCCGAAGGCGATTCGCGTCACCGGTGTCGCGCATTGATCATGGCCGGCGAAGGAGGCGGGATGGCATTCTGCAGGTGGGCAGGCAGCCTGATTGTTGGGTCAGGTGAAATAGTATGCCGATCAGGATGTTCGGTTCTGGCTGCGTCCACGATCCGACTTAGAGCGGTCCTGTTCACGGCGCACATCTGGAACCACGGAGACAGGCCCCAGTCGCGGGGATCTCCAAAGGTATGCGGTGGGACGTTGGGGGGTTCTCCGGGGCCCGGGTATTCTAAGCCATCAGCAACCAAGAACAGGTGAGGCTAGCCCCTTTTCGAGGGACGAGAGAGCAGACTGACCAGGATGGCAATGGCGGCCGGATGGCGGTGTGCGATGCGGAGATACTGTCGTCGCAGAAGATGCGGGGGGAAGCGCTTGTATTGGATCATCGAGTGCGGTCGCCAGGACGCGCGCAAGCATGTCATAGACGTCAATCAGCTGCGCCAGGTCGACGAATCGGTAGGAATGCTGCACTCCGGGTGCGTGAGAAAATAGAGAACTGCTTGCTCTTTCCTCTTCGGAGACCGAGGTGGACGGAGCTCGGATCCAGGGCACGGTAAGCCGATGCCAGCAGTCCCAGGCTGAGCGTGGGGGCCCGGAAGTAGAAGGGCGTTGGGAGTTGAGCATATTTGCTATGCGACTCCAGTCGCGGTGGTCGCCGTCAAGGCATATGTCGTGAGTGGACTCGTAATGGGAGACGTAGTGGACGAGTGAAAGTAGTTCTAGGTACTCTGGAAGTGTCCAAGGGTTGCTCGAGAGGTGTGCATATGGATCAGATGGAAACGGAATTGAGGGCGAGGAGGAAGAAAGCTCCGGCGAAGAGGAGGAGAGAGGAAGTGCTGTTTGATGACGAGTGAGATCCTCAGGTACTCTCGATCTTGGGAGTAACATACTGGTTCGCGCGCGTTCCTCAGGCCATGGTAGTACAGCGACATTTGTACTCGATGAAGAACTTCGAGGACATGATGCGTGCAAGGTCTCTTTACCCATGTTTTGAAATGGCTCTGGAATACAATCGCTCTCCACACTTGGAGAGACTTGGAAGGCCGGAAGGGCGTAATATCGAGTAGGCCTGTCGCTGGCAGAGCTCCAAGGCGTTCCCGGAGTCAAGGCACTGGAGTCTGACGCTTCAGACGAGGAAAATGACGAAGCTGTCTGTGCTGAATCAATAGGACCGGGAGACCAGAGGACGGTGTCTGAATATTCATTGGACCTGGAAGGAAACAACCAATGATGAGATAGACGACCTCTAAAGGACTGCGAAACTTGTTACAGCAGTATTAAAGGAGGGGGGCGCTTCTTATGACTCGCTCTGACTTTCACGGACGGTGAATAGGGCGCAGCCCGTCTCCGCGAATCATAGGAGCTCTGAGCCATCGGGTGCTGTTATGTGAATGAGTAGAAAGAGAAAACAAGGGGCCAAAAAATACTGAGAGAGGTGAAAGAGATATAAGAACAGAGAGAAAGGCGATCGCAGCAAACTGGCGGGGTTTGGGCACGCATTATGAATCCAACTGGCCTATTGTCTTTGACGAGCCTCGTCCCAACTTGATGTCCGCGACCAAGTTGCGTTTGTCACGCGCCGCCGGTAGTCACCGCGGTGTCACAGACTCTCACGCTCGCTATGGCCGGCATCTGCCGGACCACCATTTTCCAACTCGTACGCGCGTGCACTGCTCAGTGCTCAGCCACCACTATCACTTCGCCCAACCCTCCCTCCTCGACATCGCTATCATGGCTGGCAACAGAAAGCAAGTTGATGCCGATATCTACTCGAAGGAACCTCTGTTTGGCTTCCTTCCCCGCAAAGTCAACGCAGAGCAGGTCACAAAGGCGATGGTGCGTAGAACTCTCCAACAAGCTCTTTGTTACGAATTTTTACCGGAAACAATTCAGGATGGCGATGTCAATCCATTCACGAAGCGCCCCCACACACCGCAGTACAAGAAAATTCTGGCACTCCGCAAAAAGCTGCCGGTGTACGCTCAGATGGAAGAGTTCTACAATATGGTGAGTCTATTGGCCGGTTTACTGTTGAGGGGGGCATCAGAACCTGTGTCTCAGGTCACCCTCTCCATCAAGGCCCCGTGTCACTGATGTTCAAGCAAAGTTCAGTAAACATCAGATAATTGTAATGGTAGGAGAGACGGGATCAGGCAAGACGACTCAGTAAGTGCCATCAAATATATGTCTGTTTATGGGACTTGGGCGGGGTCGGAATCAGCGTTGGTGCAAACTTGGAAATCGGGTGGCACAACAAGGGATATTTCTTTAAACGGGGTTGAGCGCGAAATTCGCTCAGTAAATAGGCTTCATGGAAGGACCTGCCATGAGGCCTGTTGAACTCTTGAGCGCTTCAAGTTCTTGCATTCGCGCAAAGCGATCTTACTACCGCAGTCAGAATCAGTGCACCCTGCCCAATAGCATCAGAGCGACTACGCCTTGTTCAGCGATTGAATGCTCATCCTTCTCCGTTTAGGATACCCCAATTTGTGGCCTACTCCGATCTCCCACACATGAAGAACAAAGTCGTTGCATGTACCCAGCCTCGACGAGTGGCGGCCATGTCTGTTGCCAAGCGAGTTGCAGACGAAATGGATGGTATGCTCTTACTGTGATGCTCATCGTACTAATTGCTGACCATGTATCTCGCAGTACCGCTCGGGAAGCAGGTCGGCTACTCAATTCGTTTCGAAGATATGACGGAGCCGGGCACCACATTCCTGAAGTACATGACAGACGGTATGCTTCTTCGTGAGGCTATGAACGATCCGGATTTGAACCGATACTCGACCATCATTCTGGACGAGGCGCACGAGCGCACGCTTGCAACCGATATTCTTATGGGACTGCTTAAATCTCTGGTCCAAAGGCGCAAGGACCTCAAGCTGATCGTCATGTCTGCGACTCT
Source organism: Heterobasidion parviporum (assembly GCA_002994785.1). Taxonomy (NCBI): domain Eukaryota; kingdom Fungi; phylum Basidiomycota; class Agaricomycetes; order Russulales; family Bondarzewiaceae; genus Heterobasidion; species Heterobasidion parviporum. Next base: position 88,972 of record PDUQ01000022.1, read on the forward strand.
CGACGCCCTTAAGTTTCAGAAGTATTTCACTGTTGACGCGCCGGCTCCATTATTCAAAGTTCCTGGGCGAACCCATCCCGTCGAGATTTTCTATACGCAGGAGCCTGAGCCGGATTACGTCGAGGCTGCAATCCGAACTGTGCTCATGATCCATCGTGCCGAAGACCCTGGCGATGTCCTCGTCTTCCTGACTGGAGAGGAAGAGATTGAGGATGCCTGTAGAAAAATCAAGCTCGAAGCTGACGATCTCCAGAATCAGGACCCAGACTCCGTTGGCCCGCTCGTGTGTATTCCCTTGTACTCTTCTCTTCCCCCTCAGCAGCAGCAACGTATATTCGACGCAGCACCAGGTCCGCAAACTCCTCACGGCCCGCCAGGTCGCAAAGTCATCGTATCCACCAATATCGCCGAGACGTCACTCACGATCGACGGTATCGTGTACGTTGTAGATCCTGGGTTCTCAAAACAAAAGGTCTACAATCCGCGGATACGTGTCGAGTCACTCCTGGTATCGCCTATTTCGAAAGCTTCAGCCCAACAACGCGCAGGTCGAGCTGGGCGAACACGACCAGGAAAATGCTTCCGGCTGTATACGGAGAGGGATTTCATGAAGGAGCTGGAAGAGCAAACTCACCCTGAAATTCTGAGAAGTAATCTGGCGAACACGGTTTTGGAGCTAGTCAAACTGGGCATCAAGGTCAGTTTGGTCATATATGACGATCTCGAGTTTGTCAGAACTGACGCAATGTGCAGGATCTAGTGCGATTCGACTATGTAGATGCGCCTGCACCAGAGACTCTCATGAGAGCTCTCGAATTGCTGAATTATCTTGCTGCGTTGGACGATGACGGCAATCTGACTGCATTGGGTGGTATGATGTCGGAGTTCCCGCTTGACCCTCAAGTGCGTTTTCATTATATCGTTCCTTTGCGTCGCTGACCTTCAGTCATTTCTCAAGATGGCGAAGATGCTTATAGTCAGTCCTGAGTTCAAGTGCAGTCAAGAAATCCTTACTATTGTTGCCATGCTTTCTGGTATGTTCAGTTCACATATAAATTCGGGAATATACCGATTATATTTAATCATCAGTGCCCAATGTCTGGGTCCGACCAAACAATCAAAGGAAGGAGTCAGATGCTGCAAAGCAGCTGTTGACCGTTCCTGATGGCGACCACCTCACTTTATTGAACGTTTACAACGAATATAAGACCAGTATGCAATCTCGCACTAGGTATCCTCGCATCCATTTGAACTCACTTCGCCTTCAGATCAGCACGATAAGAATTGGACATGGCAAAACTACCTTTCTGCTCGTTCGCTCGCTCAAGCCGACAACGTCCGTTCGCAGCTTCAGCGCATCATGGAGCGGTTCGATATCGACCTAGTGTCTGTGGAATACAAGGATCAGCGCAAGCACTACGAGAATATTAGACAGGCGTTGGTCTGCGGGTTTTTCATGCAAGTAGCACACAAGGAAGGTGAGAAGGGAAGTTACTTGACAGTCAAAGATAACCAGGTCTGTGATTTTCACGATGCTGTTTGATCGTATGTCACGAGCTGACACTACGTACGTAGGTTGTCTCGCTGCATCCATCATGCGGTCTTGACACTCAACCCGAATGGGTCATCTTCAACGAGTTTGTGCTCACTACTCGTCCATATATCCGCACAGTCACGGATGTCAGACCCGAATGGTGCGCTCATTCCTTTCCTGGCGCCTACTCCTCAAATCTCATGCTGTTTTTTGTCACAGGCTTTTGGAGTTCGCGACCAGCTACTTTGACCTCAAGCAGTTCCCCGATGGCGAAACGAAGCGTGCATTAGAACGCATCATAAAGAAGAAACTGGGTAAAGCGGGCGGTCCAAATGGCGATGGAGGCCGGGACAGGAAACGTAGAAAGGTGTAAATTTCTCGTGGCTTTAGAATTGCTTGTGCTTTTTGGTATCTCGAACTCTGCTCGTGTATTTCCATATCGTGTGTGAGAAGAGATTGACTTTGTGTGGTGCTACGTAGCATACCTGCAGCTTTGTCAATATTAATCTCTCGGCTTGGAGGACAGAAAGTCAAAGGGCAGTCAGAGTCACGTTCACCCCAACATCTCCGCCGTGGTCGGAAGTGGTCAGAGCAAAAGTATATTCTCCCCGCTCTAACTCCCATGTCTTGGACCGAGTGTATGTGAGGAGAAATCGAGAGGGATCCAAGGTCATCTCGACCTCTTTCTTCTCGCCGACGTCCAGATAGACGCGCTTGAAAGCAACCAGCTGTCTCAAGGGCTGGACGACAGAGGATACCCTGGAGAGCAGGTATACCTGGGGAACGTCGCTCCCAGGAAGTGGCCCCGCATTCTGGACAGTCAAGCGGAACATGATGGTGTCGTTGGCGGTGAACGCCGTTGCCAGATCGGCTCGAGAGGAAGAGGCGCTGAAGCCAGAGCGGGAAAACGTGGAGTAAGAAAGCCCGTACCCAAAGGAGTACGCGGAATAGGAGTCGACGTCGACGTAGTCAACGATGTGAGCCGACTGCTTGTAGTTGTATATTGCGGGGAGAGAGCCGACGGAGGAAGGGATGGAGAGAGGCAGACGGCCACCGGGGTTGAACAGCCCAAAGAGGACGTTGGCGATCGCTCGGCCACCTTGCTGTCCCGGAAAATACTGGAACAGACGACAGAATCAGAATTGTGACCGCGGCCGGCGAAGATGATGCGAGTACTGACCGCATACAGCACCGCAGCCGCGCGCGCATAGCAGTCCGGAATGGCAAACGGCCTCCCGCCTTCTAGCACTATCACGACTGGCTTGCCCAGCTCAAAAATCCTGTCGAGGAGACGAGCTTGACCAAGGGCTCAGGAAAGGCACCCGCGGTTTCGCGCGAAATCGGGAGTGAGCACTCACTTTGGTTCGCCGACAGGGACAGCGTCGCTCTGTCCCCATTCTCGCCATCGCTGTTCCACGCCCCGCCGCCCGCGAAAACAATGACGTCCGCATCCTCCGCCGCGCGCGCGGCGAGTCCAACGGGGTCTCCGCGGTCGACCAAGTTCCAGACGAGCTGAACCTGCGCGTTCAGGCTGTCGACATTCTCGACCTTCTGCGCGTTGTTCCAGACTTGGAAGCGCACGCGCACAGAGTGCGTCGCGCCCGCTTTGAACGCGAACGGCGCGCACCCCGGGGGCCCCAGTGTGGAGTTGACGCGGGTGAAGGAGCGGGGCTCGATGTTTCCGATGAACGTGCCTTGCGAGGAGTACGGGACGTCGACGACGGTAGTGCCGTCGACTTCAAGCGAAGCCGTTGAGTTGGGGCCGATAGCGAGACCGAGCCAGCCATCTGCATCTGAAGGGACAGTGAAGTGTCCCTCCCACACGGCAGAGAAGTTGTTCGATGGCAGGCCGTTCGGAGGATACAGCCCCCACTGCATATTGGGGACTTGGATTGTCTGGAACGCGGCCTGCGAGAAATGGGTGTCAGAGTAGTAAGTGGCCAACAGGCCTCCTCGCGTCCTGTTCGGCGAAGACAAAAGGCTACGAGGGATGGGATACTGTCCATTGTACAACCAGGTGTTAGCGCCCCAACTGGTGGCTAGATTCACGGACGACGCGTTTGCTTGGAGATATTCCGCGATGCCGTCCCGGATTGTCGTCGAGCGGTCAATGGGACCGCTGCCCCAAGGGCCGGAATAGTCGCCAAAGTTGAACGTGTCAGCCATAGGGCCTACCAACGCGATCTTCTGGATGCCTTGCTCGGAGGGCCGCAGCGGGAGCGTGTCACGTCTGTTCTCCAACAGGACGATTGAATGCTCGGCGGCCTCCAGAGTCAACCCGTCGTGTGCCTCGACTAGTCCCTCCACAGATACGTTCTTAGGTATATACGGGTCGTCGAACAGTCCGAGGTCCCATTTCGCGTTGAGGACGCCTCGCGCTCGTTGGCGCAGAGTCGCTTCGCTGACCGTCCCGTTGTCAACGAGACCGAGGATGGCGTCGCGCCACACGTCGAGAGAGTAGTCGTAGTACTGGACCGCGCCGCCGGCGTTGAGCCACTGTGAGATTGCGCCTGCAGGCGAGTCGGCGACCCTATGCAGGTATTGTAGATTCCGGATTGAACCGTCGTCTCCGAGAACGAAGCCATCAAAGTTCCACGAATCGAGCGCTTCGTATAGATCGGGGTCTGCATTGTCCTGATGTTCAGAAATAATCAAAATTCAGAAGTCTTCGATGCCTACCCACGACACACGGAACACCATCTATATCGTGATATGCCCTAGATGACGTGCATGGTGTCAAGATCATCGCAAATACATGAGATAGACGGGACGCACATCATGACGCCGCGCGCTCCCCCTAGTTCCACCACCGCTTTGAAAGGAACAAGCATCTCCGACATGATCTGTCGGATGCCGAAGCCCGTGAACGGCCCGGCGTTCACACCGCCACTGGGACTCCCGTGGCCTGCAAAGTGCTGGTCGAGGCTTGTTGAACACGACGGGGATACGTGGGAGATACTAGGCTAGGACCGACTTTCATGACCGGGATGACGGCGTCGGGCGCGGACCAGGTGCCGTTCTTCGAGAGCCCGCACGCGTACGCGACGCCCATGTGGGTCGTCAGCACGAAGTCCTCGCCTCTGGCGCGTCGTCAGCATCCCTCCGCAGTGCAGTAGCGCGGAGAGCATCGGCGGGCGACTCACAGGTCCTCTTGCACCCTGCCCCAGCGCGGGTCCTTCCCCAGATCCAGCACGGGCGAGAAACACGCCCGCACGCCGATCGAGCTCGCCTCGGCCCCGATCGCCCGCCCGACGCGATACATCAGCTCCGGGTCGAAGCTCGCCGCGAGGCCGATCGGGGCGGGGAACAGCGACTGGCGGAACGAGCCGACGCCGTGCAGGCACTCCGCCGTCTGCAAGAGCGGGATGGGGACGCGCGCCTTCGAGAGGTGCAGCCTCTGCAGGTCGTTGTACTGCGACTGGTTTGTTGGGTACCAGTCGTGGATGAGCCCGATCCCCGACGGGCCGACGTACGCGTCGTAGAGCTCGTTCGTGGAGTTGGGGCCGACGATGTTGTCGGCGAAGGTCAGGTGCAGTTGGTGGGCGAGTTCCGTGACTGTGAGCTGTGAGAGGAGGTCGTCGACGAAGGAGTCTCTGTCTGCTTTGCGCGCGAGAGCGCAGACATGAGCAGAGTCCAGCGATGCCCAGGAATCTGCTTGACATTCAGGATGTGCCAAGGTCCATGAAGCCAGAGACAGTAGGGAAACAAGCGTGATACACTTCATCGGTTTGCCAGAAGGGGCTGAATCGACGAGGGGTGTCTGGCTGTGACAAGTTCAAACTACAGTGCACTGGGGTCAGAAACCGACAGCCTCCAGGGACAGAAGCTTGACGACGCCTTGAGAGGATGCTGCGTCGCGCGTGATCGCCACCTGATGAATGTAGAAGCATAGAACCAAATACTGCGGTCCGGCCAGATCAAAATGGCTGAAGGGATCAACTGGCTCGAGAAGCATCGTGAAAAGCGCGTGAGGAACAATGTCCTGATAGCCAGCTGATAGATGGAGCAAGTTGAAGCCAAGTACGTGTATTGATTCGGATGTGCGACCTGATGGACAAAACATGACCTTGCGATAGATCGAGCTCAAGGATAGTACTAGAGAGCTGGACGGAAAACATAGGATCGAGGCATACCGACGGCCAGCAAGAAGCGTGTGACGTTTCAACTTTCGAGACGTACCAAAGAGCCATGGAGCCTTCAACTCATATTTTCAGGCCACAAAGGAAAAAATGGACATGGTCGGTCAGCGAGGGGATGACCCCCAGTGAGAACGCCCTCGTTTGAGCTGCGACGAGAACGAGTCCTGGCGAATGACTGTCGGGGAATGAAATCGAGGACTAATGCTAGCGAATGGTCTCATATGCGGCGCGCGATTTCCTTAGCTTAGTTTGCTTCCCGGTACGAACTCGCCACCTTCAATTCTTTCTTGTCATAAGTTCGTCTATTCCTGTTTGCCCTCGGGTCTAATCGAATCAGATCAAATAGTGTACTTTACAATAATTAAGGCTGACTGCACCTTTTCAAATATCCACTAAAGAGCCTTTTCTACCAAATTTATTGTGCATTCTGCCTCTGTTAGGTCGTAGACCTATCACGTGCTATAAGCACGAAGGGGATCCCTAGGCTAAACTTCGACTGAGTCGTACAACCGCAAATCCCAAGGGATAAAGACGATTGATCGTCTTTGGATCCTCTGTAGGAATTCGGGTCACTGTCTGCCTTCTCTTGAAAGATGAGAAGCAGATGATCTTCGAGGTCTTCTTTGTGATGCGGAGGAATCGGAGAATCCTCGCCTGTCCAACAGATGACGCTGGGAGGAGACCAGCTGAGGACTCGATATGCGGCGAGTCCCGTGTAGTGGTGGGTGAATAGAGAGAGCGGTCTGAAATGAGGCGAGGCAGAGAACTCCGTGGCTTCGTCAGACCGTGCAAAGTCAAAGCTCAGATCTGACAGAGATCGCAGAAGCGTGGGTTAGGAAGGTAACCAGACGCTTGGCGCAGTGCAGAGATCGAGTGTATTACAGGTGAACGAGCTGAGGCTTCTAAGAAGCTCATCTCGTCTATATATACAAAGAAGTATCTAGGGCCGGATCTCGATCAGGTCCGTGCGCTTCTCAGGTACCGAAGTCAACGATCGAGATCTGTAAGCTAAGGCACCTCCGATCTAAGTATAGTACATAATTGCAAATGTCTGTCCACATCAATAAGCGAATGTCTGTCCACATCATTAGTAATCAGGAACCAGGAACAGGTCAGGAACCAAGTCTGTTCACATCAAGATCAGGAACCATAAGTAAGAGTTCATGCGTCAGCATGTCAATGGTGATGAGTCAGCAATCCAGTCAGAGTCAGAGTCATGAGCGAACCACTTGACCAGCCCTCCTGTCCACGTGCGAAGCACGTGTTAGGACGCGGTCCTAACACTACCCCCCTCTTTACACCAGTCTTCTCCGCTTGACGCGAGAGTTGACGACGGCGGGAGGTTCGCGAGGGTGCTTCTCGTCGAAGGTGGGGATGATGCGGTTAGGGTAGCCGGTCCAGTTGGCGGTGTCGATCATGTGTTCCATCGACTGTTTGTGGTACCCGTATTCTTCAGCCGCTCGATCCATCTGCAGACGTAGGCGACGCATCTGCTCCCGGTGCCTGTCATAGTCGCGTAAAAGCCGCGCGCCGTAATGTCCGTTCTCTGTCTAACGCTCGTGATTGGACATCCCACGACGAGATGCCCGGCGCGACCGCATTCCCAGCAGAGGCGAGTGGCGGGGTCGGAGGGAGTAGTAGGCGGGACAGATGGCGGGTTAGGCCAGACAGCTTCGGAGTCAGCAGCGTCCGCGGGCCATTCGGACTCTGTCGCAAAAGGTAGCGCCGGAGACTGGGGGAGGCTTCGTCGACAATGATAGGGTGGGCGGCGTCACCTTCGAGTACGGGAGGGGATGGGGAGACAGCAGGGGGTGAGGAGGGTGGTACCGGTAGCGGGCGAAGTACCTGGCGATCCCTGACGACTTGTTCCGGGTCGTAGGGAGGACTCGTGGGCCGTAGAAACCGACCGATCTCGTCGTCGTTCGGGACGTAGGAGGTTCTTCCGTGGTGATTCGTGCCGATTGACCGGGGTTCGTAGTCTCCGTCGTCAGGAGTTCCGGCCCGATGGAAACCTTCCAGGTTCAAGACGGGCTTGGTCATGATCCAGGGCCTGACGTGGTCTTCCGGGGTATACCCGATCGCCCAGTATGACGCGACGGTGTGAACTCCGCGGCTGTTGAGAGGGAAGAGTCGGGTGGGGATGAGTCCCTTAGGAATGTACTCTTCTATTTCTAGACGAGCGCCGTTGAACCCAGAGCAGTGAAACCAGCGAATGGTGTCGTCCCTGTACTTGATCTTGTCGAGGGTGTCGAGCCAGGCCTGTACCGAGTGCTGCTGTAACAGGACTGAGCTGCTAGCGTAGAGTCCTCCCAACCTGTAGTTGATCATGTCGTTCCTCAGTTGCGGGAGGTTAATGAGACCGCCAGTTTGTAGGACGTGATGGCTACGTTTTGAGGAACACGGTCTGCTGTAGGTTGAGAGGTCCTGCGAACACCTGATAGACCTGCGCCAGATCATCTGCTGTAAATAAAAGAAAAGGTCCTGGTATCCCTGAGCCCGGGTTGGTTGAGGATAATGGGGGCCTCATCTCCAGCTACCGTGATGTGGTAGATGCTGTTGTTGGTGCGGAGGTCGCGGTATTGGGTGAGGTCGTGGAGGGGGAGGGTGTGGCAACGAATGCGAAGACGAGGGGTGGTGCCGTGGACGGCGAAGATCTCCTGGGGATATGAGGTGGCGTCCATCATGTGCTCCGGGAGGCGAGTGATGGCGATGTCCCTGACGGGGTTCTCGATGGGCATGGCCTCGTCCGGGATGGTCTCGGGTTCGCCGCGTTCGGAGTCGGTGTCGTCGTCGATCAGGGTAGGGGTGGGGTGGCAGGGACGGGGGAGATGGTGCGAAGGATGAAGGGTTGGGGGAGGGGGTGTTCGAGGTGTACATGGAGGAGGAGGGGGAAGTCATTCTGAGGTTGCTGAGGATGTAACGGGGGGAGTGGTGAGGAAGTGTTGGACTGCTGCTAAGGACATTCAAATGTAGCTGGGAGCTGGGGAATGTCTTGTCGAACAGCAGGGTCTTTTATACTGAAGAGAGGCCAATGGTGGCGGCCGCGTGAAGGGAACCGAGGACGAGAGCGATAGCAATGGAAACGGCGGTGAGAGCAAGAGTCGCGATGATCGTGTAAATGGCCACTTGAGTTAGAGTGGGGTCGAAGGGGGTCATAGCCGTTTGCCTGGCCATGCCAAACCTCGGTTGGTCTGCTTTTGTAGCTCCTGGTATGCTTGTGACCGCCAATTAGAGCTGTCCGATCGTTTCTGTTGAGGCTTTGATCGAGAGAGATCTATATTGGGCTTCTTCGGCTTGGCTTCTCGATCGTTGATTGACGCAGGTGGCACTTTTGATCGAGGAACCAGGGGTCGCTTCTTGAGCTGCATCATCCTCTTGTCGATTGCTTCCATGATCAGAGGGATAGCCAATCCTGTGGCGAGAAGCTTCTTTCCGATCGGATGCTTCTCGAGCTTCTTTTTGATCTGATCTTCTTCGACTGCCCTGTTGTGCTCCAATTCGATCACCAGGGCGAGAATGGAAGCTTCCATTCCCTTGACTGCTCGAGGATGCCGCCGGTAGAAGTCGTTAATGGCTTCCTTGGCATTAGTGACGTTTGACGCGGCTTCCCAAGAGTTGTCCGATTCAGGGTAGCCCTTCCATTTGATCAGGTACTGGAGGGTCTTCCATCGTCCGAAGCGTCTAGCTCCGACGACTGCTTCGACTTCGAATTCTTCTTGCCCCTGGATCAGATCCGGGGCCGGTTTAGGGTAGTTAGGTCCGTAGACTTCGTTCTCCTTGTAGGGCGTGAGTCGACTAGCGTGGAAGACGTCGTGAATACGCTGCCAGCTATTGGGCAGCTTCAGCTTGAAATTGACTGTTCCTATCGTGTCAATGATTTCGAAGGGTCCAAAGCGTTTGGGCCTGAGTTTCTCTGATGGGTGATCGGTGTGTATGTTCTTCCCATCTAACCATACTTGATCTCCTTTCTTGAAAGGCGGCAGTTCCGTTCCATAACGGTCGTGCTGTATCCTCATGGCTTCGGCTGCAATTTCGAGGCTGGCTTGCGCTTCCTTCCTAGCGCGGTGCAGAGCTTCGAGGCGAGCGTCGGCGGTGGGGACATTCGTGTTTCCTATGATGGCTGGGTAAGCCCGTGGTTGATAACCGTGGAGAAGCTCAAATGGTGACTTCTGCGTGGCTGAGTGTTGATGCGCGTTGTGGGCATATTCCGCATAAGGAATTAATCCTGCCCAATCGTCCTGTGAAGAGCTGCAAAAGGCTCTTAGGTACTGTTCTAGTTCTTGATTCATTCGTTCGGTGGCGCCGTCTGTTGTGGGCGATAAGCTGTGCTCAAGGCGATCTGATTCCTAGTTCTTTAAGCAGAGCTTGCGCTACTTTGGATGCGAATTGGGTTCCTCTGTCCGATATGATTTTATCGGGGAGTCCATATCGTCTCCAGGTGTTTTCTAGTAGAATTTTGGCCGTTCCATCCGAGTCAATGGATTTCTTGCATGGGGTTATTACTGCAGTTTTGTGAATCGGTCGGTGACCACGTGAGCGAGTCGTATCCGTTTGATTCAGGTAGATCTGTAATGAAGTCCATGGTTATTGTTCCAAATGGTCGGTCCGGAATCTCCGTGGGTTGTAATGGTACCATGGTGGGGTGCGTGTCGTTCTTGGTTGATTGACATGTCGCACATCCTTCTACGTATTGATGTACCGTATTCGAGATTCCTGGCCAGGTGAATTCTTGTCCTACTGAGGCTAGAGTTCCTCTTTGTCCTGGATGTCCTGCTGCTAGGTTGTCATGGTTGAGCCTAATGATTTCTTGACGAAGTTGTTCGTTTCGAGGAACATATATTTTTCCTCTGTGAAGGACCAGTCCTTCTTCTTCGTTCCATTCCTGTAGGCCTTTCTTCATGCTCCGAGGTCCTAGAGCTTTGACCTTGGTTAGCGTTTCTAGCAGCCATTCGTCTTTCTTGTTTTCTTCAATGATTCTTGTCGAAGGTCGTCATCGATTATTGTGACTCCTCCGCGACCTGTGGCTCTGATATGAAGAATTTGATGGGGTCCCACACGTCTTGTGTCTTGATCTCGTTGACCTCCACTAGAGTTTCGCTTGAATCATTTATTCCTACGAGTGTTTCGCTTGAGCTGTCGAATTCTTTATTGAAAAGTTTCGGTTCCAAGAGTGTTTCGCCTGAATTGTCAAATTCCACCCCCTTTTTATGGTCTGGACGCCGTGACAGACCGTCGGATTTATTAGTGACTCCCGCCTTGTGCGTTAATTTGTAGTCGAAACGCGAGAGGTAGAGTGACCATCTTGCTTGCCGACGGTTCAGCTTTTGACTAGATCTGAACCATTCGAGGTTCTTGTGGTCCGTCCAGACGTCTACCGGGTGGTCGGCGCCTTCCAAATAGTGTCGCCAGGCTTCAAACGCTCGAACCACCGCTAGCAACTCTTTATCATAGATTGGGTAGTTGCGTTCGGTTGGTGAGAGCGACTTGGAAACGTAGGCACATGGGTGCCATTTTCCGTCCTTGGCGACTTGTGATAATACTGCTCCTGTGGCGAAATCCGAGCATCGCATTCGATGCGGAAAGGGTTCCTTGTATCCGGCATACCAGTACCGGGATTCTGTGAATATTCGTTTCAGCGTTTGAAACGCTTCTTCGCATGCTGGTGTCCAATCCCAGGTGCGTTCCTTTTGTGTTAACTCGAATAGCGGTCGTGCTATTTTTGAGTAGTCCTTGATAAATCTGCGATAGAAATTGCAGAAACCTAAAAATGATTGTACTTCTTTGACCTTTCCAGGGTGGGCCATTCCATGATGCCGGCGACCTTGATGGGGTCCATTTCCAGATGTCCGTGTGATATAACGTATCCGAGATAGTCGATTTTCTTTTTGTGGAAGTGGCATTTCGACGGTTGCAGGTATAGATCATTATCTTGTAGGATCTGCAATACTTCCGTACCGTTGCTACGTGTTCGTCCATGGTTTGGAGAATACGAGGATGTCGTCCATATAGATAGCTACTTTTCCGGCGTAGATGAGATCTTTGAACAAGTGTTCATCATTGTTTGGAATGTTGCCGGCGAGTTGGTTAATCCAAAGAACATGACCAGGGGTTCGTACATTCCTAGATTGGTGACGAACGCGGCTAGTTTTTCGCTTCCTTCTGCCATGAGTACGTTGTTATATCCTGTATCGACGTCCATTAGTGAAAAGTATATGGCCTCGGCTAATAGGTCTAGTAATTCTTGAATCATCGGCAGAGGGTACTTGTTTTTGACGGTTATTTCGTTGAGTTTCCGATAGTCCATTACTGGTCGTAACTTTCCGTTCTTCTTTTTGATGAAGAAAAAGGAGATGCCATGTGCGACTTGGATTCCCGAATGAATCCTTTCTTGAGGTTTTCGTCTATGAACTTCTTGAGTTCCATTTGTTCCGCTGGGCTGAGACTATACAACTTGGGTCGGAGCGAGTGTTCCATTCCTTCTTTGATCTCGATCTTGTGATCCCAGGGTCGAGAGGGTGGTAGCTGTCCCTTCTTTCGACCTTCGAAAACCTTCCGATAATCCCAGTATTCCTTCGGTACTATTTCTTCGAAGGATAGTTCTGGTTTTCCTTTAGCTGCTTCTTCCGCAAGTCGTTGCGAGTTGGTGTGCTTTGTTTGTTTCCAGTTTTGGACGAACTGGTGAAACTTCCCTGAGCCGGTGTGTTGGCGTAAGGGTTCCGTGGTTTCGGCGCGATGGATATCCATGCCTTCTTCGGAGTCGTTGTATAATTCTAGTGCCTGTAAAGTTCCGTGTTCAGGCATCTGACCAGTAGACTCCGTCTTCTTCGATTTCCGTAGAGGGAGCGCCGGAAGACCGTCGCCATCCTCTTGAGCGTCTTCTTCAGCCCATGTCGGAGCCTTGTAATTTCTGGCTCGGGCTTTCAGACGTTCTGCATTCAACCTTTGAGTTGTGAACTCCGGACGTTCAGGTATTGTCCGCGGATGTGGTACTGTAGTGTTTCCCACTTTCCGGCCTTTCTTGCCTTTTCCTGGCTTTTGCGCGGGGATTGAGTAGTCGTTTGTCCTCGACTCTGTTCCAGACGCCGTATACTCGGGTTCGTTTTTCCCGTTCTTCTTGCAGCCTTCTTGGCTGTTACCGGCCCTCCTTGTATTAGGCAGGAGGGTGGGCATCGTGTGAAGTGTAGTCCGTAGGCATGCCAGTCGACTTCTGGGTTGTGTTCCAACAACCAGTCGGTTCCTAGGATGACATCTTCCTTCCCTATTTCTGCGATATAGAATCTTGCTGATTCCGTATGCGACCCCCCTTCTTCGCCTAGAACTTTTAGTTTAAGTTCGGCGTACTTGGTGATTGGTCCTCCTTTGAATTCGGTGTTTTGTACCGTGTTGACCGGAATAGGGTTGGGGGTCTTCTGTGTCTTGATTTGATGCATTTCTACAAATCTGGGTGCATAAATATTCCTGTGGCCCCGCTGTCGACGAGGGCTTGGGTTGCAGCTTTTCTGTTCTTGCCTATGAGCATTGTCTCGATTCGGAGTGATGGTGCACCATGTGTTTTCATTTCCGAAAGATACAATATATCTGGATGTCCATGCTCTTGGTCAGCGACTTTACTGGCCAGAGGAGCGTACCTATTTCCTGCAAGAATCCTTCTCTCCGCATCCGCTGCCGATGGGAGAGCCTTTAAAAATTCTTCGAGTCACTAAAGGCTCGAACTTCCTCAACTTCTTCAACGCTGAGGCCCATCATCATTTGTTGGATGTGAGCGACGCGGGTCTTCCTTCTTCTTGTTCTTCGTCGTCGTCTTCTTCTCCATGTAGCGCACCATTCGGCGCTTGGGCTGGAATCTGCCCGGAAGTTCTGTTTGGGGCGTGAGGGACAATTGCGCGCCATGTGCCCGGTCTTCTTGCAATAGAAGCATTTGCCTTCTTTGGCCAACTTGCTTCTTTCCTCCGGGCTGAGCTTCTTGAATCGAGTGCGAATTGCATCGGCCTCCATTTCTGCAGCGTCTACGTCCATGGGGACGTATTGGCTTTCCCTTTCCTGACGAGCGGGTGCTTGTTCGTCATAGAATGTCCTAGGGGTGTAGAATTGGTTCTTTCCTCGTCGGAGGTCGCGTGCTCGATTCCTTTCGATGCTCAGTGTTTCATGGCGTTTGGCCTTCTTGACTAGATCGTCCCAGGTAGCGCTGCTTGCCGGGTCGATGTAGATTCGTTCCGCTAATTCCCAATTAAGGCCCCTCATGAAGTGTGCCTTCTTGGTTTCCAGGTCGACTCCTGCGAGTTCCGCGACCTGTTCGAAGAGCTGAAGGTATGCGTTGAGGGATTCTTTTCCTCGGTTGAGTCTGGACAATTTGTCTCTGGCGTCCAGCTCCTTGTTAAATTCTTCAAAGTCCGTGGCGATCTGCTTTCGGACTGATGTCTTGCCGACGACGCTTTCCACGCATAGGATAGCCAGTCGTCCTTTTCGTTTCTTGCTTTGGTAAAGTTCCTGGACCATATTCCTGCTGATCCTCCCTTCATGTAGGATAACGCATAGGCGATTTTGGCGAATTCGTCCGCGAAATCTTTTTCCTGGCAAGGATCATCAGGTCGATTTCGTGGAGGAACTGCTCGGTTCGTTTCCTGTTTCCATCGAAGGGGGTGGGTTTGGCCATAGCCGGTCCCTTGGACTCAGTACCTCCAGGATTTGTCGACATTGTATCGGCAGGGGGCTCTGGATCTCTAGGTGGTTCTGGATTTCCACTCGGTGTTTGAGTATGCTCGGCTGGGGGATTTGGTCCGATGCTGGGGTTTGAAATCTTGACTGGGGAGCGGTCCTTGTAAGGGGGATGAATAGGGGGTGCTTCTTCTAGAGACTCTAGATCCACTGGCGGTTTCTGTGGGTAGAGTAGATATGTGTGGTCTCGGTGGGCGACGAGACCGATCTGTCGGTGATGCAGGCCTGCGTAGGTTTTCCTTGCGACGTAGTCCGCAAGTTTCTCGAGGTGGAGGGAGGATGCTGCGTAGACTGTTTCCCGTTAAGTGCGAGGATGTCTCCAAGTACGTCCTTCTTCTTTATAGATGCCGACGAGTTTGTCCCCGAAGTAGAAGTGTCTGTTCTCTTCGTCGTAGTATAGTTGATCGATGTCAAGGTCTTCGGGTAAGTCTGCGAAGACTGCAACGGGTCTGTGAGATATCCTGCGGGTATCCTTTATTGAGGGTGTCCGTGATGTTTATTCTTGAAGAAGAAGGGTACTGCCTGTCTTCTTCCTGCTTGTAAGTCTCGTTGTAAGTCTGGGTCCCTTTTGATGATTTCGTTAATAGCAATATCGATCCTGTCGATGAGTTCGATGATTTCCGAGAAGGTGTATCCGGTGATGAGCGTTCTGAGATAATAAGTTTTTCTGGCGAACTCTCCTTCTCTTGTGATGAAGACAAGTCCTTCGAGTTCCGTGTGGACTGGTGGAGAGTCAACTGTGTCCAGCGTGTCTGCCTAGGTGGTAGTGAAGGTCCAATGGAGGAGGATGGAGTAGTTGGCTCTATTATCCTGGTTCTTGATGAGCTCTGCTCGGATTCCGTCGGAGTCGATATTCTTTGCGATTGTTCTTCTGAGATCGGCGATAAAAGGGATGGGGAAGTTGTCTGGTCGTCCGTCGTGGATTTCGACCGAATGCTTTGTCCTGATGACTTCGGGTTCTCCGTTGTCTGTGAGGGAGAATATCGTCTTGGGTTCGCTAATGAAGCAAATCCCGGAAAATCTGTATCCAGTTTGTTTGAAGTCTATGTAGATTTCCTTTTCTTGTTGTAGCCTGAACGTGGCTACTCCCGAGTATACTTTGGTCGGGTTCCTGTGCCGTGCTACTTCGGCGTTCCTAAGGTTCTTCCTGGATGGGTCCTGCTTGGTTGGCCCTTCCTGCGAGTGCTAAAATGTTATTCAAGAGTTGAATAAGAGGAGTCTTTGTTGGGAGTCTAGTTGATCCAGTTTGAATAGGGTAGGGATGTAAGAGCTCGTTCAAGTGTTAGGTCGGAGACCTATCACGTGCTATAAGCACGAAGGGGATCCCTAGGCTAAACTTCGACTGAGTCGTACAACCGCAAATCCCAAGGGATAAAGACGATTGATCGTCTTTGGATCCTCTGTAGGAATTCGGGTCACTGTCTGCCTTCTCTTGAAAGATGAGAAGCAGATGATCTTCGAGGTCTTCTTTGTGATGCGGAGGAATCGGAGAATCCTCGCCTGTCCAACAGATGACGCTGGGAGGAGACCAGCTGAGGACTCGATATGCGGCGAGTCCTGTGTAGTGGTGGGTGAATAGAGAGAGCGATCTGAAGAGAGGCGAGGCAGAGAACTCCGTGGCTTCGTCAGACCGTGTAAAGTCAAAGCTCAGATCTGACAGAGATCGCAGAAGCGTGGGTTAGGAAGGTAACCAGACGCTTGGCGCAGTGCAGAGATCGAGTGTATTACAGGTGAACGAGCTGAGGCTTCTAAGAAGCTCATCTCGTCTATATATACAAAGAAGTATCTAGGGCCGGATCTCGATCAGGTCCGTGCGCTTCTCAGGTACCGAAGTCAACGATCGAGATCTGTAAGCTAAGGCACCTCCGATCTAAGTATAGTACATAATTGCAAATGTCTGTCCACATCAATAAGCGAATGTCTGTCCACATCATTAGTAATCAGGAACCAGGAACCAGGTCAGGAACCAGAGTCTGTTCGCATCAAGAGTCAGGAACCATAAGTAAGAGTTCATGCGTTAGCATGTCAATAGTGATGAGTCAGCAATCCCAGTCAGAGTCAGAGTTATGAGCGAACCACTTGACCAGCCCTCCTGTCCACGTGCGAAGCACGTGTTAGGACGCAGTCCTAACAGCCTCAGAGCAAGAACGTGCTACTCTCAAGAACCTCTGAATCGATTGAGATAGATTGCAGTAATTTTACATATAATTTTGCTAGGTATACTCAATCAGAGCCCTGTTGCCATCTGATGCACCATTCTCGCTGCAATATGTGTACGGCCCCTCTCGCAATCAGAACTATAGGAGCACAACATCGCGAATGGTGAAAGAGATGGCGATAGACGTACCCTTGATTGATTCTTAGGATGCACGCAATTCGGACGTGGTAGACATCTCTCATTATCGCAGGATTGTCTGACACGAACAAGCACTCTAAAGTGAAGAAAAATCAATCAGTGGGGCACGCTGATTGACGAGGTGCACAAACCTAATGGGAGGGGGCGGGGGTATAGTGGTGCTGGGCATGGAGCGGTAGAAGGCTGGGGTGAGTGTGCGTGGTGGATTTGTAAGTAGGAAGGAGGTGATGGTAGAGGTTCAGCAGTGGAGAGAGGTCTGTCGGGAGAGAAAGATGAGCACTAGGAAGGAAAGATATGCAGGAAGGAAAGGCAGACGTTGTTATAGCGAGCGCTGCGATGCCGCTTGGTGGATGGCCCAAGGTCGTCTGTAGTGTCGTTGCGCGGGCTGACGCGGGTTTGGCAGAGGGGGCAACGGAGGCAACGTAAGCGATGGGCAGGGTTGGTCTGCTGGTAATGGTGCCGGCGTTGGAGGGTGCTGTGGGTGGGGGCAGGGGAAGAGGCGGCAGGGCTAGACGCTATGCCGTCGAGAGCTTGGCGGCACCATCATGGGCAAAGCTGGCGCAGGCATCTGGGGCGCGGAGCTCTGCGTGCTGCAAGAAATAACCGAGGTCGGCCCAAGCGTCTGTGAGGCTGCGGAGGCGGGCGTCGGCATCGAGGTTGGCTGCGCGCTCTGAGTCAAGCTTTGCCTCGAGGTCGAGGATGGCGTTGAGTGCGGGTTTTGGGAGGGAGGAGACTGGGGGGGACCGACCGCGGGGGACTCTTGCTGGCTGGCGGAAATGTCGTTGAGGAGGTAGTCGAGACGGTCTGTGGGGCACTTTGTGGTGTGGAGCTCGTGCTTGAAGTCCTCATTCTCCTGGAGGATGGTGAAGAGGATGAGCGCGAGCTGGGTGGGTAGGGGCTGGGGGTTGCAGTTGACGTGCAAAAACATGCGTCTGGTAGCTCTGGGACGTGGGGCCGTGGGCAGCGCGGTGTGGCAGATAATCACAGTTGGCGGGAAGGTGCTCACGACGCTGCTGGACCACGACGTGAACGGGCCCGAGAAGTGGGGTGGGTGTGGGTGTGGGTGTGGGTGTGGGTGTGGGTGTGGGTGTGGGTGTGGGTGTGGGTGTGGGTGTGGGTGTGGGTGCGGGCGGTGGAAAAAAGAAAAGAGAGGGAGCAGACTCTGCTGGCGCTGTTGTGCTCGATGCTGGTGAGCAGCCACGAGTTGGCAGCACAGACGCTTATCGGGGGCACGTTGTGGATGGTGCTCGAGATGCCACTGCCGGACGGCGCGAATCCCATGGTGCGTCGCTCCCTTTCCCAACTCTACTTGGCGGAGACTGCCTATATGCGCAGTGCCCGGGTTAGTTCTCACGTTTATTTTTCCACGTGGAGCAGATTCTGACGAACATATTCTCGCACCTAAAGGACGACTCCAAGACGGAACACTTCCTTGACTGTTTCTACAAGTCCTGCATTCACTCGATGCTCAAGCTCGTCTTCGACGTTCTAGATCGCACGCCGTTCGCAGGCGAGCCTCTCTGTCGCCGTCGCGGTCCCCGATCTTCCCTTCCATGTCTACACGAATCTTACTCAGCTGCGCAGAGCCGACGCTGCGCCTGACGCGAGAGAAAACGAACTTGTTACTGTCCTTGTGTGACCAGCCCTCCATCTTCGCGCTGCAGCACACGGTCCGAAGCCACTTCTTCATGCTCACCTCAAACATCTCTACGCACGTCGCCAGGTTGCTCTGCAGCAGGGATAAGCATTTGAGCCTCGGGCGCCTGCACTTCCCCAGCTCCTTCGAGGCCAGAGGACTGACGCTGACTCGCGTTTGGGCGCCTACTGTAGCTGCATTGCGCTATCTCCGAATACACCTCCATCAGAACAACAAGAACTTCGTAGCGCACCCCCCTAAGCAGGAAGTGTTCAAGGCGATCCTCGAGCTCGTGCTACAAGAGTCGGACCGGGACACGCGCACCCACTCGTCGTGTCAGGTGTTCTTCAACCACATGTGCAAGGTCGGTGTCCTGCTGCTTGTTCGTACGTGATGATTCCCAGCGCTGAGCCAAGACATCACGCAGGAGAATACGAAGGAGGCGATCGATGACATCATGACCCGGCAGGAGGCGCTCGTGCGGCAGCTTTTCCAGTCCAGGTTCACAAAGAGGTGCTTCGAGTAAGTCATCCTGCGCTGGGAGATGAACACCGCGCCAAGTGGACGCTGCACTATCGCTGCCACAAACAAGCATGCCTACGACGGGACAGATGCCCGCAATCAAGGCTGTCGCAAGTCTCTCTATTGCATCAAGCTCTGTTGAGATACCAGCACCGAACACTCCAGTTCCCAACAAGGTGCATACCGTGTCCTCTACTATCGTCACCATGCTCATCATAATTCACAGATTATTCCAGTCGATAATCCATTGTAAGTGATTGTTCTATATAGTGGTATTGTACTGATCGTTGTGTCGCTCGACATGTAGCATGTTACCACGTCAACCCAGGCATGTGCACATACCAGCATCCCCTCCCGACTCTTCGAGTGTCACCGCAGGAACACCCACCGCCATTGCCGAACCCGCTCCTGATTTGATATGTTCCACCGAAGCCACAAACAAAGTGACCGAACACCAGCCTGCTAGTGCCGGAGCAAACACTGCACCTGGCACCTTGCCAAACTCACCGCCAAAAAAACGCTCTAAGGTGTTCGCAAAGGACAAGTACAAGGCTAGCGTTATTAGTACACAGTGCGTTTTCCTTCGTTTGAAGCTCATAATAACTAAACCATCACTAGGAACGTTTTTCTTGCTCGCTGGCTTCAACGCTATCCCGACGGTTTTTACTATGAATGCTCCGATGCCTATGCGGCTCTCTGTACCGACGAGATGAAGGTATGCACACAATCCTTAAATCAAAGGGTAATTCATGGATTCATCTGCGTGGTCTCTCATAAATAGGAATTAAAGGATCACTGTACAAAACTGTAACCATGCTCATGACACAACTTCAGAGACTTGCAAAGAACATCTCGACAAAGGTGGCATAGATTTGGAGGGGTATGTGGGTCAGAGGGGTGTTGACGAGAAGGGGCCGACCTTGTGGACCAAGATTGGATGGAGACAGACAATAGGGAGCATCGAACAAGACAAGGATGAGCTAAGAGTGGTATAGATGGGGATCAGGCGAGCGGGGACAAACAGGAGTAGGGCGGTGGACAGACGGGGAGCAGCAGCGTGCATGCAGATGGTCAGCACACTGAGATGGCGGAGTAGTGCAGAGTTTGACGAGCAAGAGGAACAGGAGCAGCAAGAGCAGCAAGAGCAGCAGAGGAGCGGGATTGGTGGGATTGGTGAGGGTAGCAGGAGTGGCAGGAGTAGCAGCACGGGCAGCGGAACAGCGGACGAGCAGGATCAGCGGAGGAGTGAGCGCAGCGGAAGAGCAGAGTCGACGGCATCGGCGGGGGTAGCAGGAGCGGCGGTAGTAGCAGGGGCAGCAGAGCAGTGAGTTAGCGGGAAGAGCGGGGGAGCCAGAGGAGCAGAGGAGCCAGCACAGTGGAGGAGCGGCGGCAGTGGCAGCGGGACTAGCAGGTGCAGCGGAGCAGTGGGCGGAGTGGGCACAGGAGTGGCAGGAGCGGAAGGAGCAGGAGCGGAAGGAGCAGGAGCGGAAGGAGCAGGAGCGGGAGTGAAAGTGGCAGGAGCGGTGGCGGGAGTGGTAGCGGGAAAGAAGTGGTGGGAGGAGCGGGAGGAGCGGGAGGAGCGGGACGGGTGGTGCGAGATCCAGGACCCGAGAGCATTTGCTGGCATTTGGATTAATCCTACATGTATTAGCCTGTCAATCACATTGGCCTTCATATGCTCTCATTCGTGTGGAACCACTCAAATTTCGACATAAGTTACCTGCAACTGTTGACAATAGATGGCATTCGACCGAAAAAATGATCAAAATTGTGCTTCCGTCAACGGATTGTGTCGAGTGATACCTAATGAGATGCTATGAGATATATGAAACATTGAATACTATCGTATGGGAACGGAGCGATATATGTTTATTCACTGTTTATTTGCCAGCAGTCGACGACATTCTAACGCATTGCTAATTTCCGGACTGGGAATGCATGTGCTCGATTGCTAATGGTTGTGAGCGAATATATCGCTCTCATTCGCCCACATCTGTTCTGATACTTGGGCGTTCTCACTGGGGATGACCCCAGCACCCTCCTACAACAATGTTGAGGTCCTTGAGGATAGCTCCCGCAGTCGAGTCGAGTCGGACCGGAGTTGAAAGTTATTGCCCAGCACGTGATGTGGTTCGAGCTCGCGCCGATGGGCCAGAAGCACGCTCAGACGCACAAGTCAAGCGTCAACGTCGCAAGGCACGTCGACGGTCAAATCAAGTCCCGCCCGACTTGTTCAGGTACCCTTCTGCTTCCACCGCCTGGACAAACAGAAGAAAAGTCTTGTGGCCATCTGGCGGATCGCCCTAGCCGACTTGAAGACCGACCACCGAGCCCTGCGCCGACGCCCGCCGTCGACCGTTGCCGGGATGGTTCGACGGATCCGGGTTTGTGCAAGTGTCACGATGTGGGCTAGCGTCGACACGTGATGTCAACGCGTCGTCCCGTTGTGGCCCCCCAGTCGCGTTTGGAGAGACCGCGCCCGCGTGCGCCGAGCCGAGCAGGATTCCAACGACAGCGCGCGCACCAAATCGAGACGGGGCCCTCGACTCGTCATCGTCGCCCCCCGCATCGGGCGACGCGCAAGCCCTCCCGCCAGCCCTCCCGCGGCCGTATAAAAGGAGGGCAGGCCCCGCTCGTCCGCCCCTCTCCCAGTTCTCTAGCGTCCCCGCTTCTGACCCTTCTAGCACAACAACACACCCCTACCCCACCCACACCGGACTACTATCCACACACGCCCACTATGTTCTCTCGCATCTCCGCCGTCTCCGCCGTCTCCTTCCTCACCCTCGCCGTCGTCGTCTCGGCCGGTCCCTGGGGCTCCATGAAGCCCGAGTACAAGCCCGTCCCCGCACCCGTCCCGACCCCCGAGTACACCACCGCGCCCGCATACACCACCGCGCCCTACAAGGACGACTACAAGGAGCCCGAGTACCCGAAGACCACCGCCTACGCGCCCGCATACCCCAAGGACGACTACAAGTCCCCCGCGTACCCCACGGACGACTACCCCTCCCAAGAGTACCCCAAGGACGAGTACGAGCCGAAAAAAGATGAGTACAAGTCCGACTACACGGTCGACTACCGGCGGCGCGACTACGCCCCAGAGCCTCCCAAGGGCTACCCCGTCGCGGATCCCAAGAAAGAGTACGACCCCAAGAAGGAGTACGACCCCACGAAGGAGTACGATCCGAAGAAGGAGTACGACCCCAAGAAGGAGTACGACCCCAAGAAGGAATACGACCCCAAGAAGGAATACGACCCCAAGAAGGAGTACGATCCCAAGAAGGAGTACGATCCCAAGAAAGAGTACGACCCGAAGGACAAGGACCACAAGTCGGTCAAGGACTTGAAGGACGAGTACGCGCACGATGTCTACAACGACGAGGAGCACAAGATGCAGTGCAACTCGGGCCCTATCCAGTGCTGCAACACGGTTGAGGAGGCGAGTGTCTGACCGCATTCTTACCCGTTTGTATCTGACTCGTCTATTCGTATTGATCCCCAGGCGCGCTCGGAGAGTGCTGCTAAGGCTCTTGGTCTCCTCGGCATCGTCTTGAACGACCTGAACACTCCCATCGGACTCAACTGCGACTCTCTCAACGCTGCGGGCTTCGGATCAGGATCCAACTGCGTGTCGCAAACCGTCTGCTGCGACCGGACTGAGTTTGTGAGTGTTGTCCATGATGAGTCGATGTGGCGTTCCTCACCATGATCTTTACAGGGCGGGCTGGGCATCAACTGCAGCCCTATCAACATCGTTCTCTGAGCGAGGACGCGAAGTCGAGTCGTCGAGGGCGAGAGAGCTTTTGTACATTTTCATCTATATTATTCTGTCCTCGTCTGTCATTACATTGGAAGCTTCGTCGACGGAATGTCCGTGGCATGGTGAATGCAGTGTTTGCCGTGTGCGGCCTCTGTCTCGAGACGTGAGAGTGAGACACAGTCAGGCAGCGAACGCCCAGGGAAGTAGGTTGCGAATTTGGATATCTCATATCTCTTCATTGGGAACTCTATAGGATTGATTTCAAGGCGCCGCCCGTCGGAGGGTTTGATGCGTCGTTAGTGATCCGTGTTCCTGAGACGCTGCCTGTCTTGCATAGAAGCAGGAAAGACGTACCCGCACTGCTGGTACCGCCGAGATCAGCGCTCCTGGTTCCGCGCAAGGAGATATGAGGGCCAGACGCCGCGGAATGGAAGCGAGCGTGGTGAGCTGAGCGACTCCATGTGATGCAGCGGGGCGGCGGGGTGGATTCCTGACGCATCAAATTAGCAGATCGGGTGCTGTTGGAAGGGTGTCTCCGCACGTCAGCGCGCCGTGGAGTGCACGCACCGCACCGGGGACGGTGTACGATAGCTCCGGAGGCGACAGCGACGCGGGCGGGTGTAGTACAGTAGACGGGATGGCGGAGGCATCTTTGTCTTGGCGGCGGACGTGTCGGGGCGTGTCGATGCACGGAGACGGGAGGATGGGGGACGTGAGTTTCCTGCTGTTGCGTGGGGACTCGTGTGGCTGGACGGAGTCGGAGCTGACTCGGATGGGTCGCGTGCGCGTGGATGAGGGGGGGAGCTGAGCTGTTGGGATGGAGCCGCGTCGCGTCTGGGATGGACGGGTGGAGCGTGGACCGCGTCGAGTCGGGGCGCGGTTTGGGGGCGGGCGGGCGAGCGAGCGTGGTGCACGCGCAGATGTTGTTGCCCCGCTTGGCAGGCGACGCGTCTGCTGGTTTTGTTTTTAGGTTTTTTTTAGGTTTTTGAGATTGCGAGGTGCGCGGAAGCCGTGCGCGGCGCGGCGCGGCGTGAGGTTGTGTGAGTGCGAGTGCGGGGGCGGGGGTGGGGGCGTCGAACGCGGCTGTCAGACGCGGGTTCCGCACGACGGCGGGCGTGATCGCGGTGCGCGTCGTGCAGCGATGATCATTCGTTCGCATCCTTCCATGCACGTCGTGTCGATCGATGGCAAAAGAGGGGGTGGAGGGGGAGCTTGTTTGGAGGGAGGAGGGAGGATGGGGCCGGGGCGCGATGCGATGCGGTGCGATGTGATGCGGAGTTTGTTGGAACGTGCGGGAAGCCAACGGTGTCTGAGGATAAGAAGGCGCGGGCGCCGAGCTGCTGGATCCGGCGCGCGAAGGGCTCGCAGCTGGGAGCGGGAGCGCGGGGCGGGGTGCGTGGACCGAGAGGAGGAGGAGCGAGAGGCTGCAGACGCGCACCGAGCGCGGCGTGCTCGGCGGCGCGTCTCTTCAGTACTTCGGTCCTCAGCCAGAGGCGCGCCGGCGAAACGCGTCGTGTGCGCTGAGTCGCCGAGTGCGCGCCGATGGCTGCGCGAGGGGGGGGGGGTGGGGGGCCTTCCATGCCTGCCAGAGATTCGGATTCGGATTTGGCGGCGCGCTGTGCGGATGCAGATTGAGTAGTATCACTTAGCGCGAGGCACATGCGTCGATGCAATAAAGTCCGGCGCGTTCTAGCGCGTCGATGGTGCGCGCGATCCGCACGCCGCACGAGGGCGCACATGGGTGGGCGGGCGCGTGTGGGGCGCTCACTTGACCATCCCAAAGAAAACAGCAAAGGAGAGCAAAGGAGACGGGTTCCCTACTGTATGGAGGTTCCATTCATCGATGAGGAGCCTCGTTGACAGGCGCGCACCGTGCGCGGCGAGCTATAGCGATTCTGGGATTGCTTACACAGAGGTGCTGCTGGGGCCGCCGTGCGCTGCCATCGTGCGCTGCCATCGTCGTGGGCTGTCGTGGAGGCGTGGAAGATGGACGGCCCAATGCTCCGCTCCACTCGACGCGTCTCCTGCCAAATAGTCTCATGTCCTGTATGTCGAGCGAGCGAGCGAGCGTTGAGGGGATTTTGCGTTGTCGACAGTCGCCGTGACGAGGGAGACACGATCGACACGACAGCTGTAATAAGCTAGTACTACGATGTATCTCGACCCGGCGCCGCGGACGACGAAAGTGCCGGACAGACGAGAGATTCGGTCGACTGGGCTTGGCATTTGAATATGGCGCAGAATTTATCACGCCTGCACCGAGCCCCTGCGGCGCTGCCCTAGCTGCCCTGCGCGACATGAATTGAACTGCCAGTGGCGAGCGGATCTGGATACATGGGCGCGCGCGTACTTCAAACAACAGTTAGAGTCCACGTCGTCGGAGGCAGATTTGACGGCGCGTGCCGAGCCTGTCATGACAGAGACGGGGACAGGGGCCGAAGCGATGGGATCGCCCCGCCATCGCCGCGCCGTCGCCATCGCGTTCTCCCCGCCGACCGCCTTCTGTTTCTGTTCGCGCTGTCTCTGCCCTTCTGCATCCCGGAGCCGGGCCCTGTGCCATGGCCCGCGCCCTCGCCCTCGCCATCACGTTCGCATCGCGCACCACCCCGCTCTATTATCGTCCCTGCGTCCCTATATATACCCCGAGGCCCCCCGCGTGCGCACCGCTTGGCTTCTCTCCAGACAATCACGCCCCCTCGTCGCCGGCCCTGACAGCGGCCCTCTCTCGCGTGCGCCTGCGCCTGCGTCCCTCCCGCACTCGCCTCGCCAGGCCTCGCCGCAGCCTGCAGCCCGTCGCGCTCGCTCGCTCGATCGCCTACCCACGCGCGTCCTGCAGCTCGCCGACCCACCGATAAGCCCCGCTCCTGCAGCCCTTCCTCTTGACCAGCAACGTCCCAATAGGTATGAGCTATCCACAACAGGCGCTGCATGAGGCCCAGACGGGGCCGGCGTCCGACGCGCCGCCTGCGTCTGCGTCTCCCTCTCCCCACACGCAGGTGTATACGCCTTTCACCCCGCCCCCGCCTCCGCCCCTTCTCTCGGCCTCGACGCTGTCGCCGGCGTCGCCAACGCCATCCCTGCCCACGCACGAGCACGCCGCAACGCCGCAACAACAGTCTCTCCCCCCTCCTAATCCTCCACACCCACAAACACAACAGCCATCCCCTCCACGACCACCGTCTTCCTTCCAGTCACAGCCACAGACGCAGTCGCAGTCACAAGCACAAGCGCAAGCCAACATCCTCGTTCACCCGCAGCCCCACTTCCTCCCCCACCAGATGCAGCGCGACCTGCCCTCGCCCCCTCCGCACTCGTCCCCGTCCCCACAGCAGCAGCCCGCACCGGCCCCAGCTCCCGGGCCCATCCCCCTCGCCCTGCACTCCCCATACTCCGTCGCCGCGGCCGCGACCGCGACCCAGTCGCACTCCCCGCACCGGTCTCCGCACCAGTCCCTGCACCACGCGACCCCGCCCGGCTCGGCGCCCCCCCATCGCGGGAGCTACCGTCGCTCGCAGTCGCAGTCGCCGCAAGAGCACGCGCACGCGCGCGTGCCGAGCAGCGCGGCGCCGACGGTGCTCGCGCTCGCGCGGCCGCGGCCCGCGCACACGCGGAGCCTGCCAACGCAGGGGCTGGGTCAGGGCCATGGGCAGGGGCAGGACGGCGGGTACGAACGGGACCTCAACGACGACGACGGCGAAGGGGGTGCCGACGCGGGGGTTGCGGGCGTGGGGGCGGGGCGGGGCGCAGCGGGCGGGTACGGCGTGGGGAACGGGTACGCGGCGGGGAACGGGTACGGCGTGGGGAGCGGGTACGGCAGCGCGCCTGGGGGCGTGGGCGCGAAGCCTGTGTCGTGGGAGGGCGGGGGCTGCCCAGCGCGGGCGGGTACTCGGAGGGGCGCGGCGGGCCGGGCGGGCAGGGGCACGGTGCGCCGGATGGGATGGGCGGGGTGGGCTGGATCGTGCCACCAGCGGAGGAGAAGCGCACGGTGAGTGGTTGCTACATACCTGCGATGCCGGTGTGGATGGGCGTGCTCACGCTGAGCGATGTGTTGTTGCGAGCAGCGCCGGGAGATGACCGTCGGCGAACGGCTGGGGCCCACGATCGCCGCCGCCGAGACGGAGCGCGACAAGGCAGCGTTCAAGGGTACGTCGTCCGCCCGCCGCTCTCTCTCTTCTCTCCCTCTCTCTCCGTGCGTCTGCTGACGATGGTCTCGGGGACAGCGAAGTGGACGGGCTACACGCTGAATGCGGCCATCGGGGTCCAGGTCCTCCTCGGCGCGCTCACCACCGGGCTCGGTGCCGCCCTCACGGGCAAGCAGGTGCGCGCTGCGCAGATCCGCCCCCGCTGATTGACAGACAGGCTGACACTTGCTGTTCGCTTCCGGCTCGCTCGCTGATCGATCTGCGGCGCTAGACCTCGGTCGCAATATCCATCCTGGGTCCGCCGCTTCCCTTTTCTGCCTCCTCGTCGTGACTCGTGGCTGACGCAGCACGGTGTCGTTTTGGGTCAGGTGGCGCCTCGACCCTCGTCGCGTCGTATCTCGCGCGCGCGCGCGGCTCCAACGAGCCAGAGAACAGCCTCCAGCGCACGAAGGAGCTCGACCACTTCATTCGCGAGGCCAGGGCCTTCGAGCTCGACCACGGCCACGCCGTCGGATCCGCCTTTGACCGCGAGCTCAACTCGTTTCGGCACACCCTCGAGGCCATGCTCGGCAGCAACGACGTCGGCATCGCAGAGGAAGAGGGCGGCAGGTAAGCGTTCGTCCCGTGCCGCCCCGCACTCGTGGCTGACCGCCCCCCCGCGCCCGCGCGTGCAGGTCGGGGAACGGGAATCGGTCGTCGCATGCTAATCACAACGAGAAAACGGGCTTGCCAGTGTGATTCCCAGACCGTTTCTTCTCTCCTTGCCCCGAACTCCGGCCTCTTCAAAATCACATTCGTCGGGCGGCCGACATACCCCTACAACACACGACGACACAGACAACATACCCCCATCCTCGCCTCTTCGCCCGCTCTGCCACATGTTCTCTCCATGCTTGCACAGGCTTTCCTCTTCCTTATTCTTCACGCCGCATCTATCATGTCATGCCCACACAGACTCGTCCATCTGCCTTTCATGCACGTCTTCCCCTTCGATTCGTATTTTTTTAGAGTAATATTATACGCCTCCTGCCTTTCGCTTGCCGTTCTACATGCGCATGTGCCTCTTTGCTCGTCGCCTACCCTACTACTACTGCGCCCTGTATCCTATTATATGTTCGTGCCCGTCCATGTGGCTGCTCTACCCATGTTCTCCTTTCTTTTCTTTTCTTTACTTATTCCTTCAATTTGGTCTCGGGTCGCGTTTCGCGGATCGCACTTTTTTTCTATATTTGTTTTCGTTTTTTCTTTGCAATGACAGATGATGTGCAAGGCTCTGCGCGCGCTGTGGCCAAGAGTAGAGGCTCGTGCGTGTCTGCGATCTTTGTGTGAGACGGGGGGGTCGCTGTCGATGCGCCGTTGACGTGGTCGATGTGATGGTGATGTCGGGCTGCCATGCCACACGATGCGCCGGCATCGTTGTTGCGAACGGCGTGCATAGGCATAGGTGACAGGGTGGTGCCGCCGCGCCGCCGTCCCGCATCTGTATCACGACCCCCCCGATCCTGATGTCGGACGACGGTTCGTTCCTCGCTGCTGCCCCCGCCGCGATCCGCCTCGCCGTCCCTTCAGACACACTGCGCGCCGCCGCATCAGGACGTAGAGGCATTCTGGCGCGTCTTTCGAGCGCTGCGTCTCGTGGAGCCCGCCGTGGAGCCCGCCGTAGAGCGTCTGCCTGCCATCGTGGAGACTTCCCCTTTGACGAGCGCCACGAGCGCCACGACGGCACGGACGTCGGACGTCGGACGGCCGCGCGCCGCGGCAGCGGCAGCGTCCACGTCATGGGTGCGCGCTTGCGATCCCGCGTGCGTTCCAGGCAAAGCCAACGCCTTCGCGCGCGCCGCCCTGCACCGGCCTGTGCTGATTCTGATTCTGATCTTGATAGTGATAGTGATCGTGATAGTGATCCTGGAAGCAAGCAACCCTGAGAGTGGTGCCGATGCTGACGGCGAGAAGGGGCCGTCCAGGGACGCCATCGTGCATCGGCTCTCATCAGCTCTCACCGGCCTAGCCTGTGCGGGAGGGGGGGAGGCTGTGCGGGGGTATTTTTGGCGCGTGGGGGAGGAACAAGCAATCTGGACAATCTGGGACGTTCTTGGACGTTCGTTCATAGAACGCGGCGCGCGGCGCGCGGCGTGGGGTGGGTACGGGTGTTCCGCGCCCGTTCCGTGATCGAGCAACCAGAGTTAGTGCACGCGTGGGCGTATGCCATGTCCGGCGCCGGGGCGCCTCGCGGCCGTCGTGGTGGGTCCGTGGATTCGATATGTAGTCGCGGAGGAGTTGGTCGGTGCGGTGGATTCCGGCCGAGTCTGTACAGATGGGGCGGAGGGGGGCGAGGGGGCGTACGTCCCGATCTGGCTGCCGCTTTGCCCGCTTTGCTGGGCGGTGCGGGATCGAAGGTGGGGTTTGCGCGGACGGTGTGCGAGTTCCACTTCGAACACGGTACAGTGGGTGCAGCCAGTCATCGACACCTTCACCGCCCGCGCGCGAGAGCGCCTGGGAGACATGGACGGGCGACCGCGACGGGCTCAGGTCTGAAGAAAACGCGAACCGCGACGGAGTTCGCGAGAGCGCCCCAGGATCGATGGAAGGCGAGATCTGCTATGGTGCACGCGTGGGGTCTGCGGGTGCATTCTGCCGCGAGCTGCTAGCGAGTGTGTGAAGGGCTGGGTTGGGGCGGCTCTTGCGTGCTCAGCGAGGGCATCGGATCTGCTTCTCCTGGCCCAAGAAACGCAAGACACACGCGTGAAACGTCCGGCCGCGGTGACGACTCCGATAGTCTGACGCCTTCGAGCGTTTTGGATACTTCGAGGCAACTTTGTCAGGTGATGAAAGCCACGCGCTGCTGGAAGCGTAGCGTTTGAGCGACACGAGCGCCTGCAGTATGGTATGCCCTATGACGGACCCATGGTCAGAGATGGCACCTACCCTGTCAGTCACTAGTCAACTAGACATGAATATAAGATCACGGCGCCTGCGTCTCCCGCTGCCGGGTGAGGCCTCTACTTACTTATGAAAACGAGTCGCAGCTCGCTGGCAGATGATATCTGCTCGATTCGAACAGGGCGACGCGCAGATTCGTCCAAGACCGAATCGGAATTATGCTTCCGTGAGGAAAGCATGTGTGCCCGCGACAATGGAGCAGATATTCCAGCTCGGTACGTATGAGGGCATAGGTCGCAAGGTGGGCATTGCAGTGCCCGACATTCGACGGTTTCCCGATCGAAAAGCACAGTTCTGTAGCGCTCATACTTCTGCGCTGCGCCGCTGGAGCACTGATCGATCTTTCTTTGAACGGCTTGAGGCGAGCCTAGTTGGACGGACCACCTGTGAGAGTCCGAGACCATTGACTTCGCAGATTGGAAGGATGGGCGATTGGAGCAATTGATAGACCGAAAGTCGCGCAAGACAAAAGGGATTCGCTGGAGAAAACAGGTGGAAACTGGAGAGTCGTTGAGTCACGTCCGGTTTGGTTCGGCAGATGCCGCAAGCGAAGTTTCTTTCCTTCGCCGCGACTCGTTGGGTCTCATCGATCCGAACGGCGAGCGTAGAATGCAATGCATTTTCTGCCTTTGCAGTTATCTGCAGGTGCCAAAGGTGCCAACCTAACTCTGGATCGCTGGTTGCAACGTGGCTTTCCTCAATCACACACCAAAGCTCAAACAATTGTGAGTATTACCACTGCACTGGCCTGTGGGCCGTCATCGCCTTCACAATAACCTACACATTGTCCACACCTCACCATCAAGCACGAAGGAAGTTGGACCACGTCCTCACATACTCCCAACAAAAGAATCTCGCCGTATGACATTCCGGCGGCATCATCTTATTGTTTCTGCTAAAAGCGCAGGCCAGTCATCCTTGTGACCTTTGAAGACTATCGGACTCGGAGGTTCGATGCTACCAGTAGTCCCATCGTGGTACTAGGTGTCCAGCTTTCGCTGGGATCGAAGCAAGATAGAAACAATGCCATTTTTTACCTCCCCCGACCGTGCTCGCAGACCTGCGCTGCGACCTGCTCCTGCTCGAACGTCAGAGCGCTGACTGCTGTGGGTCTGTTAAACATGGTAGATGGCGACGATTGTTGGTATGCTATGACTGTTCATGCTAATTGTTCGATCTCTCAAAGCCGATCTCCAAGCTCAAAAGTCGAGCTTTGCGTCAGGGAAGGCTTCAGTATAAATAGCAAGTACCGCCCGTGGGTATCTCTGCAATTCTTACTCTCTCCCATTTAACTTCCAAGGCATAGTCTCGTCAGCAGTCACGCGTACATTTGCAGCGTCTTATCTTATAAAACTTGCCCTATATCGAGCATCGAGCATATGGCCATGTCGGAAAGTCAACCATTTGAAGAGCCACAGAGTGCGTTCGACAAGTGCGAGCTTGTTCTAGAGCTGACACGACCTCACCTAGACTAGCGTCTCCGCCAGAGAGCGAAGGAATATATATACCACCCTTAGACTGCTCGGACGGTGTGTCTTGACTTGTTCAGCAATCAGTTTGCGTGCCCGGAAATGTCTCATCGTCTGCATCAGAGGTGTTCTCAGAGATGACGGTTCAAGAGTTTCGTATCTGGGTCGACAACTACGCCACCCATTTCGAGCTCAAGGGTGCGTGATCCTGGTTTCCCGCGACCTAAGTGCGACCTATCTCACGACGCGCCCTGATCGGCCCTCAGACCCTCTTCGACCGAAGATGACGATGGAGGAGTTCGATACCTTCCTTGATGAAGCACAGGCAAATCTCGAACGAGCCGAAGAATACGTGAGACGCCAAAATCTCAGGCATGAGAGCGAACGCCGGACTCGCATGCTGCGACACCCCTCAGCGGACTTCAGGATATTTCGGAATGTTGGCGGACATTGATGATCGATTCATCACGGGCGTGCCGGCAGCATAGCATTCGAACAATACAAGCACCTATATGTATCTGCTGAGTCTTGATAGACCACGTAAGGTACTCATGCCAGTGAATGATGGTCAAACGGATGCGAATCCATAGCAACAGGACATCCCTTGTTAGAAGCCATCGCGTCCTTCGCTTAACAAAGGCCCCTCTGAAAACAAGTCGCTGGCAGACAACGTTCCTAAGATCTGCTCGATTCAAGTACTGATGAACACTTCGTGAGCTTGTGAGGTCCAAATCATACCTCCATGATTAAAACACGGGTCCACAACAAAGGAGCAAATGTTCAAACGTGGTAGGCACTTACCCGCATACAAAGCTTTCTGGACGGTAAGTCTGATGGCAAATCGTTTGAGCGCTCTTAGAGCTCTGGTTCAGGCTGATCCTCGGTCCAACTGGCGACCATATGTGAACCTCCGTGAGCCTCTCAGTCTCAGAGCGGGTGCTTTGGGCATGGAGATGTCGTCCTATGCGGTCTAATTTGCTTTCATGATACATTCAAAAACGGTCGATCTCGGAAAGAAGAGCCGCCGCGCAAGACAAGACGGAATCGCTGGAGACATGTTGGCACACGAGGGTAAGTGGTGACTCTAACCTCGGTTGCGTTGAAAGTCCTTGAAAGTCATGTCTCGCAGTTCGGCAAATGCCGTAGGCGAATTTTCTGCATGACACGTCGTGGAACTGTCGCGTCTCCGCTTGTCTCAGCCGCACTCAGCGATGGCCGAGGCGAGCGCAGGATGTGTTCATTGGTGCCAACATCGTACGCAACGATGGCGACAGCATAGCCACAGTTTTCCATAATCATGGGCCAGACTATGGTAAATTCCATCGGCCTATTACTTATTGTCCGCACCTCTTCATCAAGAACGAAGAAACCCGGCTCACACTCCTCAATAAAAGTGCGCCGTTGTAAGGCATGCCGCCGGCGTCCTTGTTGTTTCTGTTCAACAGCACAGGCCGCACGAGGCTCGTCGTGATACGTCTCCATATGGTCATGGCTTGGCTTTCGACGGCATCGAAAGGTGGAACGAAAGCAGCGCGCTCGTCTTTTTTCCAAGCGTGCTTGCGGACCTGTGTTTTGAACCTGCTGAGGGTTGTCCGACCGCTGTGACGATGCTGTCGGGCGATTATCGTAAGTTGCTCTCTTCTCAAGACGTCGATTGTTTGTGTGCTATGACCGTCTATGCCAATTGTCTAGTCATTACAACGGTCACAACGGATTTGCACGCTCAAGCTCGCTTTTGTTCGCGGTGCCTGTTTAACACCCTGTGTCCATATAGCAAGTATCGGGCGTCTTCCATCTCATTTACAACACTTCGTCAAAAGTCGTGCGATTTGCAGCATCTCATCCGGTAAACATCGTTGTCGAGCGGATGGCTATGTCAGAACTTCTATCCTCTCAGGACACGAACGGTGCGTTTAAAAGTGCGAGTAGGTTCTCAAGCTGACACGACCTTGACTACGCTAGTGTCCTCCTCAGAGAACGAAGAGATGTTTATACCGGCCTACAACTGCCCAAGAGGTATGCGTTGACGTGGCCACTCCCAATCTCTGCATCATCTTCATTGGAGGAATTCATGAAGATGTCCAATGCTCAGTTCGCTGCTTGGGCCGAGAAGCATCTGGGTGCAGAAAGTGCGCGACCGGATTTTCCCCCACATCATGACGCACGCTGATTGGGGCTCAGATCGGTATCATGAACCAATAGCGAAAGCGGAAGGGGACGCTATCATTGCCGAAACTCTCGCCTTGCTTGCTGAAGCGGAAGAAGATTTCAAACGATGTGACGAACTCGAAAGACGTATGGATGCCAAGATCCTTCGGCCCAAGCGTGAGCGTCGGGATCGCATGTTGAGACACTCTGAGGATGGCATCACCTCAGCTGACTTGAGGGTGTTTCGGAATGTTGGCGGACATTAATGCATTTGTCACTCTATCCCGGTGAATATATCTGTGTAACCATTAAGCGTGTGGGCCTGTCCAAGGCTTTAGCGTACAACTGCCACGCACTTGTCTGTACAGTGATACTAAGAATCTGGTGAAGACTATACATCATAACCCTGATGATATTAAGCAAATTTCTCAGCTCGAAGTTTCTGCCTCTACATTCCTAGCCTCTCCTGCAATTCTGCTATCCGACCCGATAACGAAGGATTGTGTCCCGCACCGAATCGGCATCTGTAGGATCTTGGTTCAACATCCGCTGATCCAGTAATTGCTCCCTCAACTCGTCTATTTCCCTTCGTTGGCGTTTAATCAGGTCGACAGCTGGGTCCATTGTCAGTTTCGAATGATATTCGGACGGGACGTTGCATTCGCACCAAATTCATCCAGACTCTGTTCCAGTTTCGGCGGCAGAAAGTCACGTAACGCATCCCGGAGGAAATTCTCCCGGTGAACTTGGGTCGTCTCCCATGCCAAATTGGCTTGCCTCAGGTGCTTGATGTATTCAACAGCTCAAAACGAAATGATCTCATGAGCCTTCGGGCACGACGGCAGCGACAACACAGACTCATGCACGCACCATAGGCATCCAGTTTCTGCTTCGAAACGTGCCCCTTGACTTGCTCGGCGATGAGATACTCAGCCACCGCCTCGCGAAGCGCGTCCTCAGACCTCTTCTCCCCGCTCCGCCGAACCCGTGCGCGCTCGGCCTTCACCTCCTTAATTGTCCTTGACCCCGCCGGGGTCGCGGTGCTTGGCCCAGGCCCCGTCGCATCCCCAGATTCGTCGAGGTCCTCCGCCTTGCGCTTCCCCTTCCTCCTTGACATGACCGTCTCGGGCGGCGCGCTCTGCACTTCGCGGTGGTCGTTCGAAGGCATCTCCGAGGGGGGCGCCGTCCACTCCCGCATGAATTTGTACTCGATGGGCGAAGCTGGAGGCTGCGTCGGCTCTCGGTTTAGCAGTGGCAGGCCATCTTCTGGCGGGACCGAGGAGTCCAGATCTGTGTGGGATGCGGAGCTGGGGAACGGATCGCGTTCAGGAGCGGCTGGCACGAGAGCGCGTGATGAACGCGGTCAAGATTGAGAAAGGGATTTACAAGAAATTGAGACATACATGGAAACGTATACGCGTACGCGTCATTGACTTGAGCGGAGGACGCCGATCCAATACCAGGCTGCTTTGAACCCTGCGTCGCCCTCATATATGATACTAGAGGTGTAAGCTCATTCAGTCAGAGGAGCACGTACACACCGTATTTGACAAAGTCGCACCTGCATGACTTAATCGAGACTCAGCAGTAGGGCTGGCCTCAAGGGAAGGATACGAGGGAAAGTCGCGGAAATTAGCGAAAGCTCCTAGGCTGCTCACGTCTGAGTCGTAGGGAGTCGATAATCCCGTCGCGTAGCCATGCACCGGTGAGGAAGAAGCTGTATGAAGGTTGTCCGTCCCTCGATACCACAATGACGAGTCGTTCGAATATGTTAAACTGCATGAGCGCGTTCAGCGTGCAGGCTGTGATTGTCGATATAATACACGCTTACGGGGGCGGAGGAGGGGGCATGCTCTCTGTATAAGTGGACTGCTCCGTGCCCAAGCCATCGTATGGCCAATTCGCCAATGTAAGTTCATTGTGCCCACTGGTGCAAGCACGCGTTCAGGACCAGATGCAGATCGAAAAAGCAATTCGACACGCACCTTCCCAGCGAGGGCACCTCCAGCGGCGGGAGCGCGAGATCCGGCGGCAGATCGTAAGAAGACATCCCAGACGCATCCCAACCTGGACCAGCCTCGATACCCGTGCCCGAGAACGTCTTATCAAAGGATTCAGAATCCGCAGGAGTCAATGAACCAGAATAATCGGAAGACATCGCAGCGTCAACGCAATGTATACTTTACCGAAAAGAAAGAAAAGTTGTGAATGATCAGACCCCGCACGACCTTGTCGTATTTATGGCCACGCTCGACAAGGAGGCCTCTTCCAGGAAAGTCGTAGTTCACTAGGCGCAAAGCAAAGCCCTATGACCTCCGCGCCCTGCTTCTTGATGGTACCCACGTCAAGCAAAGCACAAAGCGGCGGTGTGCCCTTACGCTAAGGCCTGTGGGGAAGAGTACAACGTCGTCGACCCGATCGTGCGCACTGCCAGCAGGATAATACAAGCACCCACAAGAAGCGCATACATGCGCGCTTGAAGCCTGCTTAACGAGTTAGTCAAATGTCAGACGTCTGTCACAACCACGTAGCAACAAGTTGACCGTCGCAGCACAGGTCGGTGATGCAGCGCAAATGGCCGGAAGCAATCAACCGTCTTACTCAACTGGGATAAGGAGCGGTGCGATCTCGGGTCAAGATCGATCCAACATCGCATGTTGATAAGATTCAGGACCACTTCAAGACCCCGCCGCGCGGGCGTGCCTTTACTTCATGAAATATGCACCTACAACAATGAAGTGGATCACCGAATATGGAAGGCAGCTAGGCGAAGTACAAGGGCCTTCCCGATCTCGGAAAAATGCACGAGCTCGCAGAGCTTTCTACTGCTCATGACTAAACACCACCCGGGCATGTATTGTGCACGCAATGCATACCCAAGCTGTCAAGCGACCCTGTCCAGTATGCCGCGATCCGGATTCCGACATGAGGAAAGATGGTCGACTCTCAAGTCCCGATTTCGCCGGTCCGATGACGTTTCCCGTTGAATTGGCTATTTCCAGTTGCACGGCTGCGGAGCGTAGAATAGGAACGTCTGCGTCTTGACACGGTGCCGAAAATTTTTGAACATAAGTGCTCTGAGTTCAATGACCAAGCAGTTGTGTGCGGAGGATGCCGAGCCGTGCTGCCGGCTTGGCCGCTGTGCCCATCTGAGTCTACTAATAAGTCACCCAACGGCTGCAACATATGCCCTAGGACATGCCGTGAAGACAGAATGCGCTGGCAGACGCACAAAAATGAGACATAACTTCTATATGCACAGCGATCCAAAAAGCAGGGACGACAACGACAACGAGAGACACATATGTAGACAGAACGGACGATCCAGAAGCGAGGAGATGCTTGACATTACACGACGCCGTCACTTCTTGGTCTTACTGTCGCGCACGTCAGCACCGAGATAATCAAGGAACGTGAGGGGCTTGGAGGGTTGATCGCTCGCTTCACTCACCTGGATGTAGCTTACTCAGAGCTCAGACGGCGTCATTCTCGACGAGGCGGCCGCAGATGATATACTTGTTTGAGAAGTGGTCAATCCAGCCTTTCATGTTCTCGCTGGAACGAAGTTACAGGGACATAGGTCAGCCAAGCAGCGGGGCAAAGAAATTGACGCGAAGGTGCACGTGGGCGGTGCGGACTGCAATGGAGCGAGACGGAACGGAGGCGAGAAGGAAACGGGACGCACATCTCGTCGGGCGTGAGGTCTTGCAGCTTGTCGAGAGGCTGGTCGATGGGAGTGAGCATTTCTGCACGGATTCGCGGGGTGAGTGAGTCAGCACGCCGGGCGCCGATCGTCCGAGAGAGGGGGAAAGGGCGCGCACCGACATCGAAGGACTGCTTGGCCATGCCGCGCGAGGCGTCGCGGCCTGCAAAGTTGCCATACATGCCATCTACGCCACGTCAATTCAGCACAGATTGACTCGAGCGGCGACGGGCGCATGACGCACCGGGCCCGTAGAAGTTCCTCCCCGCGGTCACGTCAAACACTGTGCCAGCGATAGCTAACAAGATGCGGCCGCCGTCGCGCCCGCTGAAGGGCTCGAGGGTCTTCGGGGTGTACGTGGTGAAGAGGAGAGTCGGGGGGTGCGCCTTGGGCATCCAGGAGTAGCCGGCCTTGAACTCTGTGGGGGCCTCTTTGGGAACAGAGGTGCGGGGGAAGATGACACGCTGGACATAGTAGACGATGTAGAGGACGAGGGCGGTGTTGATGGGAGTGGAAAGCGCGAAGGAGGACATGGTGGACGACGTTGGTGGTGGGGAGAGGCAAGGGAATGATGCAGGGATGCTTGGAAAGCCCGGTCGGCGCGCGCTCGCACATCTGACCGACACACTGGCGCTACACCCCTGTGTGAAATCTCGCACTCATTCCAGTTCATCAGGAAAAGGGCAGATTACTTACGTGACTTTTCCGAACTTTTCTGCACTTGTTCATTCTTATCAGCTTTTTGACCAACTTACAGACTTAAAGAATATATTTTTATGATTATAATAGGATAAAAGTCCAACAAGTCAAGAAAAGAGACGAGCGAGCAAAAAAGTCAAGAAAAGAGGAGAAGAAAAGTCCCGAGATATTGTAACAAGTTGAAAAAGTAGGTTAAACGTGATGCCCGTGATACCTTATGTCTGATGTTTGGAAACCGTTACAGATGTCATCTGCCTGTGGCTCGATTTGTCGCAGGTGACAGTGCTGAGCTCTCGCTAGTGAGCGGCTCGCTCGGAGGAGGCGGATGAACTGCGGGATGAACTTGGGCTAGAGGCCATGACTGAGCATGGTCGGCACGGCGGGGAGCAGGGCGGGACGTACGTGGTGCGAAAAGTCAGCGTCCATGATGATCACAAAGTCCCCCGTGACAAAGTTGAGCCCGTGGATGTACGCTGTCCTACGCAACGTCAGGCCGTGCGTTCGAAAGAGACACGATCAGAGCATCAGCACATACCCAAGGCCAAGTTTGCCAGCGCGCAGGTGCAGGACCTGCAGGAATGTGCAATGTGCGTTGAGCACAGGTGGCGGGGGTGGGGCAGGGGCAGGGGTAGCTCACGATTTTGTCCTCGCCGTACACGTGCGTGAGCTCGGCGGCAACGTCCTGTGTGCTGTCCAGGCTGTTATCGTCGACGACGATGATCTCCCACACCAAATCACTGTGTTCATCACGCCCCAGAGGGAGTTGAGCTCGGCTTGTCTCGGAAATAGCTGATGTTATGGTCGAAAAGAGCATGTGCATGACACTGTGCGCGCCAGGTCAGGTTGGGTCGGTATCAGATGCAGAGACAATGAAAACGAGGCACACCGCGACGTACCTTGCACAGCGTGACTCTCGGCGCCGGCAATGCTCCCAAAGCTGCCATCAAAATTCCTGCGCTCCACAAGGTGCACGACAGTCTTGTACCGGTCGAGTTGGTCGAGCGCGGAGATGGTGCGATAGAGAACGTGCGTGTCGAGCTCACTGACTGTGTCCCCTGTGAATACACTGACAGCCGCTAAAGGTCGAGCTGTGGTGAGACAGCGATGAGCATGACGCACTCATGACGCTCGACTTGGAGCTCCAACAGTAGACAGCCGGTAAGCACGCATGCTTATGTACACACTCTGCCTTACTTAACTAACTCATCGACGCTCGGCCTCTCCTGTCTTTCACTTGTCTCTCACCACCACTCGCAAATTCTCCAGCTACAACACCCCTCTTGGAGCTTCACCATCCTGGAGCTAGGTGGGCTTCCTCGGAACCATGGTGAGATGTGAGTCCCTTGTGCATGGAGCCGTCTTTCTTGCATTGAACAGGAGGGTTTCGAACAGTGAAGGCGAGTCTACAAAATGTATTGTATGTTCCGTCCTCCTTAATAATCATCTACTTATCTATACTGACATTTTTCTTGAGCCCCGCGTGGTTCGCAGGACGAGTCTCACCCACATCGTTGATCAACACTGGCAAGACCCCCCGAGCCCTATTGGGAGCCAGACCGAGGGCCTTGGGATCAGCTCGCCAGCTGAGGTGCTGGCCAAGGGCCGCACGCCCCTCATGACCCCTGTCGAGCGCCATCGCGGCGCCTTCCTCCCCTCCCTAGGTAAGAGCTTGACCTGAAGCCAATTAGTGTCGCTGAACAACTATCCCCAGTCATCGCCCATCCAAACTCATTCGACTCTGACGACCTGGAGATGAACGACCGCGCCATCCAAAATCAGATTGCCTAGCTGTTGTCTGGCTGTGCCTCGCACGTCGCCATGCAAACACTGCCATCACAGCCCCCGCCGGCCTCGCACGACTAGCTAAAGGCGCTCACCGACACACACAAGGACGGGAAGCCTGAGTCCATGCAGCGCGCACAAGCCTGCAGGAAGGCCGGCATTGGGCAGTCAAGTGCACTGCAGAGCTTGAGACGGCCTCCTTGCCAGGTATTGTTTCTCCTCATTCACCTCAAGCATTTTCTCATGCTGATGTCGTTGACAGGAACCATCGCGTTGTACGATAATTGCATGAGCGCCGCCGAAACCAGGCGCTGCGAGCCGGAAGATGCCATCGCGGCCGTGATGTTCGGGGCGTACCAGGCCGGGTGAGGGTGTGGGCGCTGCGACGTATAGTTACTTTAGATAAACCTTAGTTAAACTATAGTCAATAAATAAATAAATTTTGGAAATCTAGAATCAATAATGATGTGGAGCATCTTAAAGACCTTTTATGGGTTGCTTACATGGCTTTTTGTGACACTTTCATGACTTTTAATCTGTCTTAGGCAAGTTACCCGGACTTTTCTAAGGAGGGAGCCCACTTGTTGAACTTTTCTAAGAGGTGAATCTGCCTATCTAAGTAGGATCTTCTTGGAACCTTAGGTCACTTTTCGGAACTTACAACCTTATACAAGCCCTGTAAGTTCCGAAAAGTAATTTGACGTTTTCCTGATGTTTACCGCGATCTGTTTGCGGCCTGTTCGAAAACCTCAAGCAACTGACTTGTTTGCTGCTATGCAGGACTGCAGCAGTGTCGTTTTAGCGACCTCCTCCGACGTACTCTCCAAGAACAATTGCAGCTTGCAGATTTCAGGTTTAAGGCGCACAAGTCTCATCTACCCATCTTTTATGAAGGTACTGCTATCACAAGATGCTTTCGCTGGCCGGTGAACGATAAAAGGCATGGAGTGTACTGAAGACAAAGTGCATGCATGGACGAGTACGAAAAGGAAAACGAGAATGGCAAGTGTAAGATATACTCCATGCGATCTTCGACATGAAGCATGCGTGATAAGATCATGACACAATCGGGCAGGCATTACCTACGCGGATGAAGTATGTCATATCCAAAGATCAATGTGTTTATCTCTATCACTCTCCGAGTGGTCCCATTCAACCGCCACAAAGTGAGACTTCAACACCTTGATGTAAGGACCTGTAATCCAACAGGATTGGATTGACAAGGCCAGTGAGCGGTTGCCTTCGAGACTTACACACAGTGTCCTGCCAAGCGATGATTCCTGGCCATCACGGAAAAAAGTGGCATGTTCTATCTGCAAATTTTGAAGTCGAGGATAAAGGCGTGTAGTATCGGCCTGTTGGGCTAGCGCTACTAGAGCCTGTACAAAGTGGTCCACTGATTTATGCGCTAACACCAACGCCGTTACGCTCCTCGACTGCTGTATGAGGGGATACCAGTCCGCTTCTTCAAAGGCGAAGTTCCCGGAGATAGAGCATGAACGCATTTCTTGAAGTGGAAGCATATCACCCAATGCTCGAAAGAGGGCCTGTGCTATGGGGCAACACGACGCGCCCTTAAGAAATATCTCCAAACTCCCCGGTATCTCGGACGCCGAATCGTTATTTAACAGCTCAAATGGTGGTTCTACGAGTGAGATGATGAGGGTAACGCCGGGTGCGTAACGTAGCCTGCCGATGTTGTCTGCGAAGCGAACAAAGGCAACTCTGGTGTCTCCGGCTAGGTTCCTAATATAGAGTCGCAGGAACTGGGTAGCAGCAGCTACAGCGGTATTAAGCATCATCTCGTGGCTCGAGCGGTCAGGAAATAATTCGGCCCACAGTTCTGAACTGAGCTTTAGACGCGTGTCAGAAGTGAGGACAAAGTGAGACATCAGTGTGCTGCAGTATGAGATGGGGGCCTCGAGGCATAGAAACTTCAGGCAAGGCAAGGAAATGGTGGCGTGACTGGCAAGGTGGGAGTTTAAACTGCCATCGGCACGAGCCCAAAGCGCCAACAACGAGATGTGCAGATCGTGTAAACAAGGCAACTCCCTGAGGGCGTTGAAGAGTCCAAGCGTTGTATCACTTCTATCCACGCTATGAATGTTGCGCAATGTTAGATGTGTGAGCTTGCAACGAAATAGAGGTGACAAGAA
The DNA here is from genome assembly GCA_002994785.1 of Heterobasidion parviporum. NCBI lineage: Eukaryota > Fungi > Basidiomycota > Agaricomycetes > Russulales > Bondarzewiaceae > Heterobasidion > Heterobasidion parviporum. Next base: position 130,676 of record PDUQ01000022.1, read on the forward strand.
ATCGACGGTGCAATCACTCAAGGAGAGCGACTGCAAGCATGGGCAGAAGCCCATGAAGAGATTTGAAGGAGACTCGTACTCGACATGGTTTAAAGATACCAATTGGAACGACTGTAGAGCCGGAGCAGGTTTCGATGTCAGAAGAGAGTAGCACCATTTCATAGTATGGCGGCTGAGACCAAGCTTCAGCGTTTTGGTGGACCAAGATGTGTCAATAATTGATCTAGTACAATATCTGTTGTCGGAAAGGCCTCATCAATGTCAATCGAGAGTTCAGTGTTTTTCGCTCGGTGAATCAGTTCCAATGTACCGTCATGGCGTTGAAGAGACGTAATCTCAGACCAGAGACGTGGACAGCCCAAGGCAACTTCTCTCCAGAGTCGGCAAACATGTGTAGCTTTCAATCTAGACAAATCTTTGCCATGCCGGCGATCCAAACGGAGGAAGGACAGGATGTAGGCGAGAACCTCGTTCGGGAGCTGGGATATAAGAGCTACGAGGTTATGTTGAGATTTGAGTATAGCTAGACGTGCCTCCAATACGCGGATTTCAGAATCAATTGCTTCATGCCGCGAATGAAGGGATTGGCTGTCTATCATGGTTGTTGGGGCCGATGGTCTCAATGGGCTGTCGAATAAAAACACCCTCAGTGCTCAGGCTGATAGAAAAAATGAATAGGAGCTAACCTCAGAGAGTGGCAGGTCAAAGCGAACGGCAATGCAACTGTATCCAGTTCGTACGAATAGAGTTCGCTGGCAAGAAAAGTCTCACTGTTGACGCGTTGACGCGACGGGAACGGCTGAACGGGGAGAGGTTAGTCTAATAGACCTTTGGACAATAGACTTTGGGACTTTGGGATAGGAGCAGGGGCCGAGGCCGGCCGGGAGTGCTAGGCTTCTTCGGAGAACCACACAGTACCAAACAAACATTCATCGGATGACAGATCCGTCGTCATCGCCGTAGCAGGCAGCGATAGCGAGATAATGTCACTATCTAGCCTCTCTAGCCTCTCTCGCCTCCTTGTTGACCACCCAAACATCACTCGCAGCCTCAGTGTTGCCTCTTTCTTGCAATTTCTTCACCTCATCGATCATTTCAAGAAGCACCTGTCATGGCACCTGTCTCCCGATGCCAAGGGCCCTCCTCTTGTCTTGCCGAAGAAGGTACGAGGTTTCTGTGCAGCTGTGCTCGGTGTAGAAGACCAGGGGCTCATTTCCGAATGTTGGACAGCCTTCCGGAGCGCGGCGTGGGGTACGAACACAACGAAGGATGGTCGAGACGCTGGAGACCTAGTGGATCTCTTTTTGAAGCATGGTGTTGAGTATGAGATTGGTATGTTGTTTCCTTTGCGTGTAGTACCCTTTTAGATGCTAATTTTCTATTGTGCCGACACTAATTGCGAAGCAGGCAAGACGCTAGAGATTGCGGTTGTGGGCAGATGCATGGATACTGCGCTGGTACTGGCTGGCAGCTGCGACGCGCTCATCTCTGTAGGTGCCAATGTGGACGACCTCTCCGTATTCTTGCCCTTGTGCTGATTACCATGTTCAGTGCATTCAAGTCGCTCGTTCCCGTTTGCCTGGGCGATGAAAGCAGCCTTCTGACAGCAGCTCTTGCAAAGCAGGTATGTGCACTCGGCATGCCCCTTTGACCGACTATTCTTGGTGCGACAATCCAGACAAGCACAAAATATCCCTCTCCCAGGCCATGCCAATGCAGCAATCTGAGACTCTCTAGAACCTTCAGGCCCAATCGGTGCGTGAATTCATGTCATTACTTGTAGCAGCGCGAGTGCTGTATTGCGCGGTATTACTTGATTGTAAATTAGAAGGACCATCAGTGCGTGGTCCCGAGCGCCAATAGTGAGCATACGGTGACTTTGGTAGATACATGTTGAACATCGCTGGATCTTTGTTTATACCATCAACAATTGCCTGTGCAATGACATCTTCTAACGGGTCTGTATGGAAGATAACAGCCCTGTAGTGTTTGTTCGAACATTGATGTTTGTCAGTGACACACAATCACATTCCTATCTCGATAGTCTTGCCCCCGCACCGGGCCTTGGATGAGCCCTTTAATCACTCGGGTTTTGACCGGACACTAGCTACTCGTACTTATGCCGCCACTGGCATTTTGCTGCGTGGCATATAAATATTTGATTTATAAAAATAAAATAATAAAAAAGACGCACAATCACATAAACAGTGCCTGCATCACGTACCAACTGTTGAATTCGGTTCTTATTCACAATATTCCCTGTTCCCTTGTTGACAGATAAGCCTGCAAGTGCGTTTTGGCATTGATTGCAGCGTCCGTGGTAGAACATGTTGTGAGAATAGTAGAGAGCTCCAGCACACTCGGAGCTGTCGACGAGCGGGAGGTATGGTCCATAAGTCTAATGTTTCATGCAATAGTCGGCCCCTCACGGAGCAGTGCTGCCGGGGAGGGCGGGACACGGCAGCCAAGGATGTATGAGATAAGCAGTCTAATTTTTGTCTATGTGTCCAAAAGTCCAAAGCCCACTTGTCTACAATCCCGAGGTCTACTAGTCTATTAGCCTAACCTCTCACCGGTGGGCCATTCTGGACGCGACAGAGACTCCCCAAACCCCAGGACCTCTGGCACTTGCGAAGGTCAAACTGCCTGTCAGTGACAGCACGTGATGGGAACGCGCTCGCACACATGACCGACCGTCGAGCAGCGGCCCGCACTCGATGGTCTTCCTGGCCCCGTGCACCTTCCCCAACACCCCTCGCGAATACTTGCGTCAAATAAATAAATAGCACCCATGCACCCCCGCGATTTTTGCGTCTTTTCTAGCACCCGCAAGCTTGAGCAGACCCAATGCAGTCCATTGCTCACTCGCTCGTCGCAGTTTTGGTATGCACGGCGTCCGCGGCCAGCGCAGTCCGCGTCGTGGCCAACTCCACGCTCGGCTCGGATCCGCAGACCGTAAACCGTCTCAACGGCGAGTCCTTCCAGCAGGACGCGCTCGTCACTTTCAACGGTACGCGTCCAGCCCTCTTTTCTTTTGCTTCCTCATCTCATCGTCACCGTCAGGCTACCAGTATGCCGCATTTTGGACCGCAGACGCTGCCAACGCGTCCGTACGCCATCCCTCCCTCTCGCGCCGGGTACTATCTACCTCTGTCAAAGCATCGAATCCCAACTGGGAGACGTTCACCTTTACGGACTACAACCAGACAGAAGACGATGGCCACGATATGTGCGTCTCTTTCATCTCCTTTCCTCTTTCCTACTACATTTTCTCCACGTGTTATGCTCGCTTTCATGCGCAGATGAAATAATGCCCTCACTCTAGAATTTCTCTCGGTGTCGCCCCGAGTGATGGCACTGTGCACCTCAGCTTCGATCACCACGACAACGCGCTCAAATACCGTGCCTCCAAAGCTCGCACGGCCACAGACCCCGCCTCCACGCCTTGGTCCGCCGACCTCTTTGGTGCTACCCTCGTGCGTGTCCCCTCCCTTTCTTTCTGTCCTCTTCCCACCTTCCTTTTTAGTATTTCCGTCTTATTCATCTAACTTTGCTCTCGCCGCCTTTGCGATTGGTATAACAGGACCACCTCCCCGGTACCGAGTCGCTCAACAAAACGGCTTACTTTGGCTCCGTTACCTACCCGCGCTTCCTGCGCTCCTCGTCTTCTGTTTCATCTGCGAGCTTCCTCTTCGAGCTGCGCATCGGCCGCTCGGGACTCGGCGACGACTGGTTGTACGAGTACGTGGGCGGTGGTAACTGGACGCTTGTGGGCAAGTACCTGGAGGTGCGTAGAGGCATGAACATAATTCGCTGGGTTCAAACGCTAACGGGGATCATTTTTCCCTTTGCGATCTCATTTGGTTGACAGGGAGTGAACAGTGCGTGTGCCTCCTTTGCGTTGGCGTCTGAGAAGTACTGGCAAATTCAGACGGCACCGTGATAGACAATGCGTACATCAATGGTCTCGATTTTGATCACAAAGGAAACTTGATCACGACCTGGTGCGTACGCAGTCACACCGCTTTCCTCTCCTGCTCGTCTTGTCCTTGACGATGTACATTATTTTCCCGCGCACGATCGTGGATCGTGCAGGACATACCGCGACTACGTGAACGACACCGGCAAAAACGTCGCTGTCCAGGCAGGGCCAAACGGACCCGAAAACGTACGCTCCTCCTTCCCCGTCCATACTACCTCCCGCTCATAGCTCCCGCGGGTCAGAATCACGACATGGACTTCGCGACGAGCCCCGATCTCGGGCGCACCTGGCTCAACACCTGGGGCCAGCCGATTGCGAACACGACCGCGGGACGCCCCATCTTGCCTGGCTCGGCGGGCATCGCAGTGTTCAGTATTCCGAAGTACGGGTGCGTGCGTGAGCCTTGGCGTTTGCAGGCTTTTTCTATCTCTACAATTAGAATAGAGAAGCTGATGTGCGTGCTGTGCTATCGTAGAGGGATTCTGAACCAGGAGGCACAGACGGTAGATGAGGAGGGACGCGTGCATGTGTTGAACCGCGAGAATACGACGGGGACCGAACAATGGTTTGGACACTCCTTTCTGTTTCGTCCAACCGCACGCGTGCTGATTTCGCGCTTTTTTCTCCCAACGCTACAGGTACCACTACTGGCGCAGCACGACTTCCCACTGGACGCGCACGCCCCTCCCGCTCACCCTCTCCCGCGCCAACGCCTCCCAAGCGCTCCTCGACCCCAACATCACCCGCACCCCGACCGTAATCGGCAAGCGCGGCAAGCTCGCCACGCTCTCGAACTCCCTCTTCGCGCTCCTCCCCTCCAACGCACCCAACTCGACCGCGCTCTCCGTCCTCCGCAGCACCGCCGCGGGGCACTTCCGCGACTGGCAGGTCGTGTGGGAGGCCGCGAGCGGATCGCGCGCGGAGGTGCTTTACGACAGGTACCGCCTCGCTGCGGACGGGGTGCTCAGTCTGTTTTTGGTCGACGGGGCGGAGCTGCGGGTGGTCGATCTGGAGTTGGAGGTGTGAGCGGAGCGGAGCGAGGAGGGTGCGCGTATCTTTATTGTTCGGTCTGAGTTCGTTCGGTGGAGTTGTCCGAGTGTGGGCGGATGTGCGTCCGGCGCAGGATTTTTCCTCTGTTGTTACTGCATTTACACTTCAGTCCTTGGACGTCGCGTTGAGATTTCTTCCTCTTTGCCTTTCGCTCTCGAGGTTGCACCAAGACATCGGAGTCTGAATCTGAGAATATCGAAAGTACTATCGTTGCACCGGAGTTGCAAAAAAAAAAGATTTCTTTGTAGCGTCTTCAATTGGGCTCTCTCTCGCTCCAAATTTTTATGATACCTGCGGAAGCTTCTTGAAATGTGTCCTGTTATTTTTTCATATTTTTGAGCAGACTCAAAGAATTATTGTGATATGATTGAGAAGGGGTGTCCGAAAACGAGCAAAGCTTGGGAGTTGCAAATCTTGCCGACGATCGGGTCACATGTCGTCACGTTTATACTCGAACTCCGACGGGGCGCACTGCGGAACGACCTACCATGCGGAGATTCAAAGAATGACCAAGCATCACACGGCCCGAGACTCCCTGTCACTCTGCCTGCCATCGGGCACTGCCCGTCGAAAGAAATTTGGTGAAGAGCAGTGGAGCCCTAAAAGTCATATAAAATAACCTAAATGCTTTCAGTAACACCTCTCCATATTGTGATTTTTTTAGTTTTGTAGTTGAGCTCAAGGATCTGAGAGATCTTGAGCATCTCTCAGATATCTCTGCTTTAAAAACCATTATTCATTGCCTCCTCACTGCTGCACCCAATTTCTGTTTTCGCAAAAACTCTTATACTTGAAGAGTGCTTAAATAAACAACTATGAATTTTTTCAAGAGGTGCTGTCAAAAGTTGCTGCGAGGAGCTCGATTTTGAACCTCTCATACCATTTGCAACTCCGGTGCAATGATAGTACAGGCTAGTACTGGACATATCGCGCGGAGATGAATTTGGACGGGGGCAAATCTGGGCAAATTGTTGAAGAGCCTGGGACGCGCAGGAAGAAAGAACTGGGTGCGCGCAATACTTTCTTCCGACGACCTGCTTTACCGAAAACAAGCTCGGGGATCAATTCGCTTGTACCGCACAGGCGATATATTCCCGCGTGTTGCAGCGTATCGTGGCGTACAACATCTCAATCTTAAATTTATACGGACTCTGATCTCGCGGCAAAAGGACGCAAATCGAGACACTGTATTTCTGGCTCATGCTTGTCCAAGCTACGGATGCTGAGCTCGAGGTTATAGGAATGAGTTGGGGTAAGTTTGGACCGAAATGATACATCTAGGTGAGCGGAACTGGATACCAAGTCTTGGCTGTGATGTGGCGCTCAGGCCGAGAACACACCGCGCATATAACGCGTCAGGCCCTGCACAGACCCTACAATGGCACCGATGACCCTATCCGGACGCACGACGACGATAGTTGGCACCCCTTCCCCCGCTCCTGTGCCTGCGATGGCGCTCGCGTAGATTGCGCGCGCACTCCCTTCTCTGTCTTCCAACACGTGCTGAATCCTCGGTCCAGACGGCGTCGACGCGACCACCGATCCCCGAGGGAGGATGATGACAGAGTGGACCAGATCCACGGGGTACTGCGCAATCTCCAAGCTCAGCGCGGCCGCCGTGTCCATCGAGGGGGCGAAGACGAGCACGGTGTGGTGCGACGCTCCAAATAGCTCGAACAGCTTGCGCATCGTGCCCGACGCAACGTCTACGAGCCCGATCGAATCCAGCGCCCGATCACCCGCGCGCAGGTGGCCGTCCCCGTTCACGCCATACACGTCGTCGCGCTTCTGCTCGTCCGTCAGGACCGGCTCCTGTTCATCCACGACGATGGAACTCCAGCGATAGTGCATGCCCAGTAAATGCAGCATCTTCGGGCGGCGCCACGCGACATCGGTGGCCTTGGTCAGCGTATCGTCCAACATATAGGTCGTGCGCTTGAGCATCTCAGAGATGACGGGTACTCGCTCTTCACTGTATGTCGATAAAAGGGACGGGGAGGCGTGTCCCTTTAAGACGAGCGCTATCTTCCAAGCGAGATTGATCTAGAAGAGATTATTAAAGGGTTGGTTGTACAGGTCGGAGAGAGGAGGGACTTACCGCATCTCGTACACCAGAATTGAGTCCCTGGAACGAGGAAGGAAGAACTCAGTACGAAAACGTCATGCAGATTCTGGGATATAATACCTGGCCGCCCGTGAAACTGTGGACGTGTGCACTGTCTGAGTAAATAGATGCACATCAGACAGATGGCGTTCGTCGTGAGTAACGTCACAAACCTCCAACTAAGAACGCTCTGCGAGACCCAAATGTGGTCGCCATCCTAACATTGACACTATGAAGGATGAGACTTTTTGAAAAGATGAGCATAAAGGAAAGCACGTACGTGTAAGCGGTTGCCCACTCAATCTTGCCCAGCTCTAAGTCCGCTTCTCCAGTGGCCTCGCGTAAGAATTGTCTCACCGTGTCGTGACTCGAGAGGACCTTGTCGAAATTGATATCTGGTCCATTGCTGATATACTGAAATACGTCGGCCGTGGAGGATACGAGCATCAAGCTAGAGCAGCCCACCACGCATTAGGTTAGATTTGTGACTTCTAGCTGCGTTTACAAGGCACTCTGACCTTCTCGTATTAGCGTTGCCCCAACAGTGCATTCCCTAGCGAGCGACCATGTTGAATCAGTTTCTCCTCCAAGAGATGACACAGACAAACCTCAGTGTCCAGACCCTTGATGTGGATCTCTCCGAGCAAGAAGCGACCCTCATTCCTGGTGACACCTGCGAACGGCAATCCCAGCTGCTTTCGCACCATTCCTGCATACATTCATCGTTATATTCCATCTTGTGAGAGGAGGGCAGGAAAGAGTACCCTTTCCTCCATCAGCGCCCACAAGCCACGTGAACTTGGCCATTTCTTCCGTCTCTTTCCCATCGACCGTCTTGGTAAGATGTGCGACGACATGATCAGGATGCTGCTCAAAAGAGGCTAGCGTAGTACCAAATTCGACATGGCATGAATATTCCTCGAGAGGCGCGCGAAGCACGGCCTCGATCCGGTTCTTAGGCATGCGCACCGTGTTGGCCTATCAAATCCGTATGAGCAGGCAATCTGCATCAAAGATGGTCTGTCTCGAAACTTACTAGAGGAGTGTCTGGGGTGGGATCCTCGTGTTCGTAAAACTTCCAAGACTTAACCGGCTTTACCCCTTTCTCGTCATCGTATAGATGCATCGTAAGATCAGCCAGATACTTGGCCTCGCTCTCCATCTTGGAGAGAACGCCCAAATCAAGGAAGTTCTCCAGAGAACGAGGCTGCAAGGGGTGCCGAAGCAAAACATTCAGAATGTTTGAGTAACGGAGAGTGAAGGCGAAGAACCTGTATCCCCAAAGGTCGAGTGGCGACCTGTACACTGGCTTCCTTGTCGATAATTCGGACCGAGATGCTATTCTTGAGCAAAGCCAATGCCATAGTGAGACCGGAAGGGCCAGCGCCGGCCTGAGGAACAGGTGATCAGTAATCATCCGGCATCAAGGTGGCAATGAAAAGTATTACAATGAGTACTTGGGTAGTGAGGGATGAGTTCATGATAAGATCCTGGGAGTTGCTCTTTCGATGGGGGTCAAAGGCAATTGTTGCCTTTTAGATGAGCGAGAGGGATGCTTTATATACCACTTGGATAGTTCCTGTTACCGGACGGGCGGTAAGTATACGTGGAACGTTGCATTCTTGGTTCGTGCCAGCTGTAGCATGTTCCTTCGTCTGCAGACTCGCCAACTGGTTCGCTGTTCGAAGAACATCGGAGATTATCAGATAGCATGCTGACATTGGGGATCAATGACACAGCGTGGTGATGCATAGCGCTGAAGGTATTCTCAGATAAGATGTATGTAGTACGAGGAAATTTCAGATGCTCACTCATCAGGCCCACGATGACAGACGATGACTCGCTGTAGGGAAGGATCTGAAACGTACATTCGGCTTGTAGACCTGCCGCAACGACACGCAATCATACTGCGGACAAATGAGATATTGTTAGCCGGCATGGGCTATTCACAGAACAGAACCAAATCAGCATGTCACGAGGGTTATGCTGGGTTATGTGAAGCCCTAAAGGCCTAATGCCTCAGCCCAACTCCAGTGATGATCCGGAGTTACACGGAGAGATGAGGCGTCAGAGAGTCTGTCACGATCGAAACAGGCATCACGTAAAGGTGCTAAATGTCAACCTGCTGGCGCTGTAAGTTGCACTGCGCACGATGGCGACGAGCAATAGAGCCAGTCGAGCTGGCTCACCTGTGATGTTCGTCTTGACATGCATAGCAGCTCAATAGAAACGTACGCTGCGTGCATTTCCAGTGCGTGCTCTGTAAGCGCATGGGTGTATCTGCTGAGCGTCGGCGGTATCTGGGTTCGAAACTCAATGATCAAAATCTCAGCGATTTGCAAATTGAAGTACGCATACGCACTCTCGTCAATGCCACCCGCTGCGGCGAAGTAGATCCATGGACCCAAGCTTCTGGTCAAATATGAGGACCAGCAGCCCACGACCTGGTAACGGAGAGCATAGAGCCTGCAAATATTCCAGCGCCAATGCATCTTGTTAAGCATTATCTTCGGCCGGGGCCCATCCGACCATCTGCAAGTCGCTGCTATGTTCTGCCTTCGGCTGGAATGATGCGTACCATAAAATGACAATACATTGAACAAGTCTGCAAATGAAAGTAAGTCCATTCTATGACTGGGCGCAACAACATGTGTAGAACGGGATGCTAGAATATAAATCATGATGCATGATGTACAATGGCGTTTAACTGGCAGCGAAGCCGTCACTGCGGCCGAGACGCGCGCTCTCGGCTGCTCTTCGTCTCTACGCGGACGTACTCAGCCTCTTCTTTCGCCTCGTCTTGCTCTTTGCGCACAGACGTGTACGCTTGGCCGAGCATCTGGAGGGCAACGGCACGCAGGTGCGCTTTCTCGCGCGGAATGGACGGATCGCCGAGAACACGATCGCACGTCTCGCGCAAGACTGACTCGACTTCGAGTTTCGTTCCCTGAAAACAAGCATTGACATCAATATTCCCTCGCCAAGCAAGAAAAGTCCTTACTTTGAATAGCGCCTGAATGCCCTTCTCTGCAGCCTGGTCCTCCAGTCGTTTCTTCTCTTCCGGGCTCAGATTGCCAGCAGTCTCCGCGGCTTGAATTTGATCGAAGACGGCTTTGAGCTCAAGGGCCGCACGTAATGTCGATACGCTGTATGGGTTCTTAAAAAAACATTGAGAAATATGAAAGGAGACAAAAGACTCACGTCTCGCTGAAAACGTGGTATTTCCCTTGTACGTTGTGTAACCATCCGCCAACACCGAGGAAAGTTTGATTCGTTGCAAGGAAGTGCTTTGCTTTCGACACGTAGACGAAACCGATTGTATGCAATAGGTCTGCACCATAAGATTCGTTCTTCAGATCTCTGTTCTGACGTGAGTATATGATCCGCCCACGAGAAACCAAAGACTTACTCCGCCTCAAGAGAACATATCGTCCTCCAACTCTCCCCGACATCCTTGTCGTTCGGGCCCGTCGCCGACTCCGTGAAAATGCCCAGCTTGCGTTCCAGATTCCGCACGAGCTCTTGTACCCGCTCTTCCCTTGCAGCCGCTTTCTGAATTGTCGGTTCGACCATCATTCGCACAAATTGACCCGATCGCACTCACCTCCGCTGAGACCTGTTTCGCCTTCTCATCCTTCTTCGTCTTCTCCTCTGGACTCAAGATTTCCCGTCCCTTGGCATCACGCTGTACAATAGCACCCTCGGGTCCTGCCTCATCTGCCTCTTGGAGGGCGGTCTTCATATCTTTCCCTAGACTGATGTGGCCAATAATGGGCACAAATCGCTCCCCGCCAAAGATCGCCCCAAAGACCTCTTCTGGGTCGACAAAGCCCCCTTCAGGAGCGCTCTCTTTGGACCCAAACTCGTTGTATTTTCGACGCAGCTCGGGGTCCGACAGTGTCTGGTAGGCAATGGCGATCTCTTTAAACCGTTCTTCGGCGTGCGGGTCGTCGCGATTTTTGTCTGGGTGATGCTTGATCGCCAAGCGTCCTACATGCCACCATTGACATTTATGAGTTCAAGACAAGAACAAAGTTGTTGCTACTCACGATACGACTTCTTAATATCATCAGGTGTGGCATCAACCGCAACACCCAAGATGTCATAGTAGCCTGTCTCAAGAGGCCGCTCCTGCGTGCCAATCTTCCTGCCGTTCTTCCGCTGACCTTGCGACGATGATGACCCTGGGGTATCTGAGATCCTTCCAGTAGTCCCACCTGGGACTTGTGTGGGATAGAATGTGTGCGTGAACTCTCCCTTGCAGTTACAACATCGCACGTTCAGGATGGTGGATGGGCGCGGGTTTGGACTGGGAACAGGAAATTCGAGTTGGTATCGGCATTTGGAGCAGCTTGTTGAAACGCATGGTTGCCAAGGGCGCGACTGTATGGTAGGATATGACGAGGTCATCGTCGAAAGCTAAAGCACAATACAGGAGAAATACTATTAGAGCCGCAGCCTGCCTGAAGAGCGGAGTGACCTCGGCAATCTCCGAACGTATACCCTAGCTCGTGCCTCCATTTGTTCAACTTGACTGGCTTCAAGGACTCCCTTCTTCCGTTCATCGTATTTCTCTCTCTCTACACACATGTCTATATCATTCGCTCGTTCAAACACCTCTATAAGTCATCTGGAATATGTTCATACGTCTACTCGAACTATCGTTCATCAAAATCCGACGGACACTCCACCAGTGCGGATAAACACTACTCGGCCAAAGCCTCTCGTTCAATCTTCTGGCCGTCCATTCCCTAGATCGAATATAACACTGGCTACACAGCGAATATTTTCTGGCGGAGGTGTAGAGCATCGACCTCCGAGATCGAGGGTTCTAGGCATCACCCCGCGTCCTGCTGTCCCACTCACGTTTCCAGACGCTCGAACTAGGTTCTCTGGGCTTCGTTCAAAGGCCTCGCAAAACTTTCACGATGCTGGGAATAATCGCTTCACCAAGCGCTCTCTCGCAAGGGCCCGTGACGTCTCTCGAAAGTTGCCTCAGTTTCCGAGAGAGGGTGGTACGATCATACCCTCCTCTTCTAGCCACACACATCGGCTCGTTCATATCAAGTCATCCTCCAGCATGCGTTCAATCAGATCTTTTCGTACTGCGAGGATTCGAACACCTCAGCCCTCGTCTGACGCTCCTGAAGTCATGTCTGCGTCGCGGCTCGCAGCCGGAGGAACTGCTCTCCCGTACAGCATCTCGGTTTCTGCGAGCACGACTCCGATACACTCGATGTACTCGTCTCATTTCAGCTCTATGTCTCAATATTCTCGCTCGTACTCTCAACCTGTCTTCTTGGGGAACACAACAGCTCCGCCGATGAGTGTCCTACCTGTCTCGAACTCTGCCTTGGTTGAGATTTTATTTCCCATCTCGACTGCGACATTCCTCGTGCACGGCTCTTCTGAGAGTCTGTCTTTGAGCTCTGGCCTATCTTCGTCATATTCTTGCGACCTCGTCGACTGCTCACTTCCAAAGTCTGCGGAATTTCGAGAGCTTGATGCTGAATCTCGTCTTACATATCTTGAACGGGATCTAAAGAAACATCTGGAAGATCTTCAGGATGGACTGCCCTCGCATGAAGCGGTCACTCGCTCTACGGTCATCCGGCGTGTTAACCATGTCACAGACATGCGCATTGTCGAAGTCCAGCAGCAACGCCTAACAGCCTGGTCTTGCTCTGCTATGGTGGACTACATGCCCTTTCCACCTAACGTGAAGCATGATCCGGTCCCTTGCACGCCCGACAGGGTCAGAAAACATATTCCAATGACCAAGCCGGTTGCTGCGGTCGATACTTCTGATAACCCTATTCCAAAGAGTCGTTTTCAGGACCAAAACAGCATAGCGCAGAAGCATGTCACCGAGGAACGAAAACGTTCAGTTTCCACAGCCAGCCGTTACCAACGCGAAGGGTCCTCCCGCCCATCGTCCGCACGCCCAAAGAGCATACCAGCGCACGGATTCTCCCAGCCCCCTCCTATGCATTTGCAGAGCATCTCCAACATTTACGATGCCACGACGTCCATGATGTCTCACGGCAAATACAGCTCTCGGAATCGAAACTTGCATATGCGCTCGGAGCCGGCTCACGCCGTCCAGCCTTCCGCAGTCATTAAGTCTGGGTCTATCTTTGGCAAATTTGCTGCGAGAGCTTCAGGAAAGAAGAATAACTCTATCGCATCACCTGGCGAGCAAGAGAATGCCGGTAAGGTTTTCGATATCCTCTTTCGTTGTCATTTTCACTGATGATATATCGCATGTGGATCAAAAGCGCCAGCATCTTTGTCGCGACTGAGGTTCTTCAAGAAGCTGTGAGCGATCAGTATATACGTAAGGTCAGCTGCTATGAGACATTTGCCCTGTATCGTGATCACTTAAGTACTTAATACGCAAATACGAAGAACGATTCGACTGTATTCGATCATGGAAATCAAATTAGATTCATTGTCCCGGGACGTTCGACATCAAGATGCCTGTCCCCTCAGAAAACCCGTACATGTGTCAGTCTTGCAAAATCACTATGCTCAAGGCTCGGTTTGCGCGATCAATGCCTCAGCCTGCTGATCTCTGGGTGAGATGGAACATTGAAATGGGAGGGGGTGGCTAAAGCGAGAAGTCAGTACTTAGGGTATCATCGGGAACGTCGAATCTCACCAGAGAAGTCTATCGTCGGTAAATTCTACCTTGACGGGCACCTCATTCCCATTCGGATCTGTCGCCTTTTTGACGGTGAAGGTAGAAAGAACAGATGAGACTACCTTCCATATGGTGGCATCTGCGAAAAAGCGACCAGGACATATTCTAAAGGGATAATCCGAAGTAAAGGCTGCATAAGTTCATCAGAGGAGACGGGCTGACCTCCGGCCGAACCCAAAGACGGATATAAGGTTGGGATCCTCAATAATTGAACCGTCAGGCGCAAAAAACCGTTCGGGTCGGAAGACGTCTGGGTCGGGATAAACGGCCGGATTATGGAGTATGGACCTGCCATGATTATGAACATGGGTGAATTAATGAGCGGAAAACACGATACGGGGCTTACCAACTGTTAACAATGACTTGCGAGCCTACAAAACGTGAAGCAAACCAACAGATGAACTAAGGCAAAGGGCTTACCTTTCGGAATGAAGTAACTCTCATATATATCATCCTCTGTGGTCGCGTGCGGAACAGCTTGAGCACGATTAAATGTGAGCTTCGGACACAACGAAAGCAAGTAAAAAACATACCTATGGGAGTCACCATTCTCCATCTCAAAAGTTCACGACAAATAGCATTGATGTAGGGCATGTGAGGTCTATCATCGAATTCAGGCAGACGCTCTCGTCCCACGATCGCGTCAATCTCCGCTTGAGCACGTTCCTGTATACTTGGATAAAGTACGAGGACCATGAAGAACGTTGATAATACCGAGACAGTCTTTAGATGGCAGTTAGAAAATAATGAGTAATTAATTGCCGACAGAATGTACCGTGTCAGCACCAGCTTCGTTGCGACAGAAATCAGAATGGGCACGGAAGTCAATGAAAATATGCTTCGCTGCTCACCTAAATAGAGCGAAAGCGCAGAGTATTTGATCACTTTCTCGTCGATCTCATTGTTATTCGACTCTGAGGATGGATCCAAGCTTTGGCGAACAAATGACGGTTCCGCGGTCCCCTTTTGCTGGGAATGACATCAATGATTTGACAATTATTTTTGTTATATACTAAAGGACGAAGACGCCTACAATTTCAGATTTCACAAAATCAAACGGAGCGTTGGCGGCTTCCTGGACTTGCTGTATGGCAGTCAGAACATCGTTCTTGAAGCTCATGCCTGGAAACCATGCCGGTAAGGAATTCACTGTGTCGATACCCAGATTTAAGTGTTTCCGACATCTTATAGAGCTAGGTTGAACGCAACATACAAATTGGGAAGGCGTTGATGAGCATGCCGCCAGGTACGGCAGCGGTACTTCCTCTTCTGTTTGTATCTTCTGCGAGTGCCACATATCGGTCATTATAGTCTGCGATTTCCAAACCATATGTGATAGACATCACAGCAGAGGCACTAAGACTGCGAATTCATCAGAAGCATAGTTCAAAGCTGTCCAGAGTCCATGACCTACTGTGTGATATAATCGACAAAGTCATCAGGTTTATGGGCAAGCTTCCTTAGAAATTGCTCGCTCTTGCGAGTTTGTATGGGCCGGTAGGTAATTGCAGTGCTCTGGCGGAAGCTACGATCGATGATTCTTCGACAGGATTTCCACCATTGTCCAAATCTTGAATTGGACAGAATAAGGTTATAGTGCATCCTGATGTGGGGGTGTTAGGTACATGAATCGGCTTAGGATCAGATACAGACAGTTCGTGTGATGGAATGACCGGGCGGTCAGAATAAATTGAACTTCGTTGTTCCAAAAGCTCGCGTGCGATTTCAACGGAATTTAAGATCACAAAGGTCTGTCCGACTACACTGACGGACATGATATCACCTGAGGAACAAGGGAACAGAATTCAGCAATAACACAACGAGGAGCAGAGCATTGTCAGAAAGTGACCATAACGTCTTGCCCAATCAGCATATGTTTCCCAGGCCGCTCGTCTCGGCACATCTAAGAAATTACCAAGAATGGGGAAGCCTCTGGGACCGGGAGGAAGAGGCAGCCTTGAAGGGTTTCGTCGCCTGTCAAGGTAGGATTTGACGAGAAGAAAGCTAATTAGTAAGATGATGTAGTCCGAGGTAGTGACGGGCATTGTGCAGATGAGACTCACCGTCGCATTTTTACTGCCTACTTATAGGGAATCCCTGTGTCCCCGTTTAAGCAACTTCCTTGCACCCCAGTAACGCCGATGGAGTTGACATGCGCCTGATGCGAGCAGCAAACAGCAAGATTCCGCCATTGAGCAGTTCATCGGACTTGCCGGATGGTATCCACATCACTACCCCTCTAAGTCGACTTGTTGAGTTGTTAAAGAAAGTCAATTCTGTAAGACAGGCCCGACAAGTTCCTATCACCGAGTCCCCAGTCCATGCTCATATAGACACTTCGTATCCTGATCTTCAAAAGAAATCATTGTACACACTGCAGTACTTCACATGGCACATCCCTCAGACCTCAGACGCAGTCTGGGATATCAATCCTTCAGCTTGCTTATCTCTAGGCACAATGGAGCATTTGAACGGATAGGGGTGACTGATGAAGCACCATACTTTGAGCACCGTCTTCACGTCAGCTGAAAACGGAGTCACCAGACTGACCATAGGACCCTGTCATCATTATATTCCACTTTGACAGGAATCTCGTTTCCGCGTGCGTCTATTGCCTTTTTGACGGTGAATGAGGAGAGGACAGAGGACACGACAGTCCAGATAGAGGCGTCAGCAAAAAACCGACCAGGACAGATTCTGCGGAACAGTTGTCAATGTGATGGTATGCAACGTCATAAGGGGGAGAAACCCACCTTCTTCCAAACCCAAAGGCGGACGTAAGGTTGGGATCCTCGATAAGCGAACCGTCAGGCGCCAAGAACCGTTCAGGTCGGAAGACATCTGGGTCGGGATAGACAGCCGGATCATGGAGTATGGACCTGCCATGACGTTAGCCACAGGTAAACGAAATAGATGAGAATACCGGTATGTGACTTACCAACTATTGACAATGACTTGCGAGCCTGAAAAATGTGAAGCAAATGATCAGACGGATCAAGGCGAAATGCTCACCTCTGGGAATGAAGTACCCCTCGTATACATCGTCCTCTGTAGTCGCGTGTGGAACAGCTGGCGCACGATCTAATGGGAGGTTCCGACATCACAAAGAATTCACATACCTAATGGCGTGACCATCCTCCATCTCACAAGCTCTCGACAGATAGCATCGATGTAGGGCATGTGAGGTCTATCCTCGAATTTAGGCAGGCGCTCTCGTCCTACGATCGTGTCGATCTCCTCTTGAGCACGTTCCTGGATGTCTGGATGCAGTACGAGAACCATGAAGAAGGTAGACAATATTGAGACGGTCTTCAAAAGCCATCAACAGAGAAAAAATATAGAACCGCTGAGCAAATTTACCGTGTCGGCACCGGCTTTATGACGCCAAGAATTAGAATGATCTTTCAAATAAGAGGAGGATGCGTGCTGCTCGCCTAAATAGATAGAACTAGCTGTATTCTTGATGACCTCGTCATTGATGTCGGCCTCATTTGATTCAGAGGACAGTTCCAGGCTACGGAGAACGAACGACGACTCTGCAGTTCCCTTTTGCTAGTGATTATGCATCGTCCATCGGGATGTGCTTTGATGACGTGATGACATATAAGAGACAAACGATTTCAGACTTGACAAAATCAAAAGGAGCGTTGACAGCTTCTTGAACATCCTCTGCGGCGATCAGGGCGTCTTTCTTGAAGCCCATGCCTGGCAACCATGTTGGTAGGTATTTCACTAGATCGATACTCAATGTATAAGTGTTTCACGCACTGCATAGAATATGACATACACATTGGGAAAGTGTTGAGGGGCGTGGCACCAGGTAAGACGGTAGCACTTGCTCTGACATTAGTGATCTCTGCGAGGGCTACGTAGCGGTCGTTGGAGTCTGCAATTTCCAGCCCGTAAGTAAACGACATGACAACGGACGCGGTGAGACTGCAAGTTTGCATATGGGTAAGAACAAGGACTTTGCGGGTGTATAAATCGGGACTGACTGTCTGATATGATCGAAAACACGGTCAGGCGTTTGGGCAAGCTTTCTCAAGAATTCTGCGACTTTGCGGGTCTGCATGGGTCGATAAGCCATTGCAGCACTCTGGCGGAGATTATGGTCTGTGATTTTTCGGCCGCTCTTCCAGTATCGTCCGAATCTTGCCATGGAGAGATTAAAATCATACTTCATCCTGAGGGCATCTCACTCGTAAGAACATCGGATGCACCGTTATAGGACGGAATACGCACAGTTCATATACTGGGATTGCAGGGCGGTCAGAGTAGATTGCGCCTCGTTTCTCCAAGAGCTTGTGCGCAATTTCAATCGAGTTGATGATCACTACAGTCTCTCCGAATACTTCAATAGACATGATATCCCCTGCAGTTCAAAGGGCATGAGGATTCAGCAACGATACGACAATGATAGATTAATATTGCGAAGCCGACCATATTGTTTTGCCCAGCTGGCGTAAGTTTTCCAGGAGGCTCGCATTGGCACATCGAAGAAATTACCAAGAATGGGCAGACGCCCGGGACCAGGAGGAAGAGGTAGGCCGGAGGGATTTCGTCGTCTTTTGAGATAGGTATTGAAGCAAAGGAAGGAAATGAGTAGAACAATGCAGTCCAAAACAGTTACCGACATTATGGGCAGAAGAGCGGTGTTGAAACAAGATCAAGCTGTAGGCTGCTGCTGTATGTTCCTGATTATATAGAAGAATATTATAGCTCTCCGTAGCTCTCCGTAGTCCTACTTTGGTAACTTCCCTGCCCCGCACCAGCTCCATTGACATATCATCATAGATAGTCAAGCGCGTCTGAATCATCGTCAGTGCATTACAGGCGCAGGGAGAAGAATGAAACTCTTTGAGGTCCACAAATATTTTGAGCAAGGGGATAGTCTGAGCACGAGGGGAAAAGATCTAAACCCATGCCTGCATGTTTTGGGAGAACACGAGTTGCTCGAACAAAGCTCAATAAGTGCCCACCGACGAAAGAGCTCAAGGAGAGCCCAGATCAAGCTGCACGTCATCAGTGATGTTTAGGATGAACAGACGGTGGCGCTGGCAGGAACGACCGTTTTCTATTTTGAGGAAAATGTGCCGCGGCCCGACCGGGCCGTCACTTCAGCTCGTGCTGGCTTCACCGATCCACCAAGACGCGTCTCCGGCAATTCCTACTCGAAAATGTAGTATCTCTCGTACCATCGAACGTGGTTGGCTTAGGTATCTCATGTTATGCGGACTATAACAGGGCCCTCTGGCATGGAAATTACAGCCACGGACGTAAGCAAAATCTCTTCTTCAGCGGCCGGCAGTCGTTCACCACAACTGGTCGTGACCTCGAAAGAGGTCAAGCTACTCGAGAGTGGACATGAGTATCTCGTCGAGCGCAAGGACCGTGATTTCGTCGCGAACTACAATTAAGTCTCCCGCGACCAGTAAGACGATCTAGTCCGAGGTAGTGACGGGCATTGTGCACATGAGACTCACCGTCGCAATCTTACTGCCTACTTATAGGTAATCCCCGTGTCCCCACTCAAGCAACTTCCTTACGTCCCAGTAACGCCGATGGAGTCATCGAAGACATGCACCTGATGCAAGCAGCAAGCAGCAAGATTTTGCTATTGGGCAGTTTATCGGATTCGGCGAGTCCGGATGGTATCCACACGACTACCCCTCGATCTAAGTCGACTTATCGACGCATTAGAGAAAATCGATTGTGTAGGCTGAGCCCGACAAGCTCCTATCACCGAGCGTCAATGCTCGAATAGACACTCTGCATCTCGATCTTCAAGAAAGTTAACCGTATGGCAGTACCTCACATGGCACATTTCTCAGGCCTCAGACGCAGTATGGGATATCAACCCTTCAGCCCGCTTATCTCGAGGCGCGATGGAGCATTTGAACGGATAGGGGTGGCTGACCAAGCATCATACTTTTAGCACTGTCTTCCTGTCAACTTGAAAACGGAGTTATCAGACTGACCAGAGGAGCCTATCGTCATTGAAATCCACTTTGACCGGTATCTCTTTTCCACGTGCATCTATTGCCTTTTTGATGGTGAACGAAGAGAGGACGGAGGACACAACAGTCCATATAGAGGCGTCAGCAAAAAACCGACCAGGACAGATTCTGCGGAACAGATGTCAATGTGATGGGGTGCAACGTCATAAGAGGGAGGAACCCACCTTCTTCCAAACCCAAAGGCGGACGTAAGGTTGGGATCCTCGATAAGCGAGCCGTCAGGCGCTAAATACCGTTCAGGTCGGAAGACATCTGGGTCGGGATAGACAGCCGGATCATGGAGTATGGACCTGTCACGATATTAGCCACGGGTAAACGAAACGAATAAGAAACACAGTATGTGACTGACTAACTATTGACAATGACTTGCGAGCCTACAAAATGTGAAGCATATGATCAGACGGATCAAGGCGAAATGCTTACCTTTGGGTATGAAGTACCCCTCGTATACATCGTCCTCTGTTGTCGCGTGTGGAACAGCTGGCGTAGGATCAAATGTGAGGTTCGGACATCACAAGAAAATCACATGCCTAATGGCGTGACCATCCTCCATCTCACAAGCTCTCGACAGATAGCGTCAATGTAGGGCATGCGAGGTCTATCCTCGAAGTTGGGCAGGCGCTCTCGTCCTACGATCGTGTCGATCTCCGCGTGAGCACGTTCCTGGATGTTTGAATGCAGTACGAGAACCATGAAGAAGGTAGATAATATCGAGACAGTCTTCAGAAGCCATCAATAGAATGAAAAATGCAGAACCGCTGAGAGAACTTACCGTGTCGGCACCGGCTTCATTGCCCTAAGAATTAGAACGATCTTCAAGTTCAGAGGAGGATACGTGTCACTCGCCTAGATAGATAGAACTAGCTGTATTCTTGATGACCTCGTCATCGATATCGGTCTCACTCGATTCAGAGGACAGTTCCATGCTACGGAGAACAAACGACGATTCTGCAGTTCCCTTTTGCTAGTGTCCATGTATCATTCATCGGCATATGATGTGATGATGTGATGACATATAAAAAACGAACAATTTCAGATCTGACAAAATCGAAGGGAGCGTTGACAGCTTCTTGAACATCCTCTGCGGCGATCAGGGCGTCTTTCTTGAAGCCCATGCCTGGCAACCATGTTGGTAGGTATTTCACTAGATCGATACTCAATGTATAAGTGTTTCACGCACTGCATAGAATATGACATACACATTGGAAAAGTGTTGAGGGGGGTGGCACCAGGTAAGACGACAGCAGTTCCTCTGACGTTAGTAACCTCTGCGAGGGCTACATATCGGTCGTTGGAGTCTGCAATTTCCAGCCCGTATGTGAAAGACATGACAACGGACGCGGTGAGACTGCAAGTTTGCATAAGGGTGAAAACAAGGGCTTTGCGAGTACAAGAATCGGGACTAACTGTTTGATATGATCGAAAACATGGTCAGGCGTTTGGGCAAGCTTTCTCAAGAATTCTGCGACTTTGCGGGTCTGCATGGGTCGATAAGCCATTGCAGCACTCTGGCGGAGATTATGGTCTGTGATTTTTCGGCCGCTCTTCCAGTATCGTCCGAATCTTGCCGTAGAGAGATTGAAATCATACTTCATCCTGGGGTCATCTCACTCGTCAGGATATCGGATGCGCCGTTACAGGGCGGGATACGTACAGTTCATGAACTGGGATTGCAGGGCGGTCAGAGTATATTGCGCCTCGTTTCTCCAAGAGCTTGTGCGCAATTTCAATCGAATTGATGATCACTATAGTCTCTCCAAATACTTCAATAGACATAATATCTCCTGAAGTCCAAAGGTAACGAGGATTCAGCAACGATACGACCAATGATATAATAACATCGTGAAGCTGACCATATTGCTTTGCCCAACTGGCGTAAGTTTCCCAGGATGCTCGCATTGGCACATCGAAGAAATTCCCCAGAATGGGGAGGCGTCCGGGACCAGGAGGAAGAGGTAGGCCGGAGGGATTTCGTCGTTTTTTGAGATAGGTATTGAAGAGAAGGAATGAGATGAGTAGAACAATGCAGTCCGAGACAGTTACCGACATTGTGGGCAGAAGAGCGGTGTTGAATCAAGATCAAGCTGTAGGTTCCTGATTATATAGAATACTATAGGTTTCCGTAGTCCTACTTTGGTAACTTCCCTGCCCCGCACCAGCTCCATTGACGTATCATCATAGATAGTCAAGTGCGTCTGAATAATCGTTGGTGCATGACAGGCGCAGGGAGAAGAACGAAGCTGTTCGAAGTCCATAAATATTTTGAGCAAAGGGATAGCCTGGGCACGAGGGGAAAAAATCTAAACCCATGCCTGCACTGATTTGGGCCATTTGGCCCTTTGGGAGAACACAAGTTGCTCGAACAAAGCTCAGTAGGTACTCGCCGACGAAGTAGCTCAAGGAGAGCCCAGATCAAGCCGCATGAGGTTGTTATCCTCAGCGACTCATGCCATCAGAGATGTTTGGGTTGAACAAGACGAAGTTCAGTTATGAACAGACGGTGGCGCTGGCAGAAACGAACTAACTTAGGAAAGACTGTTTTCTGTTTTTGGGTCAGCACTGAAGTGTGCTGCGGCTTGACCGGGCCGTCACTTCAGCTCGCGCTGGCTTCGCCGATCCACCAACTTCGAGAGGCGTCTTTGGCAATTCCTACTCGAAACTGCAGTGTCTCTCATAACATCGAATGTAGTTGGGTCAGGTATCTTATGTGGACTATGACAGTACTATAACAGGGCTCTCTGGCATGGAACTCACAGCCGAAATCATTCATGAAAGTAAGCAAAGTTTCTTCTTTGGCAGTCGGCAGTCGTTCACCACAACTGGTCCTGGCCTCAAAAGAATTCAAACTACTCAAGAGTGGACAGAAGTATCTCATCAGGCGCAAAGACCATGATATCGTAGCGAACCACAAGAAAGTCTTCCACAGCCAGTAAGACAATGTATTCCGAGGTAGCGGCATCGAGCGGATGAGACTCACCATCGCATTTCTACCGCCTAATTATAGATAATCCCCGTGTCCCAATTCAAGCAACTTCCTTGCATCCCAGTAACGCCGATGGAGTCATCGAAGACATGCACCTCATGCGGGCAGCAAGCAGCGAAATTCCGCTATTGGACAGTTTATCAGGCTCGCCGGATGGTATGCACGTTATTACCCCTCGATCTGCCCTCGATCTACTGTAAGTCGACTTATCTAGAAAGAGTCATCTGAGTAGGCTGCGATGACAAGCTCCTATCACCGAGCCCCACCTCCAAGCTCGAGTAGACACTCTGCATCTCGGTCTTCAAGAAAGTTAACTCTTTATCACAGCCCTTAAGCCTCAGACGCAGTATGGGATATCAACCCTTCAGCCTGCCTATCTCGAGGCACAATGGAGCATCTGAACGGATAGGGGTGACTGACGAAGCACCATACTTTTAGAACCGACATCCTATAAACAGAAAATGGGGTTATTAGACTGACCATAGGACCCTGTCATCATTATATCCCACTTTGACAGGTATCTCGTTTCCACGTGCGTCTATTGCCTTTTTGACGGTGAACGACGAGAGAACGGAGGACACGACGGTCCATATGGTGGCATCGGCAAAGAAACGACCAGGACAGATTCTGCGGAACGTTTGCCAGTGTGCTGCGTCATCAGAGGGAGCAACCCACCTTCTTCCAAACCCAAAGGCGGATATAAGGTTGGGATCCTCGATGAGCGAGCCGTCAGGCGCCAAGAACCGTTCGGGTCGGAAGACATCTGGGTCGCGATAGACAGCCGGATCATGGAGTATTGACCTGTCATGATGTTAGACATGGGTAAACGAACAGGAAACACGATGTGACTTACCAACTATTAACAATGACTTGCGAGCCTAAAAAACGTGAAGCAAACCATCAGATGGACTATGGCGAAAGGCGTACCTTTGGGAATGAAGTAGCCCTCATATATATCGTCCTCTGTGGTTGCGTGCGGAAGAGCTGGCGCACAGTCGAATGTGAGGTTCGGACACCACAGAAAACTCACGTACCCAATGGCGTGACCATTCTCCATCTCAGAAGCTCTCGACAGATAGCATCGATGTAGGGCATGCGATGTTTATCGTTAAATTCTGGGAGGCGCTCTCGTCCTACGACCGTGTCGATCTCTGCTTGGGCACGCGTTTGAATTTCTGGATACAGAGCGAGGACCAGGAAGAAGGTTGATAATATGGATACCGTCTATGAGAGATATCAAGAGCAAGAAAGAGTAATCGTTGCTGATAGAATTTACCGTGTCAGCACCGGCTTCATGTATTACAGAGATCAGTTCCATCTAGAAAACAAGGTCGTCATTTGTGCGACTCACCTAAATAGATACCAGTTGCGGTATTCATGATAATGTCGTCACTGATCTCGGTATCATCTGTTTCAGAGGATAATTCCAGGCTTCGGAGAACAAAGGACGATTCTGCAGTCCCCTTTTGCTAGCGTCCGTGTATTATTCATGGGAGAATGCTTTGATGATAGACAAAGAAACGAACAAATTCAGATACGGCAAAGTCAAAAGGAGCGTTGATAGCTTCCTGGACTTCCTCTGCAGCGATCAGAGCCTTCTTCTTGAAGCTCATTCCCGGCAACCATGTTGGTAGGTGTTTCACTAGGCCAACAAGTCATGATGTGTAAGTATTTTGGGCACTGCATCGAATATCGCATACAGAATGGGAACGTGTTGAGGGGTGTGGCACCGGGTAAGAGGGCGGCCGTTCCTCTGATATTGGTGGTCTCTGCGAGAGCGACATATCGGTCGTTGGAGTCTGCGATGTGCAGGCCGTAAGTAAAAGACATGACAACGGACGCGGTGAGACTGCAGATTCGCATATGGGTGAGAACAAAGGCTTTGAAGGTGTGAATCCGGTACTGACTGTTTGATATGATCGAGAACCTGGTCGGGCGTATGAAGAAGCTTTGCCAAAAATTCTGCGACTTTGCGGGTCTGCATCGGTCTGTAAGCCATAGCAGCACTCTGGCGGAGACTGTGATCTGTGATTTTCCGACAGATCCTCCAGTATCGATCGTATCTTGTAACAGTGATGAAGTGATCGTATTTCATCCTAAGGCAAATTAATTCTAAGAACATCAGATAAATCGGTACAGGGTGAGATACAAACACTTCGTATGCGGGAACGGCGGGGCGGTCGGAATAGATTGCGCCTCGTTTGTCCAAGAGATGGCGTGCAATGTCCATAGAGTTGATGATCACGATGGTTTCCCCGAACACTTCGAGGGACATGATGTCTCCTGGAGTTAAGTGAGATTGAGCCATGTCATGACAGGGTATGAGATGTCGACATTATGCTGACCATAACGCTTTGCCCAATTAGCATATGTTTCCCAGGATGCTCGCACTGGCACATCCAAAAAATTACCGAGAATGGGGAGGCGCGTGGGACCAGGAGGAAGGGGTAGGCCGGAAGGGTTTCGTCGTTTGTCAAGATAGGTCTTTAAGAGAACGCAGGATATAAGCAATACAACGCAGTCCGAAACAGTCACCGACATGGCACTCCGTGGGCAGAAGAGCGCTGTCGAATCAAGCTGTAGGCCCCTGTTTATATAGAATATGCGTCACCTCCTTTGGTAATTTCCCTGCCGTGCACCAGCTCCATTGACATATCATCATGGAAAGCCAGGCGCTGGGGAGTATGAGGCGCTTCGGAATCCACGAATATCTTGATCATAAGGATAGCCTGAGAACGAGAGAGAAAATCGAGCCCATGCATGCAATTATTTGGACGAAACACAAGTAGGTACTTCCAGTAGGTTATCCAAGCTGCATGAGGAGGTTGATCATTCTATGACACGGCGGCAGAGCGCGTGTGCGCATGCCTACCAATTGAGTAGTGTATGGTGGATGCAGAGCGTTGGGGTGTTGGAGCTTCAAAGAGGCAGTCGGCGAATGATGATAAGATGCAGAGGGTGCTGGCGGTGGTACAGTATGTGGCCACGGGCGGAGCAGGGAATCATGACGTGACACTGCGGCTTGACCGGGCCGTCGCTAACGCGCTTCGTCGATCACCGAGACGCGTCCTAGTTCGAACGTCTTTCACGTACTTGGCTCAGTCATTCTATGTGGACTATATCAGGGCCCTTCGACATCGAAATCACAGCTGAAACCATCCATGAAAGTGAGCAACCCCTCTTCTTCAGCAGCCGGCAGTCGTTCACCATAACTCTTCGTGGCCTCAAAAGAGGTCAAACTGCTCAAGAGCGGGCAGAAGTACCTCATCGGGCGCAAAGACCGTGACCTCGTAGTGAACCACAAGAAAGTCTCCCGCGACCATGGTCAGATCATCGTTGGAGGCTGCACCGCCGAAGATGTGGTTCGTTCTCGCGCAGCTGAAAGGAACTCGAAAGCACCGCGTCTGACCCTGTATTTAGGGAGATCCGGACAAGATTCCTGTACTTCAAATGCTCAACAGCAAGTCCAAGGCCATGACAATATTAAGGGCGGGCGAACGCCTACTATTCAATCCAGGCGCGTTGGAGGACCTACAAGATGGAGACGTGGTGGATATTGTGACTGGACTTCCTCTGAGGTGTGTTGACTGCACATATATATGGACTTATACCTACACGTCCATTTTAGTTTCAGGTGGCATAGAATATGCTGCTTCGAATCCGCCTCCAAAGGAAGAGACCCTGTGTCAATCGACGGATGTGCATCGCTAGGTATTTGCCGACGCGCACAATGCTTTCCCTCTCACTGACCACCATTGCACCACCCAGGCATCAACCTTGTTCGCACACTCCACCCGACCGTGACTCATCACCTCACTCCTAATTACAACCTTTCTCCAACACTCTCCACCTCTCTTCTTACTGCCTCCCAGTGCGTGAAGCCTGACTGGCTGCGAGAAATTGTTCGGCTCGGCGTCTTGCCCAAGGATGACCCAAAGTCGCTCGAATTCACATTTGCTTTACCGTCAGAGACAAAGTACCGCCCCGCATTCTCCGCCGTGCTGCCCCCGGCCCTGAAGACGTTCAAAACATGGGAGCCCAACGAAGAACGCTTAAACATGTTCCGGGACAGTCGGTTCATCTTTGTTGGCGAAAAGGGACTGGAAATCCCGAGTGACTACGAGACGTTGGTGACGCGAGGCCAGGGAGGATGTGAGACATTCTATGTGAACGCTGGGTCACTCAAGTGGACCAAGACGCTGTCGAAGGCGAAGGCGTGGGCGGATCAGAATCATGGAAAGGTAGTGCTTGTCGCTGACACTAAGGCCATGGAGGCGTCAGCCAAAGAGAAATGGCAAGAGTTGGTTGACGAGGCCAAGGAGTGAGTAAACGGCATCTAACTCGCGGGTATGCGCGTTGATGGTCCCACGAACAGTACGGGCCTGCAATTCGTCTTGCCGGATAACATCATACAAGCGGTCGCGCACGTCGACAAATTCTACATCGATTGCGCTATTCCTGTGGACGTTCGGAATCAAGGTGAGGATCTCTACTTCGGCGTCGCGAGCGCTTCCGACCTGCTCACATGCAGGACTTCAGACGATCGGCAATCTTCACCCCTTCCTGACTTTGTGCCGAACACACATCCGGATGAACCCACGATCCCGCCAGACTACGGTATGGACCCCTTACCGAATAAGAAGAGGACGCGTCGCGCGCCGTCGGCAACGCCTGACCTAGCTATGGAATCCGACCAGCCATCAGATTCTGCACCTGCAGAATCGTCACGTCCACTGCGCAAGGTATATGCAGATCTGCAATCATTCGAGGCAGTCGCGCCTTCTGACAATCTACTCTGCAGTTCACCAAGAGAACCACCCAGACGGCAATGGCCTTGCTCGGCTTCGGCGATGATATTTCTATGCTGGATGCCAGTTCTGCGGCGATCCCTGAGCCGGCCCCGCGTGCTGTTCCCCAGCCACCTGCCGCTGTGAGTTTCTCGTCTATTGATGCGTCAGATCCAAGGACTCACAGTATCTATAGCCCATAAGCCAAGGCCGACCCAGTAGGTTTCGATCGCGAGCGGCGACCGTCCCAAAGAATGTTGCTAACTTACTTGGTCTGGACGACGACCTCGAGGACATCGTCAAGGGACCGGGTCTGGACAAGTACAAGGCTCTGTTCGAGGCGAGCGACCCCGACAAGCTCGGCACCGCCTCGAGTCAGACACAGGCCGACACGCAGACGCATGGGGCGAGATCGGGCGCGATGGGTGGTGCTGTGGGGGCGCTGGCTGCCGTCCTCGAGGAGGAAGAGTCGAGCGCCTCACGGACGCAGACGCAGGCGTCGATGGGAGGCGAGACGCAGTCGCAGTTCAGGGGCCAGAAGAGGAAAGCCATTGACTTTGCGGAACATGATGACGTAGCGACGGAGGAGACACAAGGTCAAGGAGAGACGCAGACGGGCAATTCTTCGAAACGCCGAGCCCTGGAGAACGTCAATGCTGTCGTGCCAAACTCTCAGGCCCCTCCCTCCAGTGCGCCAAACTCCAGGAGCGCCCAGGCCGTCCACACGAAGCCAACAAAGCCGCCGTCGTCCTCTACCCAAAAGCAAAACACGGAAGCAGCGAAGATGGACGTCGACGAGAACTTCCTGAAAGCCGTCAACTCCACAAAGCGCGGCAAGAAGATGGAGGACGCCTTCGATCGCGAATTCAACAACCTGAAGATCTCGAGGCCCGAGCTCGAGAAGGACGAAAAGGAGCAAGAGTGGGCGTTGCTCGCGGACTTTGGGAACGAGAGCGTGAGGGGCAACTTCATGGTCATTCTGACGTTGGATGTGGATCGCGATCGGGAATCCAGGCGGAGTGCGCGTGTCAGAAGTGGGAACGTGGAGTGGGCGGGGCGGTCGGACTTCAAGAAATTCAAGAAGGCGAGGATGCGTGTTCTACTAGGTTCCCCGTTGTAAAGCTGAAAACCCTGTTCACAGAAAGCCCCAGGAGGGAGGTCCCGAGCTGTCGACCTGGTCGTCAGCGAAGAAAACGACTATGGCGTTGGCTCTTGTGAGAAGTTCATCTAAGACCTTCCCATTCACACTGACAGCCCTGTATAGCATATTGGAAACCCCAAACACATCCTCAGCCCGAATCGCAGAGCTTCTTCGGGACCGCTAGCGAGACCGCGCCGCGTCCAAAAACGCAGTCTCGGACGCAGTCGTCGAGCAAGGCGAAGACCCGCACCATCGTAGTCAGCGATTCAGATGAAAGCGACGCGAAGCCCACACAGCGAAAAGCTGCCGGCAAGAAGCCCATCTCCAAGACGAAATCCCAATCTTCCGCGAAGCGCTCGACACGCTCCACGAGATCCCGCGAGGCGTCGCAGCCGTTGTTCCTGGACTCTGAAGACGAAGGTAACAAGGACGCGAGCCAAAAGCTCGATGATATTGGGGAGGAAGAGTATATTGATATCGACGAGGGGCTAGGGCCCAGTGACGATGAGGCGATGGACGATTTGGACGGGATGACCTCGACTATGCGCACTGAGACCGAGTCCCAATTGACAGCTCCAAGGTCCAGTAGGCGGGCCGGGACACAGAAGAGAAAGGCGCCTGTCACGGACGATGATTCGGATGATGTTATGTTCGCAGGATTCAAAGGTAAGAAAAGGAGTAGGTTTGGTTGAGTTGACCTCAAAGTCAATTGGACGTTCCTTGCATCCCCCAAACTACATGACGGAATCCATCTGGACAGGATGAGTAGTCTATGCTCCTCTCTTTTCCCGCGCACACTACTTTGTCTACTTCTATTCTTCCATGCTCTGAACACTGTCGGCGTCGATGCAATTCAGTGAGGCAGGGTATGATTATAACGACTGATAACACTCCTTAGAATACAGTATAATCAACACAGCAGTATGCAGTATGAATAAAGAATCGGAAGAAAACCCGACTGAAAAGTCTGACAACAAAAACAGGTATCTGTAAACCGGGGCTCGAGGAATCGGCTGCCAACTCAGAAAGAACATGTCGACCACCTTCAAGACCATTTACGATGGAGCGCCCTCTGCTGCGACTACTTGGACACTAGCTGGTCCCGCCTCCGTAGGCGTGGTCGAAGGCGCCGATGGCACGGGAGATACCGTCGATGCCGCGGTCGGCTCTGACGACGGCGCCGGCCCTGGAACATGACTCGACGACCTGCTACCTTGTTGGCTGGTCGAAGTCGAGGGCTCCCTGGGACCTGTATAAGGCTGCTGCCATGTAATTCTAGTCGAGACCGGGGTAGGCGCGCTAGCAGGGACAGCACCAGGGACAGCACCAGGGACAGCACCAGGGACAGAGGCGGTGGCGGTAGGGTATGTGTAAGACGCGTATGCGCTGTTCGTGTACGCAGAATACGTGAGATATTGCGACTGCGGGTACGTCGGATGGCCGTACATCGCAGCCGACGCCCCGTACGCTCCCGGAGCGTATTGCGATGCAGCTGGGCGCTGTTGATAGTGCGAATACGAGTGCCCCCAATGGCTAGCGTAATAGCTGTACGATGCCGCCGCGGTGCCCTGGGGCTGATACGGGATATACTGCGTGCGGGCGGACGCGGCGGGATACCCTGCATTACTGCCCGAAGCCGCCATGGACATGTTCAAGGATGGATAGGTGACGGCCGGGGCTGCGGTCGCGCGCGGCTCGGGGTCTGCAAATATGCTCGCTTTCAATCACGCCCCCGGGCTCACTTCGAAACGAGCACTTACGTTCCGGCTCGGGCGCAGGCTCGGTAGGCTTTTGACCAACGATCTGGCCTTCGGTGTTCCCGAACACGACGCTCCCCCACTTGAACTCCCTCTTGCCACCCCTATCCCACACCACCTCGACGGACTTGGTTTCTTCGATGACGCGCACGAGAGACACCTCGAACACACCAGCGCTGATGCGCACTTTGATCCTCGCCAGGGGCTCCAGAGCGAGCAGTTGGGTACGGATCTTGTCTTGCTTGTTGGCCTTCTTTGCTTCTGCGACGGCCTACCAGACATCAAGGTCAATGATATAGACAGTTGGCTTCACTTGTATGACATACCGGATTGTGCTGGTGACACAGACAAGAGACCTCGACTTTCTTGATGACCTTGATGACCCTCACGGTCTCGGAAGTATCCGTGACCATGCTCTCGGTAGCCGCAGCCTGCGGTGCAACATCTGTAGTATCGACGTTCATGGAGTCTTCGTTCGCATGATCCACGGATGTCGAGGGAACAGCGCTAGTCACAGGGTCCACGAGGATGACTTCCTTTTCCACAGACCGAAGGACTTCGTACGCAACGCCGCCGCCGCCCTCCCGAGCACAGGACACATGAAATGCCTTCGGACACTTCCCCTTGGTGCACTGGATCGGGGCCCCGTGCAACTTGGACCGATTCTTGGTGCACGCGGAGCATTTCTGCTCATCATCGTCAGCCCTGGCATCAGCAGAACAGAAGGTAGGACAAACCAGGCTCCACCGGTCCCTCACGATGGCATCCACGCCAAATACACATTTTTGCTTCGCCCTCGTCCCATCTTCGCGCACGGCGCCCACCTCTATTTCATCCACCCACGTCTCCGGAACGACGTCCGCGCAGTGCTCGTGAGCCCGCCACACCTTTGTGTCGGCATGCGCAGCATGGTGAGTGGTCGGAGGATCGTGCACGAGGAGCAACCCGTCTTCGTTCGTCGAGACGCACAGGCAGCATGGGAACGTCTCAGGCTCCTTCGGCTTCGGCCCGTGGAGCTTCAGAGTCACCTTGTGGGTCGAGGGACCGGCCACGGACGTCGAACCCGACGAGCTCTGTTTCGTCTTCGCCCTTTTGGGCTTGGGCTCTGATTTGTGCTCTTCGGATTTGCGCTTGCGGGAGGACCTCGGTTTTGCAGGCTTTTTCGCTGCAGCGAGGCGCTCGGCCTCCCGCTCCCGCAGCAGCTCGTCGACGTCGATGCGAACGCTGGAGAAATGTGGGCGTCAACATGTATCACTGAGAGAGACGAAGGAACATAAATTCGAACCTATCGCTGACGCATTCACACGCTTTCGCCTTCCTGCCGAGGTCCAGCCAGCTGTCGAGCGCAAAGTTGACGCTTTCGGCGCAGTTGAGTCCCAAGTTGAAGCCAGCATGGTAGCCCCTCGGGTACGTGATCACGAATTCCCCGGCGTGCTGCACGAGAGTATTGGGCCGGCACGACGACTCTGCGAGCTGCTTAGGCGAGACCAGATACGACTTGTGTCGGAGGAACTGTGGGCAGCGGATTGGACCGTCAGGGAAATGGCCTAAAAAGGAAATCAGATACAAGCGGCGAAGTTTGGAGCTGGCTGCGTACCCTTCATCGTTTCCTCCAGAGCGACGGCTCTCCCTTGCGGGACGGCGTACCAGAACTTGCCAGCGCCGAAGTGAATGTAGTTGATGCTGAAGAGGTCCATGTCCTCGACGTGCCACGCAAACGTCGCTCGCCACATCCCAAAATACAGGTACGGCGTGTTCACGCCTGGCAGGCCATTGGAACTGGGCAAGATCCTCGACAGCAGAGATGGAAGGTGCGCAACGTTCCATGCTTTGGTCTCGTCCGTGAAGAGGGATCCTGAAACACGCATTTGTTTGTTTCGTCAATAATCACACACACAAGGCGACAGAGGCTCGAGCAAGCACATACCAGCCATGTCAGCGCCATACCACGCAGGTTTGTTCAGTCCACAATTCCGCCAGTACTGGCGCTCAAGCTTTTGGCAGAACTCAGGTGTGTAATCGAATGGCGTAGTATTCGGAGGCAGCCATTCTGAATGGGGGTCAAAGTCTTCGAGGAAAGCGGCGTCTTTAGCCTCGCGCTCCCTCAGCTGAGCTTCCTTGACCTTGCGAGTCGGTGCCTGGCGCCGACCCTTGGCTTTGCGCGCTGGCGCCTTCTCTGACCCGCCCTCGTCATCTGTCTTCTCTTCTTCTTCCTCTTTCAGATCTTGTATCATTTGTGAGAGTGCGTTGGCGGTGTTGGAGTCAGCATCAGGGGGTTTCAGTTGAGCATCGTCTTCGACGATGGCAGCTGGCGAAGGGACTACGAGCGCTACTGCGCTATGAGGGGGTGTAATGGGGGATACGGACGGCATATTATTCTCGTCGTCGTCGACAGTCTCGGGCTTCACCCGCACAAAGTCGGCGGTGTCCGGACCGGGGGTGGCGTCGGCTTTCTTCTTGCCCCTCCTCGGCCTCAAAGTCGTATTTCGAGGGGCATGGTGCAGCCCGACGTCATCGACCCCGGGTGCCCGCCAATCCTCCTTGTTGCACAGCTCAACCCACTCGCGCACACTCATCGTTCGGCGCTTCTCAACGTTCTGCTGGTGGAAGAGCCCGCCGCGCCCGATCATGTGCTGCTCGATCGGATTCTTGAGTTTTACGGCCGCGAGCTGTTCGTTCACCGGCGGCAGCGCGTCTTTCCTGAGTCGATGTATATACATGAACGTCCCGGCCTGGGCGCCAACGCGTGAGAGTCACTGTAGAACTGACCATTCCTTCGGAGGTATGACCTTTACGATGCCGCTCCGCATGCCCCAGCACTCGATCTTCGTCATGTATCCCTCGAAATCTGCGAACTCCTCCATCGTGGGCTTGAATACGGGGATTCCACGCGTGGCCAAAAGGTCGTCGGCAGGGTCTAGCCATGTCTTGCCTTGAGAGTCCGGCGACGGCGGGAGGGGCACGCCCTCAGAGCCATAGAAGTGGTCGGGTTGGGTGGGCGGCTCTGGGGATGGGGAACGAGAAGGCGTGAGGGAAGGCGTTCGGCTTGTGATTGACATCGGATTGCTTGCGGGATGGGAGTTGGGTAGATGTTGTAACGGCGACTGGGGTGATGGACTCTTTGGAACCACACCACCGAGTCAAATGAGAAAGTACAGAGACGGATGGTTGAGAACTAGAAAGCAGGAGGACAGCGCGACGAAAGAGATGGTGGTTTGAGTCGAAAAGATGGGCCGAGTTCGCTGTTAACGACGGCGAGCAGAATGTCTGGACGGCACTAGGTCTGCATCGGCCCCTCGGAGCTCCAATTATCGCGCTCAGCCACCCGGCAACCAGAAGCGAAAGCATTGTTTTTTCTCTCGTGTTTCCGCCTCACACCTTCAAGAGATGAGCGCTCTGGAAGATCCTACGTATGAACAATTATCTGAGCGCTTTTGGCTTTTTGTCCTTCGCTCTGAAACGCTACTTGTTGAAGTTCGAGTGCTGGACAGGGCTGATCAGCCAGCTAGGACCCCACTCACGTAATTGCAGTATCTGATAAGATTCCAGTGATCGCGACTTCTGGCACCGTATGTTCATTCTCTTCCAAATTTACCACAACTTGAGGCATTCTGAGCTATCCCACAGCTATCCCGAGCCGCTCGCGACGTGGACACGGATGCTATTCGCCGATGCAATTTACCTTGTCTATGAGGTCGCCGTCGTGGAGCTGTAGGAAAAAGTCAGGCGAGACCTGACAGCACCGGTACGTTCTCTGTCCCAGTTACTTACGGAGACGGCTCTGTTGGCATTGAACGACGATGTCTTCGCCGGTGTTCTGATATTTCCCCCAACCTGCGTCCATGATTGTCGGACGCGTCACTGAGTTCAATGCATGGCTGAGGCAGGCGCCCTGCGCGCCTCTGAGCACGGTCCATTCATGCTATGTTTGGGATAGGCCCCACGCGAGTGCTTCTGCACCGTCATCCTCGGACGAGGACGCCTTCCGCGTTTCGACTTCCTGGACGCCGGACCGTGTCGCAGGGCGTCTCCCCCGTGGCCGCGTGAGCCTCTATCGAGACTCGAGAGAGCGCCCGCCGCCGTGTGCGGACCGATCGCGTTGCCGACTGGGTTCGACGCGGCGCAGGGCAGGATTGGGGAATCGCTGACCCAAATAGCACAGCTGGAAGAGTCGGCACAGTCATCGTCCCGCCTTGCCTCTCTAGCCCCGGATTTAGCACATCGCAGGCAGCGTGGGCGTCACCGGGCGTTCTCCAGGGACCACTTTGCCACGTCTTCCGCTTTCACCTCCCTATATATTCAGCTCCCCCCTCAGGGCCGGATCAGGTTGGATTCGGTCCCCTCCCCCTCAACACCACCTGGTAGTCAAGATGTCCGCTCTTGCAGGTCACACCATGTTCTTCCTGTTCATCTTTTCATTTTCGATCGCTTTGCAATGCGTTGCACAGGAGAGACTGTTCCAGTGGTCGTTTGTCAACAACGTGAGTGTCTGGATCTTGATCGTCCTGTGCGAGCCTCGCTGACATCGCCCCGATCGGCCTCTGCGCCAGTCGACAAGCCTCGTTGAGTGTCAAAGTACCGATATCGCCGTGCAGTCGCTCGCTGGCGAGTCCGGTATCGGTCGTCCCCCCTACTACATGATCGCGTACGAGGTGAACGGCCTGGCGACGGTGAGCCCAGCGGGCTCAGACGCGAGCCGATTGAGCTGGACGGTCGATCATCGAGCAGGTGAGTTGACATGCCCGTTTTGGCGTCCCCATTCGCGCCCGGGCGCTAACCGGCGCTTGTGGGGCGAAGGCTCCGACGTGATTTTGAGCCTCGTAGACTCGGCTGGTAACAGCGGAGGAGTCGCACCCTCAACGTACTCGATCACTGGTGCGCATCTCTAGTGATTTTAATTTCATCGGTCTCTCATGCGTCGTGTCGGCGATAGACGGATCTTCCTCTTGTCTTCCGTCCGTCCCTACCGCTTGGCCGTTGATCAATGCCAACACTACAAAGGACCTGGACACTTGCCAGCCCTTGGGGCTTGTCATGGCCGGTGGTGTCCCTCCGTACACGGTGTCCATTGTGCAGCTAGGGGGCTCCGTCAGGAACGTTACCCTCGGGTCACAGGACAATGCGTACACGTGGATCAATCAAGCCGCCCCAAATTCGGACCTGCTGGGTACGTCCGATGCGCTCTGCTCCACGCGAAGCTCTGACCGAAGTTGCACGCTCCGCTCTATAGTTACCGTCAGCGATTCGTGCGTAACCGACTCGTTCATGACTGCGGGGTAAGACACTTACGCGAGGACTTGATCAATAGTAACAGGCACTGGGCGCCACGGTCGGTGATCATCAATACGACCGGCTCCTCGAACACGACATGCCCAGGGTTGTCGTCGGGCTCGAGCAGTGAATCGCTGACAGTCCCGCGCGGCGAGAGCGCAAACCACACGGCCATTATCATTGGCGTGTGTCTTGGCGTGACCGTCTTGGTCCTCGTGTTCTGCCTGGTTTTGTTCTTCGTGTTCTTGCGGATGCGCTCGAGCAAGACCATCATTGATGGGCAGGATGTCTTGCCGAGATCTTGGATGGACGACACGCTCGTCTCGCGCTCCGGCACGATCTTCGTATCCGAGGGCCACAAATCCCTCACCGTCGACCTCTCCCACTCCAGGATGTCCTCCCGCTCCCATCCCGTGTCGCCCTCCTCCCCGCGCAATTCGCCCCTCGTACAAGTGCCTTCAATTTTCATGTCCCATAATTACCCGCCCCACGAAGTCTTGGATATCTCCCCCGCCAACCGCCCCGTTCTCAACGTCCTGGACATCTCGCCCGTCCTGGACATCTCGCCCGTCCACCGCCCCGCTCTCGACGTCCTGGACATCTCGCCCACCCATCGTCCCGTTTCGCCGGCGGCATCCACCCATTCCAATCACGATCTGCCCCGCTCGGTTCCCTCTCCGACGCCTTCCGCGTCACCGGGCGACGATCGACCTTCCATCGCGCGCCCGATCTGGCCAGACCCGCGCATCCCGCGTCCTCCGCCGGTGTCGCCTCTGTCGCTCCCTTCCTCGCCCATCCGCTCCCCGACGTCTCCCGTCAGACCCCTTCCCCGTCCCCCACTCGAACGCTCCCCCGCTCCACTCTCCCGCAAAGCACGGGAAGCGGCGTCGGAGCGTCACCTGCGCAACGTGCGCTCAACGGGTGACGTCCGCTGCGCAGTGGCCTCTCCTGCCCCAACGCCGGTCAGCCGGCCTCCTCGGGATGCGTCGCTAGCCCGCGCGCAGTCGCTCATGAACCTGCGGGTCGCCGACCTGTCCCAGGGCGGGTTCCGCGAATCGTGGACGCAGGACGCGCGGGGCCGCGACATGGTCATCATCCAGCATCGAGACGCCATCGTGCAAGAGCTCCCGCCCCCCTATGACGAAATCTTACCCGGCACGTCGAGTCTGCAGTCCCCATGATGAAGCTTTGTTTCTGTTTTCCCTCTGTTGCTCGGCATCGCGCTCACTCTCGTTCCAAAATACTTAATCGTACGCTACCCTACAATCAATGTACCCCGGGCCCGTATACATACCGCCCGACGCGGTATGAGCGGGTTCCTTACGTCTCGCGCATGCACGTCGTCATAGCCACGTCCCACGTCGCTCCGATATCTCGACGATACAATAGTGTAGATCATCATAATAGTCCCTAGCCTCAGTGATCTAATCGCATTGAACCCGCCGCGGTTTTCGTTCGTACTTCAAGGTATGATGGATGCACACAAAGTGATTGGGGAAAGCACTCTGACATAAGGACGCTTATGAGGCTTTGTTAGACTCTGCGCGCGGCGCGTCGTGGGGTCAGGTCACACAATTGGCTTAAAGCAAAAACACTGACCTTGCCAATCCACTCGCAAAGACTACCGCGAGATGTCGGCCGACGACGATCTTCCCATGGAGAACGCAGAGAATTCCGACATTGACGAGTTCATCGTGCTCGGACAAGGCCTGATCGATGCGATTTTAGAACGCAAGTCCTCCACGCACGTCCAATCCCTCATCGACGCCGGCGCACCGCTCTGGTTCCAGGACGACGACGGCTGGTCTCCTCTGCACGCCGCCGCCAATGTGGAGGACGATGGGCTTATCCAAGTGCTGCTGCAGGAGGGGGCTGTGTGGAATGCCGGTGCGGCAGATCCCCTTCCCGTTTTCATGTAGGATGTTGACTCCTGCTTCCAGTCGATAATCTCGGCAACACCGCAGGGGACATCGCCCTCTCGTTGAACAACG
Organism: Heterobasidion parviporum; assembly: GCA_002994785.1. Lineage (NCBI taxonomy): Eukaryota > Fungi > Basidiomycota > Agaricomycetes > Russulales > Bondarzewiaceae > Heterobasidion > Heterobasidion parviporum. The sequence continues at coordinate 168,462 of PDUQ01000022.1, forward strand.
ACGCGTGCTACCGGCTCATTCGAGACGCTGGTATACGGTCCGGCACGTCCCTTTTACTGCTTCCCTGTGCTATCCCTGGAAGCGCTTACCCCGGAATAGAACTGCTGCTGCAACTGCTGTCCTCGAGAGGACCGGACCTCGGTGGTGACGATGCGCTCGTCCTGAAAACAGAAGACGACACCGCTTTCGGATCGACGGACGCGTTCCTCAGCTCTCGCCTGCGGTACACAAAAGACGCGCAGGGGCAGGAAATCTGCCTCCTGACCGCCGGAGAGGAGGAGGTCGGCGTGATGATGGGGTGGGAGCGCGAGATCAGTGAGCGTTCCGGACTTTGTTTGTCCCGAAATGTCGTGGGCGTTTGGTTGACGGACGCTAGTATAAAGTGCGAGAGACCGTCCGGCAGATGTGCGCCGAGCACGAAAAGCTCCCCGAGGGCCTCAGGGTTCTCAACGTCGGCTTTGGTCTCGGCATCGTGAGTTCATCCGGGCTCTACGAGTCGACGAAGGAAGAAAGCTCATCGTCGTTGATACAGGTTGATTCTTTCTTTCAGGACCTTCCGACGCCCCCTTCCCTGCATGTCATCATCGAGCCCCATCCTGACGTCCTCCAACACATGCGAGACACCGGCTGGTACGAAAATAAAGGGGTCAAGATCCTAGAAGGCAAATGGCAAGATTTCATCGAGAGCGACGTCCTCCTAGCCGTGGGAGGCTTCGATGCCGTCTACACGGACACTTTTTCTGAAGACTACGACGGTGAGACGATGCGACTGGCCTACGAGTACAACTCGCTGATGATTCGGGACCAGACTTGTACAGATTCTTCCAGCATCTCCCGAGACTGCTCGCCGGACCCGACGCCCGGTTCAGCTTCTTCAACGGCCTCGGCGCCACGAGTGAGTGGCTTCGCGATGGATCCACGAGCACGTTATACTTATGATGATCGCATCGCAGACGCGCTATTTTATGACGTCTACGTCCATTTGTCTGAGATACATCTCGAAGAGGTCGGCTTGGAGGTGCGTTGGGACGAGCTTGACGTAGCGGCTGCAAAGGGCGAAGACAGGTGGGGGAAGACCAGAGAATATTTTGGCTTAAGGCTGTACCGTCTTCCTATCGGCCAAATGCGCCCGCGGTCGTCGAGCCAGGACAAAAAGTAGATGTCTCGTTGTCCATATGATTCACGGCCATGTCCAACAAAAGATACAATACAAGCGTAGATCAATAGAATCCGTGCTGTTGTAACTGTAATATCAAAAAAGCTCTTCATCACGACCCTGTAGAACAATCGAACCCGACCGGATCCACGACGTTGCTGCAAGTGATCCTCTGCGCCGACGAAGGCGTGGTGACGTCGACGTCGACGAGCGCGATGCCGGGACACGGCGCCGCGCCGCTGCACTGGAACTCTGCGACGTGCTTCTTCGCGCTACCGCGGACGGGGCCCCACGCCACGTCGGAGATCTGGAACGTGGACGTGTCGCACCCGGCGGTCGCGCCGCTGTAGCTCGTGCACTGCGTGATGAAGGCGACGTCCTGCGCGAGATCGGTCACGTTGAAATCGCGGAACGCTACGAAAATCGTCAGAAGGATCGAAAGAAAGACCAAAGGAAGGGGAAAGTGAGAGAAGGTTCGTACTGAGGTTCTTCGCGTAGCCGAGCCCGCCTCCGCCGCCTGTAGGCAGAAACCATGAAGTCCAATTCTCGGCCAAGGGTGATGGAGACACGAAACGACGCTCTCGCCGTTCGGCGGAAAGTTCTGCTCGACGCCCGTCCACGTCTTCAGATACCCGGCATACGCGCTTCCGACCGCCGTCACCCTCTCCGCGGTGAAGTTCGCGATGAACTCGTACACGCCGGGGTACTGCCCGATCGACCCGATCGCGACGCCGTTCCCGCCGTGGAACACCGAGTCCTGTACCAGTATGTTTGGCTTTGAGAGAAATGTTGTCGTCTCCGCAGGTCACGTCCCAATTGCGCATGGTGATGTTGTTCGCGTAGAACGTGTCTACGCCGTCGGTGTTTTGTGTCTGCGCCTGAAGTCGTTCAAAAGTCAGTCAGAGAACATCAGTGACCGTGGACATGCGAGGGCTCACGCTATTATTCGATGTGCTGTTGATGTATATATTCTCCAGGAGCAGGTTTTCGGCTGTGTGAATCGCCATCGTCCAGAACTGACTCTGCACGAAGCGGATGCCCTCGAAGACGGAGTTCCTTGTATTGCGGATGACGAAATTGATAGGTCGGCCGGGCTTGTTCGAGACCCCGTTTCCGTATTCGTACCTACAGCGAAAAGTCCAATATCAACGCCCGGCAATGCTGGCAGTGGGCACAACGCCCTACCAGATCTGTCCATTCCCGTCAAACGTTCCGTGGCCGTTGCCGGTGAACAGTATATCGTCACCGCCAAACTCCCAAGCGAGGGACATGTTTTGGTACCCCAGTGGCAGGCTGTTGTTCGTCCAATATGCTATGTCGGTGCCCCACTATCCCCGTGCTCATGCTCGGCGATTTCAATTTCGACGAGCAAAAACAGAGATGCGCACCAGTAAGGTTCCTCCCAGGTCCACTTTGACGTTGCGCAGGCCCGCGGTCTTCATCACCCGTTCGATGCGATATGTGGTGTTCAAGAATATGACGGATGCGTCGACGTTGCACTGTTCAAATGCGGTGATGATCGCAGAGGAGTCGTCGCCGCCGTCGGCAGACGGAACGACAGTGCAGATCTGTCCGTCCTTCTCGACACGGCCGGCGCGGGTCGAAAGCGGGTGAGTAGACACAAGACAAAGCGAGAAAAGCAGTCTGAAGAGATGCCTCGCTGGGTCGCAAGGCAGAGATAGTCTCATTGCGAATGTGGGCTGAGTTAGGCTAGGTGGACTGCTGCTGCATTTTGGAACCAGCTGCCACGATGTTTATAGCGCCGTGGAGAAGCCTCTACGATATCATGCAACTCGATCGAAGTGTGGACGTCAATCCGAGCGGACCGTATCCAAGTCGTAGAAGCCAAAGAAACGAGCCATGTCATGGCAAGCACGGTCATGTGGAGAATTTTCGAAGGATGTTTGAACACTGGCAGACGATCCGAATGTCCGTCTTAGTCATAGAAAAAACGAAAGAATATATCTCACTTGAGCTCCACGGGTAAGGCGACGCCGGTTTTATACGCGAGAATGGGGTGATAAAGGTCATCATATGCTGCGATGTAGGGAACTTCGAAACTTCAAGTCAACCTGATCAGCAATTTAAACTCCTACCAGACTGTTACAGATATCGATACGCATCATCCAAGTGGTGTTGTATGCTGAGACATATAAAGCGAGAGTGGATGTGAGAAGCAGACCGAAACGGTACGCCCAAACAGCAGCACGATTATACTTGATAACCTCGTTGACTATTCATCGTTCGTGCTTTGGTTTGGACTCTGGAGGACGACATCAGAAACGAACATGATACATGAATCCGATAGAAGAGTTCATCAAATGATACAATTGCTCGCTCAACGTTACAACATCTTCGCCATCATTGAGTTTGGGAACCATAACCTCTGATCCCATCTGCAAAGCCCCATGAGGTCTCTAGCTTGAGAGACTCAGTGATCGCCGATCCAGAGGCATTGATGGTGGCGATTTGGTACTACAATCCAGCCAGACACGTTTGAGTAATTTCAAAGAAGACGAGGGTCCAAAACGTACCTTGTTCAAGCTGCGAGCATCACGATAGAACAAGACACGCATGCAGTCCTCGATAATTTTGCGCGCTTCTTGCTCTGTCAGGACATCTTCCTTGCCTTCGACAGCTTTCCGGAGCAGTGGCTGCGCAATGTAGGCACCGTAGCCGGTGGCAAGAGTGGATGCCGTGTATGTCGTGCCAAGAAGGTCGACGTATGCCAGGAATCTGTGAAACGATGTCCATGAGCATTTCAATGAATACCCCTCCATGTGCGTCACGAGCGCGTACCTCTTTCCATCCCTGACACCCCCAACCAACAGAGAATTCCACAGGGGATTGAGTTTGGACCGCCGCCCATACATAACCTGGGACAGATACTCGTGAATCTCAGCAGGACCAAGCTTGTGTCCATCCTGCGCAGTGATCTCTTCTTCTATGATGAGGTCGTCGAGGATGCGCTGCAGATACTGAAAGTCGGACATGTCGCCGCCCGCCCCTACGACTGTGAAATCGCCGACAGGGTGAAGACGCTGGACATCCTTGAAGCGGGCGAGAGAGCCATATGATGCTGAGCATCACAGGAAGACTATAAGTTAGAGTTAGACCGATGTGGGTGCGGGGCACACCAAGGTTGTCCGCTGCCATCATAATCCCATCCTTATACTTGAGCGCGAGCACGCTCGTACCGGTCACGATAGGTTGTCTACAACATAATCAAAGGTCAACCCCAGGAGCATGAATGCGCTGATCAACTCACTGAGTGTGCTGGACACCTTCAGCAAACGCGTCCTTCGGTCGGGAATGTATAGGGTAAGTCGAGTACGCGTCAAAGTCATCGTTTCTCTGCGAACGGTCATCCCTGCGTCAGGATATATGCTGATTCAACATGATGCGCACATACCGGGCGGCCCCAGTTCGTCGGGAAGTGATCCATTGTGAGTGTATGGTGGAGAGAAGGTATGTAGAGGACGTGTGCACTGGACTTGGCCGCGCGTTGACGAGCTTGCGCGTTCCATTACGTCAGCTCACTCCCCACCGCACTCTCGATGATCGCCTCTTGACCTCTCGACGCGACTCTGTCAAGAGCAACTGCTCAGTCGAACATCGGTGACGCCCTTTCTATTCCATAACGATGCTTCCCTGTACTTTGACAGTGCTCTCATATCTATGTGATCTACATCTTACGGCCTCACGAGGATTGCTCAGTATACTTAGCATGGTCACGAGCCGTTCTCCCACTTGCCTCAGACAGGCAACATGGACACGATCGTCTAGCGCAATGAGAACGGCGAACAGGATACTCGATTCATATGAACCACGCTCCTCCTGAGGTACCAAATGACAGGGAGGTTCGCCTTGAGGACAGCCGGTCACGTCGTCCGTCGACTCGCCCAAATATGTCTATCAGCTTGAAGGTAGTCTTCTTTGGATTGGCATTGGCTCTGGCCTATATCACTGGGAAGATCATGGACCGGAACTCGCAAAGTGAGATCAGAGGCCTTGGCCTGACTGTCGTGCTCCCCGGCGACCCGGGATACGACGACGCAAGACTAGCCTGTGAGTCCATCAGGTTTGGCGCAACATATTCAAGGCCACTGAATAAATTCCTCAGTCAACCTCCGTTATGACTTGCACCCTGCAGCCTTCTTCTATCCGAAGAGCCCGCAGGATGTCGCTAATATCGTCCGCCTGGGAGCGTCACTTCAAAAACAGGTCTCTGCACGTAGTGGTGGGCATAGCTACATCGCGAATGGTCTGGGCGGCCAGGATGGAGCTTTCGTGGTTGACCTCAGCAATCTCAAGAAGATCAATATCAGCCATCATGACGGCACGGCGGTTATTCAGACTGGTAACAGGCTCGGAGACGTAGCTCAAGCCCTGAATGCCCAAGGCCGAGCAATCCCTCATGGAGTATGCCCATATGTTGGCATCGGAGGTCATGCCTGTTCGTCATTGAATTACAATTTTCCTACTATAACCGTACTTACTTCTGGCGGACATTCAGCTTTCGGTGGTTTCGGTTTCACCTCACGCATGTGGGGTCTTACCATCGATCGCATCATTTCTGCAGAGGTTGTGCTAGCTAATGGTTCAATGGTCACTGCATCTAACACCACAAATCCAGATCTCTTCTGGGTAGAGTCCTTTCTTTGATTTCTTTCGTGTTTCTTCCTCTGAGATGTGCTTATTCCTACTAGGCCATGCGTGGTGCCGGCCCCTCCTTTGGTATCACCACTGCCTTTACCTTTGTCACCGAGCCCATTCCCGCATCTGCGCTCGTGTTTCAGTACAATTGGACCCATGTCTCCGCCGAGGACCTTACGAGGATTATCTCCAAGTATCAGATCTTCACCCAGAACAAAACGTTGCCATCGAAATTCGATGTCGAACTCAACATACGCCCTGGTGATCTTGCGGGCTCCGTGACCGCTGAGATGCTCGGTGGATGGTACGGCGACCCCTCGGACTTGGACGTTATTGTACAGCCACTGTTGGACAGTATTCCTATCCGACCCAATGTCACTGTCACCGGCGGGACGTGGATCGAGAGTTTAGTAGAACTGGCAGGTGGTAGCTTGAACACGACTCTCCGTGGAACGTCGAACACATTCTATGTCAAGGTACGCCGCTGAATGTTGTAGAGACAACTCAAACTTGGTTTAATGTTCTTTCCTTCCGCTTGTAGTCTTTGATGACGCCTGAAGACTCGCCTATGAGCGACAATGCGATCAGCGCCTTTGCATCATATATGACGAATGAGGGGCACAAAACAAGTACCGTAAGTCTCTCCGTGGCAATCGGGCATCTGCATGCGTCTCCTCAAAGCGGTACTGATCTATGACCCTTGGGTACGTAGGTTTGGTTTACACACATCGAGCTTTACGGCGGGCACGACTCGGCCATCAATGCCATTCCGCTCGATGCGACGTCATTTTCGTATCGGTCATCGCTATTCACGATACAGTTCCACGCATCGTCGTCGGACTCGAAGCCACCCTACCCGGATGAGGGCTTCTCGTTCTTAGATGGTGAGCTCAGCGTGTCGATCATGGTCTGTGTAATGCGAGTGACTGAGCTGCACTATAGGTATGGTCTCGAGCATTATAGACAATAGTCCGTCCGGATGGAATTACGGGTAAATCTTGATGTCTTCGTTGTCCTTGCCGAAGTCGGTTCTCATCCTATAATTTATCAAGCGCCTATACCAACTATGTTGACGATATGTTGTGCAACTGTTGGTCTTTCTTCTTGTCTCATTCGCTCTCAAAAATCTCAACGCCCACCCTCGCAGCCTCAGCTTTGTATTATGCCTCGCAATACAAACGGCTTCAGTCCATCAAGAGAGACGTCGATCCTAACAATGTCTTTCGCTTCCCAACATCCATCACACAACCTCAGTGACCCCATTGAGATTCCATGCGACGCTGTCACTAGCAAATCGACGAACAAACCAGTTCCCAAAACAATCGTTGAAATGTAGTCGATATTCAGCTCGTCGCACTGCATGTCTAACATCTATCTCGTGACTATTAGACTTTTGGACCTTGTGAGTGATTCGATGTTTTTCTGAGACGGTTCAAGTACGTTCTGTGACCGATGAGATGTCAGTCATAAGCAGTATGGCGCAGCTGGCAGCGTGCAGGGCTCATATCCTGATAACCCTGAGGTCCCTCGATTGAGGCGAGGTGCTGCTATTTACTTTTTGAAGTCAAGCCAAAAATGAACCAGTTCCCCGAATTTTCTAGCTCTGTAAATGTGTTTTCGATTGTTCTATAGTTCTCTACACCTATCCAATGCTCTCAAGCTCAGTATGCTCTCAAGCTCAGTATACTCTCTTAGCGCCAATTGAGCCGTGAACATTGGGATCTACAGAGCCAAACAAATGTAAGCAAAGGAGGTCAGATCCCGGCCGCGCCGCGCGGGTTTCTTAGAGTCGCTCAGACTCAGACGCGGTGACTTCAACACCTTCACAAGTCACAAGCCATGGCCCATGCTGGCCCATGCTGGCCCATGGTGCAAGAAACCTATTGTTTCATAGAAGTCATTTCGTCTGTTTTGATATTCAGGAAAATTCGCTGGCTGTCAGGGACGTCCAAGGGCCTTCTACAATAAATGTATGACATCTATCCTGGACCTCCAATTACCTCTTCGTCTTCCCGTAGCGATCTCCTCACGAAATTGTATCAGTAAGTAGCTCCATTATCCATATCACGAGGGCTACTCTCACGGGCAGCGTCCCCGCTTGTTTCAGTCCAGGCAATATTCGATTGATCGCACAGCAGTGACGCTCGCAATCCTGTCAAAGGAGCGCGCGCCCCAATACGTGGTATAAAATGACGGGGTGATTAGCCCTTGACCCAGTTTCACGCCAGTCGAGTTGCAGGCTATGTCCATCAACATGAAGACCTACTTGTGCAGTTTAGCACTGACACTTGCGTGCTTCATCGGTCATGTCGTGGGCCAAGACCTGAAGGGAGAGCTTGAAGGCGTAGGCTTGACCGCATTATTCCCCGGAGACCCATCATACAAGAATGCAAGCCGAGCTTGTACGTCCAACCTCTGTCTGTAATCTTACTGTGCTCACTATAACGATCTTTTTCCAGTTAATCGTCGATTTAATCTGTATCCAGTAGCTGTTGTCTATCCAGAGAACGCGCAGCAGGTCGCTGCTGCTGTACATGTGGGAGCCTCTAATCATTTACAGGTTTCTGCCCGAAGTGGCGGGCATAGCTACATCGCGAATGGCCTAGGAGGGGATGATGGAGCGCTTGTAATCGACCTCAGCTTGCTCAAGAACATCACGGTTGATGCCAATACCGGTACCGCCGTTATTCAGCCCGGAGCTAGGCTTGGGGCCGTTGCTCTAGCCCTGAATGACCAGGGGCGAGCGCTCCCTCATGGGACATGCCCATACGTTGGTCTCGGAGGCCACGCATGTTTGTGTTTCTTTCAATTACAAACCGTCGATCGTGATGCTGAGGAAGACCTTTGTTTCAGCATTTGGTGGATTCGGCTTTGCGTCCCGGATGTGGGGTCTTTCTCTCGATCGCATCGTTTCAGTAGAGGTTGTCCTTGCGAACGGCACGATTGTCACAGCATCGAACACGACGAATACGGATCTCTTCTGGGTATTTTTTTCTCGCACCCTCGCTCGTCTCTATGCTAAGATGGGCGCATTGTCAGGCTATGCGCGGGGCCGGCCCTTCCTTCGGCATCACCACCGCGTTCAACTTTGCTACAGAGCCCGTCCCTTCGTCAGCGTACGCATTCCGGTACAACTGGACCCACCTCCCCGCCGAGGATTTTGCACGCATCGTCTCAGCATACCAGAATTTTGTACTGACCGACCTGCCGCCGCATTTTGATGCGGAGCTCAACATACGCCCGGGCGACCTTCCAGGCACCGTCACAGCTGAGATGTTGGGCGGATGGTACGGTAACATACTGGATTTGAACGCTACCGTGCAGCCTCTGCTAGACACTGTGCCCATTCAACCCAATGTGACCATCGCCGACGGGACGTGGCTGGAGACCCTTGTGGATTTTGCAGGGTCCAGTTTGAACACGAGCGCGCCTGACACATCGGACACGTTCTATGTCAAGGTGCGCGCCTCATGTTGCAGGAAAAGGAGTTAAATTGATGTTCACGTCGGCCATTCATTCCCGGTTCTATGCAGTCCTTGATGACACCTGAGGACTCGCCCATTAGCGAGGAGGCCATTAGCGCCTTTGCGTCATACGTGACGAGCGAGGGGCACAAGACCAGCACCGTAAGATTCTCGCATCACGTCAAAAATGGGCGCGCGCTAACTTTGTTTACGCCGGCGCTCGTTGTCCAGAACTGGTTCACGCAGCTCGAGCTTTATGGTGGGCCCAACTCAGCGATCAACGCCGTCCCGCTCGATGCGACGGCGTTCGCGCACAGGTCCTCCCTGTTTACCATCCAGTTCTACGCATCGTCGTCGAACTTTCAGCCTCCGTACCCTGAAGAAGGATTTTCGTTCTTGGATGGTGAGCCTTGCGCGTCGATCGGGGTCTTTGCCGCGCGATTGATCCAGCGCTCCTGCAGACATGGTCTCGAGCATCATAAACAACAGCCCGTCCGACTGGAACTACGGGTGAGCTTTACCGTCTGATCAATCATCTGCCTTGGCGAGTGCTCATCCGATCGGTTCAGTGCTTACACGAACTACATCGACGACATGTTGAAGAACTGTGCGCACAGACGTTTCCTTCTCGTTCCGTATCACTGAATACTTGCTTCCACAGCCTCGTCTTTGTACTATGCTACGCACTACAAGCGACTTCAGGCCATCAAGAAAGAGGTCGATCCCAACAACGTCTTCCACTTCAAGACGTCCATCGGGGAACCTTAAATCCCTGAGGCCATCCACGGTAACTCTTCCATGGCGCACCAGTACTGGACTGGAGTTGTACATCACCATGGACGACTATTTCTCTCCCTTGGGACATTCAAGTTTTGGCGCGTTGCATCCTCCTTTTAATTACCAGTTCTTCGATTCTAGGTATGGACGCTGTCTAGCTCTTTTGTCGGTTATCCGATAGTCTTCAATGCGAAATTACAAATAATCTGGCCATTCGTACGCTTTCATTGTGAAATATATACGACTACGGCAGCGGGACCTGGTTGGAGTTTCAACCACTGGAGTCGGTGTCTTGAACGTTCCAAGCCAGCGCTTCGGTTTGGATTCACAGAGCCATCATGTTTTTTTTGGCCTTACTATGTCACGCTGTTTCTCACCTCGATATCTTCAACACACCAAAACACTTCAGCGAACCCTGCAGCAGTAAATGACACGGTAGGAAAAGTTGGATGGCCAGGCCATCATGGAATCTCGAAGTTGTCTACATCGCATCATATGATGGATGTCGTCCTGTCTGACATCATGGTAGCCTCGCCCGTGATCGAGAGGAGCTCAGGTGAGATCCATTTCTTCGTTATTTTTGAAAACTCTGATCCTCTACCGGGTCTTTACTTCTTCTTTCAATGGTCCACATGACCTTGCTTGCCATGACATGGCGAATTCCTTTTCCTTCTACGAGTTGGATACGGTCCGCTCGGGCTTCGACGACAGTATAAACATCGCGGTAGCTGGTCCCAAGATGCCAGAGTCTACCCCACGTTCACGATGAAACTATCCCCGCCTCGTCAAACCGCGAAGGGTCTCTTCGGGCTGCTTTTATCGCTTTCTCTTGTGCCCGCTCACCTGATTTGGACCCGCGCCGGTCGTGTCGAGAAGAAGGGTCGTATCTGCACCGTGATTCCATCTCGTGACGGTGGTGACGACTCCTCTGCGATCGTCTCTGCATTTGAGCAGTGCAACGTCGACGCATCCGTAGTATTTCTGAACACGACGTATCACATCGAACGGGTGATGAAGACCACGGGACTGCGCAATGTCAAAGTGAACTTGGGAGGGACCCTATTGGTGTGCACCTTTGTCTTTGTTCGTCGAAACTGTTGAGCATGATCACGCCGGGGATAGTGGGGAACCGACATCGCATATTGGACGAACCATAGTTTGCCATTGGGCTATCAAAACCAGTCTCTTGCTTGGGAGTTTGGCGGCGACAATATACTGTTCACTGGCAATGGCCATGGGACGTTTGATGGGAACGGTCAGATCTGGTGAGATCCTGTAGCGCCCTGCCGGCGTCTCCGGGAAACGATATTGGGCTCTTTGTTTTTGTAGGTACGACTACGGAAACGGGGTGTCGAATGTGGCTGGTCGACCTATCAATTTCGTCATCCGCGACACGACGAACTCCGTCTTCGAGGGCATCCGCTTTGTGCAGAGCCAGTTCTGGACGATGGCCATCCATACCGCCGAGAACCTGCTTCTGGAGAACCTGTACATCAACAGCACGTCGAGCACCAGCGTGAGCCCTCAGCCAGTGGCACGTCCACGCTCGCTGCGTTCTCTGACTTTTTGAACGACTTTTGAGGCGCCGACGATCAATACTGACGGCGTGGACACATTCTACGCGAACAACATCACCATGCGCAATTGGGATGTGACCTGCGGCGACGACAACATCGCGCTGAAAGCCAACTCGTCGAACATATTAGTCCAGGACTCGGTGTTTCACGGCGGAGCCGGCGTTGCGATCGGGTCGATCGGGCAGTACCCTGGCGTATACGAGTTCATTGCGAACTTTACGGCGGAGAGGGTGACTGCAATTGGGAGCACGTATGCAGGGTATGTGAAGACCTGGACGGGCATCGAACAGAACTTTCCGCCTAACGGTAAGCTAGTGCTTCCAGGTCCATGTCGTCTTTGGCTGAGCATCGGCGGCCACAGGCGGCGGAGGCGGGCTCGGCTATGCGAAAAACATCAGTAAGAAATATACTCTTTCGTCTTCCCTGTCCAGTCTGGTCTGACGGTCTGACGGCCTGTCAGCGTTTCGCGATTTCACCGTGACTGACCTCGCGCAGAACGTCGCCCTCATCACGCAATGCACCAGCTACAGCGGTGCAACTGGCGAATGCGACACGTCCTTGTTCCAGATCTCTGACGTCGTCTGGGGTCCCATCCGGGGCACCCTCGCGACTGACTCGGTTGCGGCGTTCCAGTGCAGTGGAGCAGCCCCGTGTCCCGGCATCGCGCTCGTCGGCGTCGACGTCTCCACGCCTAATTCGTCGGCGCAGAGTATCGTGTGTAGTAATGTGATGAATCCGGTGGGATTCGAGTGTTCGACGGGGTTGTGATCAAGATCTGTTTGATGTTCAACTTACGACAACATGGATTTTATCTTCCCGGCCGTTTCGCGGGTCGCTCAGAAGAGGTTCCTGCACGCCCACCATTTCGACCCGCTGTCCATGTTTTTTTTTTTTTTTTTCGTTTTTATCACCGGTTGGATGAGAATCATCGTCGTCGTCGCCCCAGGCGCAGGTCGAGAGGCTCGCGCAGGACCGCACTCACCTGCTCGCGAATATTCTCGAGTCTCGAGCGCCCGCCGAGGCGCACGCCCTGCCTGCCTTCTCGGACTTGCCACGGTCGTCGACAATCACTAAACGCGGCTTTGTGCGTGTTAGATGGGATCGTCCATCGTCCGACGATCGGAACTCACCAGTGGCACACAGACGTGTTTGTTCGTCATATATCGTAGTCGTTCGCTCAACGCCGTGCGACGCGACGCGCGCTCACGACTGCGGGACGTCGCCGGCCGTGGGCCTTAATATGGATCTGCAAAGTTCCGCACCCCGGTACGTCTATGAGAAGATGTCGCTGCGGCCTGGTCCGGCGTTGAGCAGACCGACGACTCCTCAATAGCGGACGGCTGGCGCACGTCGGTGCGGGCCTGATCGATGATCGGCGTGATCGGAAACTGATCGGAACGTCTGCGGCACAAGACGGTCGAGGACGTGCTATAGGACCTGTCGGTCCTTCAGGGGTTTTTTTTTGCGTGTTTGCGATCGCAGGCATTTTGGTGCGCACGCGACGCGGATGTGCACTCTCCCACTCCTAGTACCAGAGCTGCTACGTTCTGCGCCGGGCGTCCTCGGTCTGGGTAAAGCGTTGAGTCCACGAATGACCGTTCCGAGCAGATACCGCGCGTATTATGAGATTGAATGAAACGTCCAATTAATGTCGACGAGGCCGCCGCCGCGCGCCGTTCCTCGCGCAGTCGGCCTAAAACTCTAAAATTCTCGGTCGAAAGCGGTCCAATAGCTGTGCCCGCCTTGATAGCGGGATTTCACTGGGATTCCGAACAGGCAGGCAGAGGTCAAATGCCAAGACCAAACCGATTGGGCCAGATGTATCAATTCTGTCTGCACATTTGACAGGGCTGCTGGTACGACGAAGTCGTTCTCTGCCCAATGTTGTATGTTGTGTTGTGTACGTGCATGAATTCGCTGTCATATGCTACGCAGTCAAGTGGTTGCTCGCGACATTGAAGTTAGTTGATACAGTTGGGCTCGTCAGTAAGGTTGTCCGTCCTCCACGATGTCTATCCGTAACGTAGATCCCGTCTATCCCGCCTTCGCACCCTCGCACCCTCGCACCCCACACACATTCAATTACACGCCGTCACTGCCTCGTCGCCAGAGCAGACAGCAAGATATCATAGTCCACTTTCGCGGCTGCGGCAAAGAACAACATCAGCACGACCGCCCTCGCACCTCCGCCAAAAAAAACCCCCGAAAAAAAGGGGGAAAAAAGGGGAAAAAAAGGCACAACGCACATTTTAGCACCAGCTTCGTAAACGTCCGCGCGAGCTCGGGCTGCTCCGCGTCCAGCCGCCGCAGGTTCTCCGCGCTCAGCTTCCACAGCACCGCCGCGCGCTCCACGACGACCGTCGCGTTGCGCGCGAGGCCGGAGAGCGCGGAGAGCTCGCCCGCGAGCGTGCCGGGCACCATCGACTCCTCGATCGGCGGCGCGTGCTCCGCGAAGCGGTACGACGCGCGCAGCACGCCCGCCTCGACGATGTACAGCCCGTCCGGCGCGGCGCCCTGCGCCCACAGCACGCGGCCCTGCGGGACGGACAGGCGCTCGAGGTACGCGGTGAGCGGGCGGAACGTCTCGCGGTCGACGGCGCCGTACGAGGAGAAGGCTTGGACGAGCGTGTTCAGCGGCTCGGGTGCGTCGGGCGATGTGAAGTCTGGGTGCGATCCGGCGGCTGGGAGGGCGGTGAGTGGGGGCGAGGACGGACGAGGGCTCTGACGCGGACCCTTACCGGGTGCCATCGTGCGCCATCCCGCGTCTCGCAGATGGGAGCGCCGTGGCGAGCCAGACACGGACTCGTGCAGCTCTAGATTCGTGCCCCCTTGGCGGCCGGGAAGAGCTGCGAGAGACCACATCAGCCGCCGGGATCGTGAAAGGCGAGCAGAAAGGACCGCACCGACTGGCTTCGTCTCTGCGCTGTTGGCCAAGAGCCACGCCCTCAGATACGCATTCTCAGTCCCTGAAACGACCGCCATCAGCAGCGGGCATCACGACGACGACGACGACGAGGGAAAGAGAGCGAGCGACGCACACTCCATCGCGTCGTTCGGCGCCACGAACAGCTCCACGCCCTCCATCCCAAACAGCCCGATGCTCTCGAGCGCCTTGTATACGCCGCTCCCCGCGACGAGCCCGCAAAACACGAGCACGATGCGCTTCCCCGCGAGCAGGCGCTGCACGCGCATGAACGCCTCGGCGGAGGACATATCGACGCCCGCGACGAGCGAGAGGTCGACGACGAGGAACTGCACGGGGTTGCGCGCCCACGCGGGCCCGGCGACGAGGGTGCGGATCGTCTCCTCCACGTGTGTGATCGTGCCGAAGAAGAGAAAGCCTGAGACGGGCCGGCAGGGTTACGGACAGATGGACGTGCGGTCAGAGAAGCGCCGCACCTTGCAGGCGAAGGATCGTCGTCTGCTTCGACACCTCCCTGATATACGCCCGGTGCGCGCTCGGTCTGCGCACCGTCGACATGATCGTCTCGCCCGTATGCACCGTGCGTATGCTCCGCCGCTGCGAGTTCTGCACGACGAAGAACAGGCCTGCGAGCACACGACCGCATCAGTCCGCCTGCGCGGCGTTCGGAGCGAAAAAAGGCCCGCGCTCACAGCTGACGATGATCCCGAACAACACCCCGATCACGAAGTCCCACACGGTCATGGCGACCATGATGCACACGATCGTCGCGTACTCGGACGTGCTCACGCGGTGGCGCGTGTCCCAGAGAGCCTCCTTCACGAGATCGAACCCGAGCACGAAGATCAGGGCCGCCACGACCATCACGGCTGCAGCGCGAAAGGACCAGGACCCCCGCATCGATATCAGCGACCGCAATGTATGGGAGCGTGAGAGGCACACGCACGGATGTATGCGATCGGTCCAGTCCCGACAAACAACAGCAGCGCCGTCGCGCCCGCGAGCATGAAGCCCGACAAGCGAGTGGTGCCCCCGACACGATAGAACCTATACGACGTCTCAACACCTCTGCGTAGAAAGGAGATCGCTCTGAACACCACTTACAAAAGGGTATTGACATACACCAGATAATTGGGACTGCCGGAGCGCGCGATGAGCAGGCGAACGAACACGGACGTCAGCGTTGTACGACTCACACCGTGCCCAGGAAACCGGCGACGAGGTTCGAGTATCCGTGCGCGACGAGCTCCTTATCGGTGTTAGCGTCCTCGTTCAGCGAGACCGCTGATCATCCACAAATCCGCGAGCTCAGCAAGATGAACGCGGTAAGAAGGGAGAAGCGAGGACGCACCGAGCGCAGGTACGTTGAGTGGGGGGTGCAATATGTTGAAAAACAGCCTACACGCAAACGGGGGATCAACGTCGGCCGCATCCGCTCATACATCCGAACAACACCCACAAGGCGAGTTGTGTGGGCAGCGTCGACCACAGCGGCCCGAACCTTGTCGCAGATAAGTCTATACGGCACGAAAAGACCCCATAGGAAAGCAGCCCCCGGTCAACAGCAATGCCAAAACAGACAACAGAGAGAGCGCCGCGCACCGAAATACGTATAAAACTGGTACCACGACTCCTGCGTCGTCGCGACGTCGAATATCCACCCCTCCTTTCGGAGCACATCGAGATCGAGCCCTGCGGCCGCAACGACGACGTAGAACACGGCCGGGAGCGCGATGAAGTCTGGTGACAGGGACACGGCAACGCACAAAACAGACCAGAAGCACGCAGGTGAACAAACTCAGCACGTGTTGGAACGGGAAGGAAGCGGGAAATCGCGCACAGGCTGGCAGAATGAGCTGGTGGTCCCACCGGTGCGTGACCACGCGGAGGACGACCGCGAGCACGAACGCGGGCGCCCAGAGCACGAGATTGCCCGCCTCGAGGACGAGGAAGCGGAACGTCTCAAGCGAGAGCGCAAAGTCGTCGTCCGGCATGCGCGTGCTCACCGTCAGCCTGCAGCACATCAGACGGCCGATCTATCAGCCGCCGCAGAGAGGATTGTGAGACATGGAAAAAAGAGGCGCACCCGGTGATGATGAGGAACACGCCCACGCCGCCGATGCACCCGACCAGGATGTGCCGCGGGAAGAAGCCGACGAGGCCGCCCAGCTTGAACGCGCCGAGCAGGAAGAACGTGGCACCTGAAGGCCAACATGCGATCAGCCCACCACGACCACGAGCGCAATCTCGATCTCGACCTCCAGGTGGCAAAGAAGAAGGCGGAGGCTCACCAGTGAGGATAGACGAGAACGCGAACGCGACGAGCGTCGTCGCAATGATCTCGCGCGGATGGTCCTCGCCGATCTCAGCCGCGATGTGCGTCGCGAGGATATGGAAGAAGGGCTGAACACCGACACAATTCGGTCCGTCAGATCGGCCAGCACGCGTACGCGCGACCCACGCAAAGGAAGGCGGGGGGAGGGCAGACACGGTGATGCAGACGCACCACTACTTCGATCATCATGCTCCCATTCGCACCCGCGAAGCCGCTCGCCCCAGCCGAGTAGATGAGCTGCGCCACGATCGCCCTGTCCGTCCGCGTTCGGCGTCAGCGTCAGCGCTAGCATCAGCGAGGAGGTAAGTAGCCAAGACCGGTTCACGCACGAGACGAAAAACATGGACACGCCCATGGCGCCGAGTCCCGCGAACACGCCCGCGGCGGGGAATATGATCATGCCGTCTGCGTTTCTCAGAAGAAAAGGAAAAAGGAAAAAGTCAGCAACGAGGTCGAAAGGGGGGGGAAAGCCAAAGAAGGATCCGTCGCGCGCGCCCAGTGGACGCCATCCCCACGGGCACAGACGTTGGGTGTTCACCATTGGCCATCCACCCCGACGAACACGCAAAAAAACACGCGCGAAGACTCACAAGAAACCCCATCCAGCACATTCAGCAACAAGCCCAGCAACACCGCCGGCAGCGCGCGCACGACCTCCATCCCCACCCTCCCCACGTCCTGCACCCCCACCCGCGCCTTCGCGCCCCCGTCGCGCGCGAACAACCCGAGCTTCGGTCCGAGCCCGAGCCCGCGCCCGAGCCCGCGCCCGCGCCCCCACCGCGCCGCCGGCGCGCACTTCGCTCCGCCGTGCTCGTCTCCGTCTCCGTCCCCATTCGCGTTCCCGTTTCCGCTCGCGCCGCTCCCGTATCCGCGGACCAGCCCCCCCACCCCCGCCTCGCCACCGGCCTCAGCCTCGCCACCGCCATCGACCCCACCCGCCAACAACGGCGTCCGCTCCGTCCCCACGCCCATCTCCTCGTCCCCACGCGCACGCCCTCCGCGCAACGACGCCGTCCTGCTACTGCTCCTGCCCCTGCTCCTGCTCCTGCCGATGCTCGCGCCCCTCCCGTCCTGGCCTAAATTCCGGCTTCCACGAGCGCCCTCCACCGACGGCGCGTACACCTGCGCACGCACGCCCGCGTGCCCATGCGGCGTCGCCGAACCCGAGCGCGGCGCCCCGCCTCCAGTACCGCCGTCCCCAGTACCACTAGCACCAGCAGCACCAGCAGCACCAGCACCAGCGCCCTCGTCGAGCGCACCCAGCCCAGACCCAGCATGGTGCCGGCGCGCGAGGAGCAGCGTCAACCCCGACGGCGAAAACTCGCCCATCGGCGCCCCGTTCGGCTCGCGCGCGGTCGTCGATGCCGCCGCCGTCGTCGTCGTCGTTGTTGTTGTCATGCTCGTGGACCCGACCGAGGACGCAAGCGAGGAGGCCCCCGACGCGGTGATCATCGACGTGGAGAGCGGGACCGACGCCGACGGCGGCATGGGCATAGATGTCGCAGTCCGAGTCGCTGTCGCGGTCGCGGTCGGGAGCGGGAGCGCACCGAGGTGGCGCGGGGGCTGCGGGAATATGAACGCGTCGGCGTCGGCGGCGTCGGGTCCCAGGGCCAAGGCGTGCGGTGCTGGCGGCGGCGGCGGCACGAGGACGAGGTTGGAGAGCTGCATCGTGCTGTTGCGGATCGCGGAGGGCGCGTGCGGGGACGCGCTCTGCGGGGCGCCGAAGGTGGGGGTGAGCAGCGAGGTTGTGTGCGCGTGCGTGGGGGTGGAGAAGGAGGCGGCGGCGGCGGCGGCGGAGAATGCCGTCGTGGCGGTGTGTATCGCGAAGCTTGACGTCGTCGTCGTGGCGGGAGGGTTGGTGGGCGTGGTGGGCGTGGTGGGGGCAGCAGGGGCGGGGACGGGGGGCGAGGCGAGGCTGCGGGGTTGGAGGAGCCTGGCGGCGGACGTCGCGCCATATGGCATATGTCATGACGCGTTATATGCGTATATGGGCGCGGCAGAAGGCGCGTGCGTGCGTGTGTGCGTGCGTGCGTGCATGTGAGCGCGTACGTGTGTACGTGTGTGAGCGTATGGCGTGCGGATGAGCACGAGCGCGCGCGCGAGGGTGCGCGATCGCGAGCGGCGATCGGTCGAGGGGGTTCGTGATATAAGACGCGCGCGCACACACACATAACGGATAGGCACATAGACGCATAGACGCGGGGAGCGCGCGTGATGGGGCGAGAACGCGGGGCGATGTCGACACGCCAGGAGGGGGGCGGCGGTTCGCGGGTCGAGAACGCGGGGCGAGGGGCGAAGACGTGCAGGTGAGAGCGCGGAGAACGGCGCGGGGCGGTCACCAGATGCGGAGCGGGAAAAGAGAGGCGATGGCTGGTCAGCGCCCAGCTCGCGACGGACGTAAAGAAGGGTAAAGAAGGGCAGAGAAGAACGAAGGAGACGGGAGAGAGCGAGTCATAGGTTAGGGACGTGCGGCCGGAGGGTATAGTCGTCGGATCCAGCAGGATCAACGAGAATGGAAACGAAGCGACACGGGCGGTGGAGTGCGATCCAGAGGGGCCCGACGGAGGCCAGGAAGAGAAAGAGAAGGGGAACGCACGAGGCGCGGGATGTGATCGGGGAAAGCGAGAGAAAGCGAAAGCAGAGAGCGGAGGGAGAGACTCACCCTGCACGACTCACGAACGAGCCGCTATAGCTCGCCACATAGCTCCTCACAGCACCGGGCACCCCGAGACCGCTGCCGTTACCGCTGCCGTTGACGTTAGCGTTGGCGCCGGCGTGCGCGCGTGCACGCAAAGCTGGCCTCATCTGGTGCGCGGTGACGATGTCGCGCGGCGTCGCGAAGCCCGCCTCCATCCCCTGCGGCCTCTCGCGCTCTCCAGCCCCTTCTCCATTCACGCTGCTCTGGCTCTGCATACCGTCCTCCAGCGAAGTCTAGCGCGGTGCGGTGCGGACGCGAGAGTCAAGGAAGTCAAGGTCAAGGTCAAGATCCCAACAGACGCAGAGACGCAGAGACGTATGCGATAGCTGCTAGCCTGCTCCTATGAGCGGGAAAAGCAAACGCAAGCGAGGCGAGGACGCGGCGTTATCGACGATGCGCGGACGGCCAGAACCATGGAGCTGCCGATAAGTAAGTAAATAAGATAACACAGTATATAAACCCGCCTGCGAGAGCGCGCCCGACGCTCGCCCGACGCTCCAGAAAATTATTTGCGCGACCCGCCCTTTGGCACCCTCTCTGCCCCCCTTCGGGCCCGCTTTGCCGCCCAATCCGCGAGCCTCCACCGTCCCTGGATCGCCCCGTCCCTGAACGGCCCCTCGAGTCCCAGGTCGAGGGCGCCTCCGATCGCGACGACAGCAGCCAGCAAAAAAAAAAAAAAAACATCGGGCGAGCAAACCGCCGTTGCGATCGCGGCCGCCAGGTGCGGACTCATCGTCGTGAATATCCAAACAAGCCCTCGAGCCTCTCCACTGAACACGCTTGAACTAACTTACTTATCGGCGCGGAGAGATAAGTCGTGGGCGCGAGATACGAGCCCGGTCAAATTCACTGCGACGCAGGTACTAATACTGTAATCGCAAGTACCCATTGGCAAAAACCAGCGACCTGAAGCGGTGATAGGCCGTCAACCTCGCCGCTCTCCCGGATTCTCCTATTAGCTGCAGGATGTCCCAAGTCATCTCCGCGTGTTCTCTATCTATCTCAGCGTGCAGGAGTAAAATCACATTCAACCGAGCGACTGATGCTTTCACAACAACACCGCATCGCCATCGACGACGTCCAAGGCCACGCGAACAAATCGAAAAACTATCCAAGACGGCTGCGATTCGCCGCGACCGGGGTGCTCATCACGGCGGACTCCAAGGACGCCATGGACGGCAGCCTGAGCCGTCGCGGCTGAGAGATACTCGAGAGAGATCTCGAGGGTCCAGCGCGGGACATGGACCTGGACGCGAGGCTCCCAGGGGCTTCGGCGAAGGAGAGGTCGTTCCTCTGCATCTCCTTCAGCACCTGTTGGAACCGCAACGACCACCACCCGCGCTCCTCGCGCTCCTGCTGCTCGATGCTCCCTGATATGCCCAGCATCGTCTCCTCGATCTGTATGGACGGACTCTTCGGCAGGGGCAGACCAGAGGCCAAGATCGCCATGACCGACTGCCGCGAATCGAGGTCGAGGTCGACGTTCGGTCCCTGCGCCAGATACTTCCCAGAGTGCGACGGGAACGACAGCGAGCGCAGCGTGTATTGAAAGCACTGCTGGAACGCGGACAGCCATTTCGCCGAGATGTCCTCCAGGGACGCAGAGTCGAAGACCTTTCCAGAGGACGACGACGGAGGGATGGTCAGGGTGACAGAAGCGACGGGGACGCTGTCGGGTATGACTCCCGTCTCCAGATCTTCAGTGTCCATCGGCAGTAAGTCCAGGGCGATGTTTTGCTCTTCCCCGGCAATACCCAAGATCCTGCAGATGCCAATGTCGCTCAAAAGCCTCCAAGTTTCTTTCTCAACCCCGTTGTCAGCAGTCAGGTTCGACGTTCCATTCGCCGCCCGAGCTCGCGAAGCGCGTTGAGCCGGCGAAGCAAGTACGACAAGATCCGTAAAGACGAAGACATGTATGGGAGAATGCTTAGCGGGGTCGTTCCACGGAGATGCCGAGCCCGTAGATAGATCGTATCGACGAGAAGTACCGGGGCTGCTGCCGCTCCACTTACCCGATCTAGAGATAGACGCAACATCGTGCCCAAGGCTCATGGGGGTAATTGGCGGCGTCGAGGAAGCGACCGTCAGCCCAGAATCAGCAGAGAAGTTCGAGGATGTCATGGATCGCAGAGAGTCCGAACGGGCACCAGAGGAGGCCTTCCACCCTTGGAGCGCGTTGAGGAGTCTGCTTTGCCGTTGAACAGATCTGTCTCTCGTCGATGCTGGTGTTCCAGCAAAAGAGGGGTAGACAGGGTTAGCACCTCTGGTCCCACGGATTTTATCGTTACCAGAAATTCGCAAGAGCCGGCCACGGGCTAGCAATCTCCGCTCGCGACTCGCCAATTGGACGGAGGGTGGAAGTCCTTCGATCCGGTTCATGATATCCTTGACAAGGTCGTATTCTTCCTCCCGTATTCTCACCTCCCGCATAACTCTGATCATAGTTTCACTCGAATGCAGCAGAGAGAAGGTCGAGATATGGTCTAGGTGCGTTTGCGGCGTCGCATCCCAAAGGCGCTGCCATATCAATGATGAACGCTGTCCTCAGATTCAAAGGAAGAAAGCTTGATGTCGCGTACCTTGAAACGCATGGGGTACTGCGACAACCGACTCACTGGCTCGAGCAAGACCGTCTCTAAACTCCACCCTTGACACACACGTTCCTCCTGGATACGTATAAACTCTCCAAAGTCATCACCGTTCTCCCCAGTCATCATCTTGATCATCGCCACGACCTCATCGATTCTGACGAGGTAGGGCTGATGCACCTCGAGGCGGGGTACGAAGCCCCGCAGCACTTCCGCGATGCGCATGACCAGAGGATACTGACCCGCTCTGGCCACGCGCAATGCGGCGAAGAGCTGGGAGTGCAAATTGACGATGTCTTCGAGCCAATCGAACAATCGCGCGATATCTGGAGGGACGCCTGATATCCATGATCTACTATTTTGCAACCGGAGGGGCCGAATAAAGAGCTCGACGACGACGCGCAATCGCTTGACAAAGGTCTCTTCGGACTCGCAGATCTCCCAAATGATCTCTTGACGCTCCATTTCCATCTCACCATAGCGCTCAAGCAACGAGCGATGTGCCGATGAAGGGAGTGTCGAACGCCAAGTACAACCTTCTGCATTTTGGTCGAGAATGTGTGGGTCCTGCTGGTGGTGTTGCCACGATCGAGCAGGCGTGCAGTCTTCGTATATTGAGTTTGCGCTAGAGCTTCTCGACAACGTTGTCTGCGTTTGCGATGGGTGGACATTAATAACGCTGTCTTCTCCAGACATTGGCACGTCTTCGTAATCGTGTGTGCCGTGAACATGACCTTCGCCGTCGCCCCGGAAGCCTGGCGTCTCCTCTAGATAATGAGGGTCGGCCTCATAGCTCAGTTTCTTGAAGATGGCTTCCGCGCCTGAACTAAATTCATCGCCTTCGTCTTGACATCTACGAATATCGAGCGAAGACACGCTCTGAGCATGTGAAATTATATCACTGTCATTCGAGACCGATGGGGGCAGTCCAAATGCTTCTCGTTCACGAGCCTCGACGAAGTTCATGCTTTGATGGTGGCTGTACGTCTCGGAGATGAATCGTTCTCCAGTCGAGTAAACAGAAGCGTCTGAAGGGATATATGGACCGTCATCGTTGTGTCGAGAGCGTCTCTTGAGTGCGGAGACGGAATCACGCTGATGGCGGTCATTGGCCAGGCTTGTACTTGCAGTGGGTGCTCTGCTATCGACGACGGAACGCCGAGAAGGACGTAACGAGGTATTGATTGGAGAGAGTGCAAGGTTGTTCGCCCTGGAGGGTTTGGCCAGACGACTAGGCGATTCCGTAGATGTACGACTTCGACTAGCAGCCGAGTAAGGCCGCGACTGGCGCAAAGAACCCGAGATTGTTGGAGTGACCTCTTCGAAGTGAAAGTCGTCATCCTCACCATCCTCTGATGCGTACTCGGAAGCAGAGATCTCGTCATCCTGCCCCGAGTCTTCGTGATTCGTTGTCGCCAGTGTAACGAGCGCATTGCGTTGGTTATTTGGATAGTGGCTCCAGCGGGGTGTACCATAGGAAGCGCTGGGACTCTTAGCATCGACAGCATGCGCATTTGGAGAGTAAGCATGCGAACGCTGCCTGGACTGAGGTGAGGGGCGAGCGATTGATCGCTGCCTACCGTGGTGGGCGCCAAAACTCTCACCACTCGAGACGGTCTGAGATTGTATATCCGTTGATCCGCTGATAGCCAATCCCTCTTGCCCCATATACTCGCTCTCAAACGAGTCCTCGGAGTCGCGCTTTCCGTCGTTTGTGGAAAGGCCGATTTCGAGTTCGTTCACAATCCCCATAAGCGCGTCGTGGCGCCTACGAACGCTGTCCTCCAGCATGCCGTCGCCCGCTTCCCAAGGGTTTGGCAGTGCACTGCTAGAAGAACGATTTGCATAAGCCATTTCACGTTCGCGGTGAAACTTGTTTTTGGTGCCAGAATATGGGGCAGAATCCATAGACACATCCACCGTCTCCCATGCCTCTCCGTCGAGATATACGCTCGTCTCATCCTCTCCTCGCGAGCGATTGGTGCTCGATCGCCGGTTTCCACGGCGGGCATCATAAGGTTCGCGTACATGAGCCTCCGGAACGCCCAAACCCAGCCCGATCCCATCAGGTAATTGAGACGCTCTGGGACGGGACATAGTATAAGCGTTCATTGTCGCAGGTCTCATCCATGCTGGCTGGATTTCTGGAAGAATATCGTCTGCAACCTGATCACCATCTATTTCAGAGCTTGACTCGGAGCTTGAGGCTATGATATCCGCATTTGTGACGACTAATGCTCTTCCACGCTCGCTTCGAAGCTCTAATTCTGGCCCAGATTCTCCGCTGGAAGCTCCAGGGTGCTTGACGTTCCTTTGGCTACAGTTCGCCGGCATTGGATGAGAATGACTGGAGGAATATGAACTCATCGCCTGGGGAGTGCGGGAGAGATGGGGACTCCGTGAAGGGATTTTCGAAGTGCTACCGGGATCGGTGCGAGAACGCCCATGGTCACGAAAAGAGAAAGATGCGATAGAGCCTGCTGTCTGGGGAAAGCCAAAATAAGACTATATAATGCAGTGGAAAGTCCAGAAACGCACCTTGTGTGTAGTACTGACCGATGATGTCTCTGGCGTTCCTCGAGCTGGCTTCTTTCCCAGCACACCTTTCACTAGCCTGGACGGTTTTGATTGTGATAGCTTGGAAGGAGAGGAGGGCTCTGGAACCTTGCTGGATCCAGCCATGGTTGTAGAAGATGATCCTGAAAAGACAGACTTGAGAATCGGCTTCGGCTTGACTTTGGAGGTCGCTACAGGGATGCGAGGAGACCGCCCAGCGTTCAGACCAGAAGCCGGTTTTGGGGTCGAGGGCATCGGAGAAATTGGGGTGGACTTTGGGGTGGCAGCAGGTCGACGCAATGAGTTGCTAAGTGGCCTGGAAGGTGAAGGTGACGACGCATGGATGAGGCTGAGTCGATTTGAGGGTAAGTCTCTGTGGAGAGGGAGACTATTGGGAGAGCTAGGATCGCCTGGAGCCTTCGACGTATTTGTCATTTTGTCGATAGTATCACGTAGCGATGGGAGCAGCTGTGCCTCTACCATGGGGAGGTCTCCAAGCTGACTCTGGCGGTTGGACGAGTTCCGACTCATCGTGGTATCACTCCTACTCGGTCGCCTCTTCAGAAAAGACCTCTTGGACTGACCATGATCTGGAGAGAAGGAGACGGATTCCGGCGGTGGGGAAGGCATCGTTATGGGGATATATGTGGATCTGCCAGAAGGTGCCATGGAGGAACGGGTCATCGATAAGGATGGTTGAGCTCCGCTGTAGTATGAGTCCTGCGATGGAGCATGATCGCGGACTGTCTGGTATGATATTCCTGCGGCAGCTGCATAATGAGATGGTGGCAGAAATGTGGGGGTAGATGATGCAGGGATGAACGGAGATGTCGGTTTTGCTGAAGGACGAGAGTTTCCTTGTGCCCTTGGCCGCGTCGAGGGCATATCAAAGCGCTCAGGCAGCGGGACTGATCAAACGGCGACGCAGTCACGCGAGGAATGTTTGGCTCACAAATAGTGGCCAAACAACACGCCGCGGTCATGTGACACAGAACGGACATTCAATGCCGGTTTCGAGTTCTGCGATTTATCGATGTTCAAACGAGCAAATTATCCAGAGAAAAAGGTGGGCGTACTCTGTAATGGACACTATGCGCCATGAGCTGTAAATGGGCCTTATTCATTGCATTTATCTCCTGTCCTCGGCGGATCACCAGGACCGGATGGTTATATTCGTGAATTCACTAACATACAACAGCTGTTCAAAGTATACATGCGCAAATCATTGCGCGCTCGCAGTCCAATTCTAGAAAACATGAGTACTAGTATCCACGGGAAGAAAATAAGCCACGGTCTCACGAACCCATAAAAATAGATGACGCAATCCTGAAAGGAGACTCAGAGGAATCAGAGAGGGAGATGAATGAGTGACAAGGCCGAGGCAGCCATATCTCGAGTCTTCTTCACCATACCGTACTCGTTTCGTACCTCCGGTGAAAGAGGATGGAAGAAAATGCTCATGGTGCGATATCTGGAAGGATGGCGTCTCCCTAAGCTTGCTATGGTTATCAGAGCGATGATGTTCGCTCACCGGGGTCATCTGCGTCGTCAGGAAATATTCTGCGTAGGTCGCCAATATATTGCTCTACTTTACGCAGGTACCCCTCGATCATCTCAATAACCTTATCAGCTTCGTAACCCTCTGTGAGGCTTTCCCTGAGGCCCAGAAATTCTGCTGTCCCGTAGTCCTCCACAGTCATCCTGCAAGCATCAGCATTTTTTAATTCGGTGGAGGCATCCATAGAATGCATGATGTGGCTCACGTTGCATGAGGTTGCTGACTGCGAACATTCTCCTCCCATTGACCCGCTTCGCAGAGAAATTGAATACATTTCAGACCATTGTGGTAGAATTCTGCCTGTTCCTCGTCTGATAACCCATCATGGAAAAGACTACGTTGATATGATGCTTGCGGATGTGTCGATCCAGAGATATCAAATGCTGGATAGTACAATTTCATGAATCGCGGAAGATGATGTGCTCGTTCCCCCGTCCATATGTGGAGGATGTGCTGCACCGAATGTCAATAGAAGCCATAGTAATATTTCTGCGACGCACGAGTCGGACACATCTGTCGATCATTCCACAGTATAAGATTCGAAAAATCTCGGTTTTATCCACAAGTTGCGATAGCGTCTTCACCTCATGCCCTTCAAGGAGGATAGTGTCCAGCTTCTCGCTCGGCTGGGAGTACCATCGATTCCATGCGATCGCTTTCTTCGCGTTCTCGGTGGCCAATTGCCGAATCAACTCGACTTGTGCGATGAGGTCGAGCAGCTCTGGGGTCTGGTCAAGAAGAAATGTAGGACGAAGAATGTTGTATATCGCATAAGTGAGAACCTCTAGAGGGGGAGCCGCATCTGGTGGGACATTGAGGGAAGCTAGAGACTTGATGTGAGTTGTTCACCTGAATCGGATAAACTTCGAGGAGTAACAGGCTAGATGCGCACTCACTACATATCTGCCCATGATCCTCTTCAGAGTAGGTGGAGTTGTTGATATAGGTTTTGAGAACTTTCAAAAGATCCATTATCATGAGCGAGGGGTAGCCACAGACGCGACATGCTCTGTTTAGGATAAGTTGAGAAACCTATGTTTGTACCCAAACATGCCGAAAATGGGAATAAATATGTGTTTTGGTCCTAGTTTCTCCTAAATGCTTCGGACTCGTCGTCTTCAACGATCACAGCCTTCCCACCTGATGTTATAATGAACTCACGGAGGGCGAAGCTTGGAGTCGTTGGTCCTAGTGCCTTCATCCATGCCAAGTGAAATATCTTCGAATTCAAGCCGCCATAGCCCTAAGACTACTGAGTTCTGTGTAATGAAGTGTTAGGTCCATTTTCTCGGATATCCAGCACTCGAGCGCTCCTTCCGTCGAAGGACATTCTTGCTGCTGTTGAGAATAGCCTGGATGCATACGAAACGTGTGACTGAGGCAGTGATAATAAAGATCTAAGGGAGGTGTTCTCGCACTGTCCGACGTCGTGTTTCTCACATGAACACACCAGCTCGAAAGCATCAAAGGACTAAGAGAACGTGTTGACGGGACAACTCAGAGATAGTTGGAGACTGACGCGTCGGCAACATAGTATCGAAGTGTAACATTAGAAAAGGAAAAGTGCATACTGTCTGAGGTAGCAGCGACCTACGCGCCTGCTGTGCTCGTGTTGATGGTCTCAAGAATACAACCAGGGTCTCGTACCAGAAAGCCAGTATAGCCATAAGTCTTCGTCCACTACCCTATGCATTCTAAGGTTCAGGATTACCTAGTGCACCCAATCTACATGGGTGATCTTAGTATGAGACTACAGGCTTAGCGAGGATATCGACCAACAAGGTGGGTGAACGCAGGTGAACGCGGACTTGACGTGTTCTCCATCATGTGCTGTAAGGGGACGCCCACGTGATATCCCCAGACTAATCGCGTTTAGCGTGGGTGTTGTGTTGAGTCCGCCGACTCGCCAATCCCCTCATCCCACCCAAGTTTAAAGGACGCTCCTCGCACAATCTATCTACCTCGCATGGCAGGAGGAATACCATGGGACCAGCTCAAAGCTGATACGCTGCGTTTGGTGTGCCGCGACTTGGGCGCGACCCCTGGCAAGCGCAAGAGGGACGATATGATTGGCTTCCTGAACAAGGTTGAAAAACGCGGTCGTGAGTAGTCTGCTTATCTCCCCATCGTTCATACTAACCACCTCTTTAGTCGATGCTTCTCTTGCGGAACTTGAGACTGAAGAGAAAGAAAAGGAAAAAGAGAAGCCAAGGGAAAGGACGAAGGCCCAGGCCGCAGCTGAACGGCCAGCACCTACACGGTCTAGCAAGAGGACGCGATCTGGCGATGCTGACGTGCCAGAGGGGAGGCCCAAGAGGAGGGCCATCGCCGCCGCCAAGGAGCCCGCACCCAAACGCGGGGCCAAAAAGACCTTCGAGAGCGTCGCCGTGCCAGGCAAACGTGCAGGACGCGCCGCGCCAAAGCAAGCAAAAAAGGCGATCGATAAGGGGGAGGAGGAGAATGGCGATCAGGGTGATGCGAGCACGAGCTCACCCGGGAGGCAGGACCCTGATGCGACGGGTGAGGAGGACGCGGATGCGGAGGCTGAGGTTGACCTGCCGGGTCCGTAGGCACCACTCGCGGGGGTTGATCATCAGTCGACTGATTCTTCCCTTTTCCCTCTTCTTTAACTCCTTCCCTTTCTCTTCAGGTGCTAATGGTGCTCCTGCCGCAGCGGTCATCGAGCCCATCGCAGCTACAGGCGTGCAGGCTGAGGCGCCAGCATAAGTTGCCTTTCTTGATTGTAATTCTCTCCGTCCCCTTGGACTTCATCTGGGCTTGGTAGGTGTCGGCCTATTATTCTCTGTTGTATTGGTTGTTGTGGCTTCTCGTATCGCTGTCATTGTTTGCACAGATCCCGTTCACCATTTTATTGAATTTGTATCCAATTCACATTCGTCTCTATTCGTCTCTCTGCCTTTGGCTGCATCAATCCTGAGAGTAGCCGACATCGTCACCCACGCGTTCTTGCATTGTGAGGAGCCTGTCCAACATCGCCTGCCCGTCTCTATCCAACGTATTCTTGAAAGATTCCTCTTTCATCCACGTGAGGCCATGCTGGAGTATATTGCGTGCGCGGGCGGCACCACCACGCGTGTCGCCCATAGATGCGTGCAACGTGGCTCGCTTAACCTTGGAGTTGTATGTCGCGCAGTGAAGAATATTGTTATTATAGAAGACGGTCTCTCCGGCTTCAAAGTCACGTAAGAACACTACACATGAATGCCTGCACTTGAACACACGCACACTGCAACGTGACCCGGATTGCGTTGGGCATTGTCAAAGGATCGACAGGTGGATCAGGTATGCTAGACTGAGATCTCTGCTCGTTTGTTCTTGGATGCTTGTGCGACTCTGGGACAACGAAAAGGCACGAGTCCTCATAGAGCGCCCTTCGACACTGCATGAAGCATGAATCGTTTAATACACATGTGATACACGCACGTATTCCATTGGATCTCAACGAGACGTGGGACAAGTCGCAAGCCACTTAGATTCGTGCTTGAGCGTCTCGTACAGGATCGAACTCACTCCATGATGCCAAACAGCGAGAGCTTCGCGTTCTTCCTCTTCAGAAGCTGTTCCTTTGACATCATCTCGGTGCCATCGCAAGGCAAAATCGTGCGATTCGGGGTTGATGAGTAGATTGAACAACTCTATCGGGCGTCGGCCCTGATCAGCACTTCGATCTGAATATCCATGCAATCCGCGCATACCCATCTGCAGGTTGTCGTCCGAACAACCCAGCAGTTCCTTTACTGCCTCCCTCAACCCGTGCGATGAATACCATTTCGCAAACGCCGGCTCTCCGAGATCAGGGTGCATAACATGTTGCACTCCCCAAGAATCGACACCAGCATTCCCATAAGGTGGGAATTGCTTCCCAACAACGCGTCTGTGCTGCCAGGCTCCCGATCGAGTCTTGGAAATGACATTCTCCGAGGCTTGTTCGAGCTCAGCACGCAGATCGGGAGGAATGAGGTTGGGCAGGATAACGAATCCTTGCGCGTCGAACGTCTCCTTGATAGGCTGCGTCATAATAGTCCCAAGTAGAATCGCGTATTTTTTCGAATTGGATGGGACGACTCGAAGGCTTGCGAGTTCCGAAACCGATTGGCAAGAGTCGCGGAGTCGAAGCATGATTAGTAATCACGCGCTCCCTCACCTGACGGAGACTGCACGCCTTTTGAAGTCGACGCGCGACGCGCTTCGCTTTGCCCAGTGCCATCCTCTCAGATATGCTCAAATGGAGGCAGCACAACAGCTCCTTGACCGCTAGGCCGCTCAAGGTGCACACTTTGGGGCTGCTTGGTTCCGCCGGTATCTCTGATCATCAACTCACAGCATAAGTGACACCCTCTTGAGCAACCGGGCGTCTGACATGACGGCGTCAGTGCACAGCGAGGTGCACTACCCCACCCTGAGGCCTCCTGAGGCATCAATGCATCACGTCTAATGCACTAGCAGGGCCAAGGAATACACTTCAAATTACCGATCAATTGCAGACTTGCGAAGGCTTCTGTGAATAGCTTCAGGCTGCCTCTGCCGCCCCGCGTTTGGACGACATCATGACCCTTCACGCGAGGCTGTTGCCGACCATGATTCTTATATAAAGGTGAACGTCTCCATGCAGTGATAAGACTGATCTTACTCTGAACCTCTCACCATCTTCTCTTCCTCCCGTTTCTTGGGCGCAAGACCTGAACCCCAGTGACACAAGTCGGAGGTTCTCATGGTTGATTCAGATAGGAGGTCGCTTTCGTTGGATACAGAGCAGGGCCTCCATCGTCAGTCTCAGCACTCAGAACGGCAGGCGCTGACGTCTCACGTTGACGGACACCCCGTTGATCCAGCTGTTAGCAACGACAACTGGCGTCCCCAAACTCTTGCCAGAACGCGCAACAACGATACCAGACAACAATTCTGGGCGCGGTTCAGAAGAAAAGATCGCAGAAGTGTTGGATGGCTACAGAGTCTAAAAGCCATTGTTACGTCCTCATGTACGCAGGCTCTTTTCGTATCCATCCCCGCTGACTGTGCTGTTGTAGGGCTCAATTTTTTCATAATATTCATTCCATTTGCGTGGGTGGCTCGTTTTCATACCTCATGGGGCCATGTGGTTGCCTTTGTGTGTCAGTCACTCCGTCTTCATGATGCAACATATATCTCAATTGCTATCGTCATGAAGTCGCCTTTCTTGGAATAATGCCTCTCGTAAAGATCTTCGACTGGGGTGGTGAACAGCTGGCGATGTACTGTGGCGAGGATCTCGGTGATCTTATTATCATCACACTGAGCAAGTGAGTTGGTAGTTGACATGTCCAATGCGTCGTTTGACGGCTGAGGCAGCGCAGTTGAAGCGACTCTAGCGATCATTTTGCTATTGAAATGCGAGTAAGTCTGTCATGTCAATCAAGCGCACTTCTCTTTCTGACGTTAGAAATGTAGACTTAAGCTCTTGCAATCCACAATCGCCGGTGCGGTTTAGCTCGTCATCACTTCGGGATCCTCATCTGACATTTACAAAAACTTCTAGGCGTCATTCTATTACACTTGTTGCTCATCCCAGGCACTGCGTTTCTGACTGGAGGGGTGCGGGTCTTGGAACAACAGCTACATCCACAGCGGACCCAATTAAATCACACGCTTCTAACGCTTGGGTATGACGCCATCACCTGTGCTGTTCGACAATCGTTCACCATTCATCACCGGTAACTTTCACAGAGTGCTTGCACTAGTGATCCCTGCCTCATTTTTTGCAGCACTCGATCGTAGCGCTTCTGCTTCCAGCGCAGAGGGACCAGAACCACAACTCATCAACGACCATATTCGTAACGAATTCATGCGCATCAGTCAAGGCTTTGCTGTCATCCTCCTTGTCGTGTGAGTTTATCAAAAGTCCCATCACACCCATTTTTTAAAGTGAAAGGATGCAGATATATCTGCTCTCGCTTCTATTTGCACGACCCTCCTGGTGATGACAATGCTCTCCGTCTACCTGCCGATGCACCGAAGGAAGCCATCGAGAGATCCCAAGAACTTGCGAGGGCAGAACCAGAAGTCAACCCTTGGGCGTGCACTCTCTTGCTCATCATCACGGTCGCGGTCATGGCCGTCACCGCCGAATTTGTATGTCGATTGCTTGAGCTTCGATATTGATCGTTCTCTCATGACCAATAGCTTGTCGAGAGCATAGAACCAGTCAGAGAAAGCGGGCATATCCAGGATGAGTGAGTCCATGCCTATTATTTCATGACGTTCGTCGAATTGATTAAATCCTTATAGATGGTTTGGACTCATCCTTCTGCCCGCCATTTCGTTCTCGGCGGACGCGATGGTGGCCATCGTCTACTTCGTCCGCTCTAGTTTGAAATACTTCTTCAAGGCGCCACCACCACCAGAGTCCATCGCTGAAGCCAAGGCGATCGACCTCAGTATACAGTTCACCCTGTTTTGGATGCCGTTGTTTGTCCTGATTGGCTGGTGGACGGGAAAACCGCTGACAATCCTATTCGGTGAATAATGTGTTCCCTGTCGGGTGTCGGCTGCTGATTAGGTGAACAGATCTTTTCGAGGTGGCGGTCCTCATTGGATCGTGCTTCCTGGTGAACTATGTCACTGCAGATGCGAAGACAAACTGGGTCGAAGGCATGATCATGATGTCGTTTTATCTGATGATCGTGAGCGTCTTCTGGTATTTGTAATGTCCATAAACTCATTTCGGCCCACGTTGGATCAATTGATTTCCAGGCTACTGCAGCATGGTTTTACACAGGACAGCCAGAGATTGGGTTTATGTCTACTTGCGAGAGCGTCCAAGAAGCACTTGCTGTCGGTGCCGGAGCTGAGTAGAGGTCAAGTTTTGCCATGGAGCGTATGTTATCATCAGTCTCTCAATCAATCGCAATTCGGTAAGTGCTTCCCTCTTCCTGCTCCGTCTGGAATTACATGACTAAACGAATAGTCCTTTCGCTAGGCTCTCTAGCCTTCAGATCAGATCCTACATTCCCATGCCTATATATTCCAAACCTGTTATAATGCACTAATCTTGGACAATAAACTCGTTTGCTGATCAGAAAGGCGAACACATGTTGTGCAACGAGACAGAAGTACGCGCACTTGCATTTGATGGTAAATTCATCACAACGGACTTTATCCAGAGCGTCAATCCCTCAGTAAGCCTTCGGGTTCTATGTTTAAAACGAGCAACTCATGTCTTCCTTCATGACTGATCGGAAGTGTCACTTTTGCCCTTGGCACGCCCCTGTGGTGTTCAGTCATACCATTGTATGGTGACGACGCCTTGCGGCATCTGTCTGTGATGACTATGCGAGCCCCAACCTCCGGCTGCCAACGACAGTAACGTACATAGCTTATGACACAGACATACTGGTAACGAGTGAAGCCGTTTCCTCCCGAATCGTACCCGCTGTTCTGTGAGAGTGCTTAGAAGTCTATGCGTCAAGAATACCTCTTAATCTAGATGCCATTTGCAAACCGCATCAGATCTCACCTCAAAGTACGTTCAGCCTCCCAATGAACGTCGGGCCATCGGTCATCTGATTGGCAAGCTGTGCGATGAGAGTGGGATGGGTGCCCCAAGCTCTTGCATCTAGGCATTACAGAGAGGCCCGGATCATGACTAGAACATGGTCCGCCCGGCCTGGAAGCAAGAAATCATATCGAGGTGCTTGGATTGGTGAGCGCGATGAATGGACTTGGGCAGGTGATGTTCGTCGGGCCAGTCGGATGTTGTTCAGGGGGACCTGATCAGGTGAGTCGAAATAGTGACGTCGCCTCTTCGGCAGTCCGCCGTCAACCTCCTATTGAATGTCGTCCCTTAGCACATTCTTCCTAAAGGCTACAACGTTCAGTTCTATATAAACAAGATCATCCCCTGCCATGGTCCAGGTCGTTCTTAACTATCGCAACCATGGCATCGTCACCATCACAGGCCACGGATAACTCGCTTGACAAACTATTCTCGCTACCTCTTGCTAAGGGCAGCATTGCGCTTCCTGGTATCTCTCACCAGAGTTCAAAGAAACTCCTCGAGCTAGTCAGGGAAGACTACGAGAAATGGCATGTCTACTTCGATGTCCGCGGGTTCCACAAGTATGTTGCATTGTTGCCCGGTTCAAAAATAAAAAGACACAGTACTGATATCATTTTGCAGCCATTTAACGCACCATCTATACGCCATATATGATCTGGGAGCTCCTCCCTCTCTGATCGAAGCTGTGAACAAGACGCACCAGTACCAGATTCCAGCCTTCAAAGGACCGGAACCTATCACCAAAGACAATTTCGTTGACCACCTTGGTGACCACAAGCGAGTGAAATCTATAATTCCAACGTCCTTGATCTATACTAATCGACCATTTATGTATAGATTCTACGCATCCTATCTTGCCTTCTTCTCCAGCTATCTCATCACGCACACCCCCACGCAAGCGATGGAGCGTTTTATCTTCTCGCCTCAGGCCAATTATATACCCGATCTGAAGGAGGGGCAGAATCAGCCTGCGATGTTGGATCGCTTTCACTCTGCACTCCTACATTCCTTGATTCATCTTGGTTATGGTTTGGAGTTCGGAGTCCTCGGTCAAGTTGCTGAAGGTGAGAGGTCATGAGCAGTAGACGGACATTATCAACGACCAGTCCCCCTCGAATCACTCATGGTGCTCATTGTTGATCACTCTAGTAGGACTTGCCCAATGCGCAATCCATCGTTCTGGTCAGACGGCAATATTCCCCGACTCAATCTTCACCGCATCTCTCGCAGACACCGACTCGCTCCTGAGCGATGTCGCTTCGCGTCTTACACTCTCTCCTCTCCAAGCCAGTGCTGCCACGCCACTGAGGCCATCGTTCGCCTTTTGGCGTCAACTTCTCGAAGATCCTTCGCTTGCCCCGGAGGCCTCCGTAGACGTCAATTCCGCATACTCACATGTACTCAAAAATAAGGGCAAGCGTGTTTATGATCTCGTCTCAGCATGGTACGACAATTGGTTGAAGGGCACAGAGAGCGCGGCCGAGGTTGAAAGGAGGCTCGAGTCGATGCTTGAGGAGGTCATCATTGGAAACGTACTGTGGTTTGGTGTCGGTGGATGGGCAGGGCGTGGAAAGAATGACGCAGGAAAAGAAATCAATGCCGACTTTTTCCTGTACGTCATTTACATATTCATCACTCTACATTCGCTCACTCACCACCGCCCAAATGTCCAGTATGCATCTCGTGACCTCTGCCCTTTTCCTCCCAATCTACATTCTCCCGACTTCGTCCCCACAATCACCACGTCTCTCACTTCCTCACCGGCTTTTGCTCTTGCGAAGCTTCCTCGCGACGTCAGCAGTCTGGTACATCGCGCGGGGCCGCCCTTCCCTTCCGATAGCCTCATTCTATATCTCGACCACCTCTCACCTGAGCGCCCCCGTCCCTCCCGAGCGCAGGACCGCCGTCCCCATCACCGAGCGCCCTCCCGCCGCTTGGCCTGGTGAGGTCGTGCTTTCCGGACCGAACCCGTGGATGAGAATCCTGCAGGACACGCTGGTCCACCCGAATGAGCACCTGTGCAAGCTGCAGCGTGCCCTCGCGTACTTTGCGCAGAGATATGGTGATCGCGAGGCAGGCTACTACGCTTCGAGGCTGGATGGAGCGGAATTGCTTGATGGGACTCTCTTTGTGCGCATCGCGGGCTTGGTACAGGAGCGGATGGGTTGGGCGAATGAAGGTAAGGAACTGGGCATATGGGACCGGGGTGGGTTCTTCCAGTGAGCGATAGGAAAACAATCGAATGTATGAGTGTAATGTACATATGCCGAGCTGAACGTCATTGTCGCGTCCCACCGTTCATGGCTGGAGGCACTATGCCGTCCGCTACGGCACCGAGTGCCCGGCTTGGTATACGTGCGTTCTGACGGGTCGAACTTTCGGCGGCCTCTTTCCTTCTCTCATCGTAAACACTCCCCCATGTATCGTAAAATGATTGATAGCGCACCATCAGGGGGAACTCACACAAGATGGGAGCAAAAGATAATGTCGGGGAGTGCGCAAAAGTGGACAAATGGAGGATTGAACTCCAGACCTCACGCAATTACAGAACACTCCAGGAAGCATGTCATGCGAAGCGTGCGCGCTACCACTGTGCCATTTGCCCGATACTAAAGTTATCACAAAACCGTTTATGGACAGACAGCTACTCTTTGGTAGCGCTGTGCACTGCATGTCTTTTGAGCGAATTGTCTGTGGTGTGCGTCATCCATATCTAAGAATTTGAAGGATTCATACTTCCCTGCTCATTTCCTAGATCTCGAGAGCATTATCAAACCTCACAAATATCCTATGTTGTTTTGGACACGAGCTTCTTATTCAGTTGGTTCAAATTACCGCTTCCTCCTTTTGCTCTGAGACTTTGCATTGCCAGGAGGGGACACGGCGGCTGCAGTAGAGTCAGCAGATCATGCTCAAGACGGAGGAACAGGGTGCGGGCATGCGCAGCTAGCGCGAGCATACCGAGAACGCGCAGGACACGGTGCGTTCTTCGCACTCGCGTTTGCCCTCAGGTTTTGGTGGCAATTGAGACGTCAGTTTATTGATTGATGTATCGGGCACGCGAGCGGGACACTGAAGCAGATGATCCGACGCCCTGTCCCGCGTCCGCACCGATGCCTGTATCCTGATAGTCGCTTCTGACCCCGCCCAATCCGCCCGCCGTGCGCAACGCGCCCGCAGGACGTACCAGCAGCGCATCGTCTCGGGTGCTCACCATTGTCAT
This sequence comes from Heterobasidion parviporum, assembly GCA_002994785.1. NCBI lineage: Eukaryota > Fungi > Basidiomycota > Agaricomycetes > Russulales > Bondarzewiaceae > Heterobasidion > Heterobasidion parviporum. The sequence goes on from PDUQ01000022.1 coordinate 205,528, forward strand.
CATCCTCTGGGAGAACCCCCGCTAGACCGCGCATATAATCTTGATCAACATTCGGTCCTCAGTGGACAGATTCACCTTGCTGGACTCCAAATATTGTAGAAAATCGTAAGCAACTGTCAGACTTCCCTAGTGAGCGCTCATACGTAGCAGCGCCATGCCCTGATCCGGGGGCTGACTGGAGCTCAAGACTCTGATAGATGCTCATGACATGTCCATTCTAGGGTCAGCACCATTTCTCACTTCATGAACGAAATAAAGGGAATCGCAAGGGCACCGGAGCGGAGCTCCTGCATGTCCCGTTCTACTTACAGCAATAAACGATCCTTGCCCTCGAATATAAAGTATGGCGATCGAGAAGTATGGCGCCTGTGTGCCTACGTTAGAGAAAAGACTATGCTTACAACAAGATCGTACAATATGAGGCTACAATCAGAGAGATATGATCCTGATACTGGTCCGCACCAGAACAAGCTCAGTATCATGCATGCATGGGAGTGGATGGCGAGACGTACCGCGCTTACACAGGTAATCTACCTCCACGAGCAGATGTCATCGGTGCTCGTCCCACTGGTTGCTCAGTTTTGAGAAGTGGCGCTGTTTCGTTATCAACGTCTGATGAAATATTTGCTTGCACATCCGCCCCACGATCGCAGCAGCACCATCCCGAACAACAACGACACGAGCAGAGATGCTGTGTGCATTCATGGCCTACATGCGATGAGGTTAGTATTACTTCACTCCTATATGACGGTGTGAGCTACACACGGACAGTAGTCCAGTCAATACAGATGCCTGTGCACACATCGAGGCAAGCGATAAGGCATATCGAGCAGCATGCACCTAGAGGGTCATCAGACATCGAATGAGAGGAATTGTGTTCGTTGGTTCCATGAATGCTCTCCTGGTAATGAGTCGGGAATAGCCGACATCTCACCTGGATTTGAACCTCCGCAATGCAGTAAGCGGGCCTACGTCATCAACGGCATCACAAATCTCTCAGCAACGACATGAGCAACTCAGAGTCGAGAGACCTATGACACAGCGATTCCGGAGCGTATCTAGCGTCCTCAAAGCGCTAAAACTACGGGTTGTACTGCCTTGTCCACGCTGTATACTCATCTCGGTCTTTGCGGCCATCGTGCTGTTTACAAGCGCTGGCAGAGGCCCGGCTAGATCTTCGAGAGGCTTAGCGACCACCTGACCGTCATTCTGCTGCACTCGATCTAGGAACCATGGCGCTCGACTTTGACGATGTGCTCAGCTAGTATTGCGTCGTCGTCAATTGAAGACTGTTGACTGGCCCTTGTTCAAATGCCTTTCCATCTTGGTAGTCCGTAACGAATGTGAATGCTTGACCGCCGACTCACCGTACGCTCCAGTATCCTGCACGATTTCTTCCTGTCTTATAGTAAATCCCATACATCACGAGTGAGTGCATACTTGGCTTTTGTTGCAAGTTGATGATATTCTGCCAGTAGCCCGTAGCTACCCTTGAGCTTACAATGAGGACCTGCTTCTCAGCGCTCACTTGATTTGCCGAAACCCCACTCCACGCCGTCATGATTGTCGGTTTCGTGCTCCAGAGCGGATTGTGTTCTCCTGGAGATTGTGTCAGAGCTTGCAGCTGTAGAAACAGGGTGTCAATCACGGTCCACGCCGAATCTACACTCGGACAGCAAACGTGATTTTGCATTCTATGTTTTTGACGAACAACCGGTGACCTCTCGACGGAGATCGGTGAGTTTGGGAGACTCGGACTCGGGAATGGCATCGGCTGAGCGAAATAACCAGCTCCACACCAGTTGTGACTTTGCAAGATGTAAGTAAGCAGACGTCCTTCCTCGTCGCTACGTCTTTGAGGGACTCACGTAGGCCTCTTTCCTCCGCACCTGCATCAAGCATTCCAAACCTCATTCAATTGCAGCGTATTTTAACACCATCTCTACAATACAATGACTCGATCGAAAGGACAGCGTGCCTAATTCGACGCCCAGCGCGTTGACCTGCCTGTAAGAGTCTAGGTGACGTACACTGAGACTCGAAAAAATTTCTCCCTCTTTCCCCATGGGCCTCCTATGGATCATCGATTATCACCATTTATCAGCGAGCAAGGCAACGCAGATCAAGGCAGATCATAGCCGTTTTTTGTCAATGAGCGCCACTGACCGAGGCAAAAAGCGGCCGGCGGCACGGCCGGCTAGAAATATTATGTGACCGAGTCCTCCGATGGGCACCGGCACGCCGGTAACTGCAACGCCTGTTCGTCTACCCCGTTGGGATCCGCAGACATCAACTCGGGACACGACATCGGAACACTTTTATCAACTGATCGACTATCAATGATGCATCCTCAAGCATTGCCATGCCGTGAGGGGGAAGAAAGGGAGCCGAGGGTGTGTCGTGCGGTATGGGTGCGGCGAGCTGTGACAAGGTTCTACCCTGGTTTATTTTTGGCGCTGATCTATTCATAGTAGGCATGGCACACGGGACCGCTGCAGACGTTTTGGCATCACGGAGCAAATGTCAGAGCCTATAAATCACCAGCCATGCTGCCCATCCTCCGTCCCTCCTCCCTCTCTCCATCACTCCCCCGCCGACGTCCGCCAACTCGACGACCAGCGCCTACACCGCGTTGCTCGTCGGCCACGTCTTTTCCTGAATTTTCCGCCTCACGTCGACTCGGTTTTCCGTTTGCCACCCGCACCAGTCAAAACATAGCCGCTCGAAATGCGGTTCCAAACACTCTTTACAGATACCCGCGCGTCTGCGCAAGCGCACGTTCTCCTCGTCGCATCCCTTGCCCTAGCTGCGTCCGCACAGGACCGCACGACCGAGAAGGGCGAGGCCTCCATAACCGGTACGTCGCCCCGTCGTCCAACGCCACCACCGCTATCTCCCCCTCGACCTCGGTCATCGCGGATAGAAATGATGACTGACCACCGTGTGGCCCACAGACCCCACGCAGGAGTGCACGCCGTATTACTACGCGCCGTCGGCCAACCTGATTCACAATTTTCCAACCATCTGGCAGCCCGCGACCATCCTCCCCACCGACACCGCCGCGCAGGCGAAATGGGCGAGTATTTCCGGTAGTGTCCCCACCAACATCCAACCTCGCGGCACCGCCATGGGCGACTTTTCCAACGTGACTTACGACACCGCAAACGATCCCGCATGTTGTGAGTGGCATTCTTCTGAGTCGTTTCTTTTTCTTCCTAGCGCGGTCGTGCTACCCCGGTGTTGTGCTTCGTGAGCGTCGAGGGCGCTGGAAGTTCAAAGTTCAACATCTGTTCGGAGCTTCCAGAAGCTGCCGAGCTTTCGCCTCCCTTATTGGGTTAGAGGTACTGTCATGGGGTTGCGGCGTTTGACCGATTTTCATGGGTCGACTGATTCGGTTTGCGTGGTGGGCGGCATCCATTTGTGAGATGCCGATCAGTTTGAGCGCTCTTTTACGCGTCTTTTTCCTGTTCCCGTGTGTTGCGCTTGAAAATTTCTGTTGGACATCAGCGCGCGCGTCGCGACGAGCCGCACGTTTCGCGTTCTCATGATTCTACATACGGACATATCTTTGTTAGCGGCTAGATCGCGTTCCTAACCACTACCTCTTATCAGGGTGGACCGCAAACAAATGTACTACGCCCAAGCTTGCCGGTCTCCAGCCCGATGTGTCGAGTGTCCCGGAGCCCAAGACGGTCGGATACGGATTCGACGATGGCCCGAATTGCTCGCACAACGCATTCTATGACTACCTGCAGTCCAAGAACCAAAAGGCGACGATGTACTTCATCGGGAGCAACGTCATGGACTGGCCTCTTGAGGCACAGCGTGCGTTGACTGACGGCCATGAGATCTGTGTCCGTAAGTTGATCGGTTGTATCTGAGTGTTGCTGGCTTGGCGAATTTCTGACGTGATGGGATCTGTCTGTGTGCTTGTTGGCGGGTCAGACACTTGGTCACATCGATACAGTGAGTGCCATCTTCCAAGACGTGCAGAATGGATGTTAACGCACCTTCGTGACTCAGTGACTTCGTTTACAAGCCCAAACGCGTTCGCAGAACTTTGGTACACGGTATGTTCGCATGATATATCGTGAGATGCAGCCGCTAATGTGCGCCACAGATGCAAGCAATCAAAGCCGTCACCGGCGTTACGCCAACTTGCTGGCGGGTGCGCCTTCCCTCTCTTTGTCCATTCATCCTAAATTGACCGCTGCTCCATGTACCAGCCTCCATTTGGTGATGTCGATGTGAGCGCCTGTAGCTCTGCTTGCATCATCGCACAAGCTGACCGCGTTGCCATTCCCTGATTGACATTGCAGGACCGCATCCGGGCGATCGCCAACGGGCTCGGGCTGCAGACGATCCTGTGGAAGTACGACTCGAACGATTGGCGGGCCGGTGTCGGCGGTGTCACTACTCAGGACGTTGACAACGACTACCAGTCGTTCATCAACGACGCCACGAGCGGCACCTTCAATACTGTATGTTCTTGCCCGCTTTTCGATATGAACACTGTGTTGACGAAGGCTCGGGTGTCGCTACAGCAAGGTGGTATCATGCTCACGCATGAGCTGAATAACTTCACGATGTCTGAGGCCATGAAATACTATCCCATGCTCTCGAGTGCGTTCGCGGTAAGTTTGCTCGTTGATCGTCATAACTAACAAAGCTGATCAAGCTCTTTCTTGCTACGGCAGCATATCGTTCCTGTAGGTGTCGCGCTGAACAAAACCCAGCCCTACGTGGAGAGCAACTACTCCCTGCCGTCGTTCGCACAATGTGAGTTTCCTATCCTGTTTCCTTCACACGCCTTCAGCTATCATCTTGACTAACACGGCGATATGAACAGACATTGCAGGGACCTCCACCTCCAATGGCTCATCGTCTACGAGCAGCTCGTCCACCGGCGGCTCATCCGCTAGCTCGTCCAGCAGCGCTTCGAGTAGCTCCTCATCGTCCCATAGCGATACCTCTGGCGGTTCGGCGCAGGGCAGCAAGTCCGCTGCCCTACCCTCTACGCCCCTGCTCGGCGCGCGCTGGGCTATCGTCGCTGGCGCGGGGCTGCTTGTGAGCCTCGCGCTTTGAAACTGACCTGTGCCCGATACGTCCCATACTTGACAGACCGTCTGCGGATGCGCCCCGCCTGGCATGAATGGACGGACTTCTGGACTGGACCAGACTGGACTGACGAACTCGCTCCTTTCTTACTCCACGACGTACTCTAGTTAGTATAGTTGTTTATTACTCTTGACCACTCTGAGATCTGTGCTCTCGGACGACATACTTATTCATCCCCATACCTTGACTTTCGAGTACACACCACACTGAGCCTGTTTATTCTTGGCTCCGGCTCCCGCATATACCTCTCGATTTACGACGTCGTCACGTATGCTCTTGCCTGTCGAACGCAACGGTTGACTCTACAGTAACCAGTAATGTGTCAATATCTCTGTTTATCCTCAGAGCTACACAAAAGTTGACGTTGACTACCGCTTATATCCGACGACGAATTCGCGCAAGAGCTTCAAAAGGGCATTACACCTCCCAAAGTGGCTTGGGCGGGCGGGCGAAAGGACCTAATGAGCTCGGCGATAGTACTCAGATTGGTAAACATGGCTTGTCCGCGGACCATCATGACGTATGTCTTGGCTGTGTATTCCGGTGATGTATTTGTCGCCGCAGCGTTCCCGCGTTACAGCATCTTCTCCTTTCACTCGTCTTCCCACAACGAGGGCAGCACAACGCGTTACCGCCTCAGATTTTTTGGGATTTTCTCGAGCGGCGGCATCGACAAGAAAGAACCAGATTCCTGGCATAGAGAACAGTGTCGGTGAGTGCAAGTACTATGCTATGTGAAAGCCGCTTATTGATGGCTGAATGTTGGGTTGTTCATTGGTCGGCTGTGCTTTCATCGGGAACTTTGCATACCCCTATGGGGAACTGCAGCTAAAAACAGATTCAAATTCTCAAAGTCAGAACTTTCTCAGAAGAATCATTGTGCGGCGAGCAGAACCCAATACGTCACTTTCGAATCTCGAGTTCATATAGCGAATATGGCAAAGTGGTATGCATGATTCATACATCTCCCATCGCCTCAGAAAAAGGACTTCCTTGAATGGAGCCGTACTTACATCTCGCCTGTTTATCCCCGTGGCCGTCGTTCCTCCATACTGTCCGCCGAAATTCTAGGATCGACCTGTTCTCGCTTGTGCTGGTGCGTCTCCCCAGTCACCCTATACCGAGCCTGGCTGTTTACATTCCTGTCTCCTCGGCTTTATTCTCAAATTTATCGGGAAAACAACACCATTTACAGACAATAACTTTGTTCCTCGGGGCAATAGTTGGCATCGTACTCCTTGTGCGACGTATCAGCGAGTTCGTCAACGCGACGAAAGCGTCGTACGTATCATCGCTCCATCCACCGATCACTTCTTTTCTCACCTCGAATTCGAATAGGTTGCAAGAAAAAGGTTGGACCGTGTCCAACCAGGGTGTCTCTGTACGCACTTCCAAGCGGTTTGACCGTGAAGACTACATAGACGCTACACAACGGTGCGCGCGCCGTTTCCGCGCTGACGTTAACGTCCTGTTGACTCTTGCCATGCACGGGATAGGGGCATCATGAAAGCCATGGGTGCGTCTAAATTTGGTCATGCCGCATCCGCGAGCACGACAAGCCTCAACGGCGAGGGCAACGCGGACGCGGACGCGGGCACCAAGAACGGCGGCACGGAACGCAAGAAGCGGAGCCTGCTTCGGCGTAACAAGGCCAAATGATCATCACAGACGCACAGAATTTTTCTCATTGTAGAGGTGATATAAGGGTTCGTTCTGCTAACGCTCGCACACACTTGCTTTCAGCTACGCTTGTCTTGTTTCGTTCGGTCTCAGTCTGTTTATTCATCGAGCTTATCTATTTATTATGGTGTCAATGATTCGTACCGGCGTCGCTGTAAACTACATACGTTCAATGGTGAAATTGCTCGTGTTAGGAATGGCTGATTTGATCGTTGATCAGATGGATACTAATATATTGGATCGCCCGTATCCAGTCCGTATCCTAACACATTTGTTCCGGTAAGGTACACAAATCATAAATCTTGTTTGACTTTACGGCCATCAACGTATCAACGTTTGAACCTTTGAACCTTCAATACTTTCTTCGCTATGTATAGACTGATGATATGGCTATGCTCCTCTGTCTGAAGCAGCTGCCTGAAGGATGTGAGGGACGCTGCCTTTGACTGAGGAAGATGGTGTCAAACTATTCAAGGGAAGCTGGTATCCAATATGAACGAAAAGGGTGAACGAAAAGAACGCATGCATCAGCGAAGAACGATTTTGATATTGCGTAGGACAGCCGATGAAACCCGAGGTGAACTTTAGCAACTACCTATGGGAGAATATTGATGTTCCACTTACTGAATCTACGAGGACTCTCATGGAGGAGCGTATCACAGATGAAATTGAAGTCCATAACAAAACACACCTCTAGCTAGTCATATCACTGACACACTCCCAGCCACCTTTCAAGTTCTCTTTCCAAAGGGTGACTTTACCGTCGCCGCAACTAACGGCAAGGATGTTCCCCGCGAGACTCCACGAAACACGCCACACGACATCCGGGAATTTCCCTGGAGCAGCAGGTGGAGCTCCGGTAGGCGAAATGCTTGTTGGATCCAGTGCGGTCTTGGTCCAAGGTGAGGTTGGTGTGTCTTTGGTCCAAATGAGAACGGTTTTGTCCTAAAAGCGGATCAGCCAAAGACCATCATAGTCACTTTAAATACAGACGTACCTGTGAAGCCGTGGCGATGTAGCTCCTCGGCAGCCCGATATTGGGTGCCCATGCAACATCACGAACCCAGTCCGTGTGCCCTTCCAGCACATCCTCCTCCGTCCAAGTCTGCGTCTCCTCGCTATATGCCCAGATTTTCACGAGGTTGTCGCATCCGGCGCTCACAAAACGCTTCACGGGAGCACTGGATGACTGACCGGGGGCGGTAGACGCGGGAGCAAGCAACGCGCCAGGGCGGGTTGCGGGGGCCCAGGAAACGGCGTTGCAGCCAATTGCGTGTGCCTCGAAAACGTCCGCGCCCCACTGGCCATCGTCTAAGATACCCAGGTCAGAAAATGTCTTCGAGTATCAAGTAGAAATGCAGCTACTTTTGAAAGTGAGCACAGATACCTTTCCATCAGAGGATGCACAGGCGAGCATGGCGCCGAGCTCGTGTGGGGCCCATGAAACCGAGTTTACTATCCCAGCATGAGTAGAGCGAAATACATGGATCAAAAGAGCGTGCACCTGAAGCCGCATGCAATGAGTGCTCCTTGATCTTAGCCCATCCCCCTGCGTTCGACTGCTGCTCCTTCCAAATGAGCACCTTTCCATCGTACGAGCATGACGCCAGGATGTGCCCATACTTAGGATGTGCCCATGCGACCTGCCATACTGGACCAGTATGTCTGCAACCAAAGGGTAGCGCTGTGTGAGCGAGAACAAAATACGACAGGGCAACAAATAGATTCATACCCTTTGAGAGTCTGTCCAGTGCCCCGCTGCTGCTCCCCGTCCACGATGTCGAACACTTTCACTGTTCGGTCCGAGGAGCATGTTGCCAGACGCTTGCCGTAGTAGTCCAGCTGAGCATCATGCTATTCTCGGGCGAAGAGTATATTGTCAGACTGTCAGAACCGTCGCGCTTACAGTAATTCAAGAAAGACCTACGATCATGTCCTCATGAGCCGTTTCGATCGGTAATGGGTCTGCAGGCGACTATAGCACGTCAGGAAAGTAGCACTGTCGTATTCACGACACAATGGCGCACCATGGCGGATAAATTTCTGTTCGTTCACTGCAGTGCAAGGAGCGAGATTGTAGTCTAAATCCAAACGGTGTAGACGTGTCCATCGCTACGTGACCTTGTGACGATGTAGAGTCACATTTGTGACTAGTCGCGCTTTATCTCAACCGATGGCCTGCTGAGCCCACTCAGGAATCAGGATTACAGGGTGGCATGAGCACTACAGCGGTCTATGATTCGAAATACACGACGTGTCAGAGGTTACAATGTATGTTTACAAGAGCGTATTTGCGATGTTACAGGGCCGCGACTGGACTTCTGATCCGGCAAAAATCAGAAAGGGTACGCTCAACGTTCGATGAACACTCCCTACTTGGCCGCCTCTTCTTGTGCCTTTTTCACTGCCTGAATAATCTTGGAATGGATTCCCTTTCCAGTGGCCACGACACCAAAGTTCTCTCCAAGGGTCCTGCCTTGACCGAAATCGAGCGGCTCTCCGCGTCCATCGCTGATAACGCCGCCGGCTTCCTCAATGAGCAACGCACCAGGGGCATGATCCTGCAGCAGAGCGTCAGAAAGTTTGTACATAATATGAATTAGAGGTTTACCCAGATTTTCTCGCGATATCCAACACCCGTAGGTAATCTCAGGTATACACCTCCATCGCCTCGTGCGAGAGCACCGTACTTCGCTTGTGAGTCCATCCGCGTGGGGGGACGCGTGACACCGAGGATCTTTGCGACCCGGTCATTGACTCCAAGCGCTGCATGCGCTGACTCGACAGACTCGAGCAAGTTGAGCTTCGAGGGCTGGAGCTCCGGCATCTTGAGTGGGATTGGAGAGCCACCAGCAAGAGTGAGCTGCTGCGCGCCCTGACCACGAACGGCGACAAAGATACAACCCCGAGGACCAGAGGGATTCGACGGGTCGAGGGGAAGGTTTGGACAGCCGATGACCCCGAGTTCTACTCGAGCATCGACCAGGAGCGCGAGACAGACGGCATACTGCTCGCCACGGAGAAAACCCTTCGTCCCGTCGATGGGGTCGAGGGTCCACATGCCTGTCGAAGAAGCAAAAAAAATCAGACTCCTCCTATATGGTGATCACTGTCGACAGAGCAGGCCCAGCGCAGCATCCATTCTTAACATGAGAAAAAACTCACGCCCCTTCCGTCCACCTTCGTACTGTCCGCGATCAATCGCATTCAACAACTCTGCTTCTGTGCGAGTGCGTCCGAGGCCCCACTCTGCCATCTCGCCTGGGCCAAGTTCGGCCTTCAGGCAGTTATTTGCGAGTTCTACGACGCGAGAGCGCAGTGCATCGTTGTCGTGCAAATCCGCGGCGTCTTCTTCGCCGACGATGGGATCGGAAGGGAAAGCGTGTAAAAGAACGGTGTTGATGACGGCCTGCGCAGAGAAATCCGCAACTATACACAGATGCAGAAGTAGAAATTTCGTGAGCCTCATACACCGTTGCTAATTCACTGATCAGTACGCACCTGTCACTGGGCTCTTGTCGCCTTTGACAAGGGTCTCCCCCTTGACAAGGTTATTGAACACCGCAGTGGTGAGAGTGCAAGCGCGGCGCACTGCGGCAATCGCGACTTGCTGCTCCGTTGCAAATGGGATCGACATGTTGGACGAATGTTGGAGATTAGATGGCACTGACCGCCGCTTTATGCTGCATTGAAGGACGAAAAATATGTCGCGATCAAGGCGAGTATCTCACGTGGGTATTTTATCACGTCACATGCATGAACGTCAGTATGTCAGTGAAGTTCATCCTCAAATTATTTGGTCTTTTGCAAGATGATTCGATAGTCAACAAGTGCTTAGAGCAGTCAGAAGAGGGACGTCATTATATCTATTGAGGCATAGGAAAGTGAATACAATAAATAGCAGCAAGTACAGAATAACATCTAGAAAGGGCGGGGGGGGGGGGGGGCGTCTACTTTTTGGATTGCGGCAGGGTCTTGCGATATGCCTCTTCCAACTCCTTCTGAATGTTAGGCAGCACTGGCAAATGAGTCTGTGGGCGGCAAGATAGATGGTTCAAAATCAGAAGCCGGAAATCGCAACAAGAAAACGTGCCTTGTATTCCATGCTGAACTCGCCCTTGCCCTGTGTTGCACCACGGAGCTGATTCGAGTAGCCGAACATATCGTTCAAAGCGACTTCAGCAATGGCAGTGAACTCGTCCTCGCGGACTTCACTGTCAATGATGGTTCCGCGCCGTTGATTGATTCCCCCGATGACAGCGCCTGTTCCCCACAATCATAAGCACCAGTGCATTCAAGCAATATAGATGACAAGCACGACGTACTCTGGAACTCAACAGGAGCAACAACCTCAACAGTCATGATCGGCTCGAGAATGACCGGTTGTGTCTTGGCGAAAGCCTCCCGGAACGCTCCGATAGTAGCAAGACGGAAAGCCAATTCCGAAGAGTCAACGACGTGGTATGCACCATCCTTCAACACCATACGAACACCGGAAATTTGGTTGCCAGATAGTGTGCCTTTCTCCAGTGCCTCGTAGAAGCCCTTGAAAACGCATATTCATTAGTAGACCATTGACCCACAGTAGCGTCAGGTTGCGCTCACCTTCTCGACGGCCGGAATGTAATTTGAGGGTATATTTCCACCCATTACGAAATTCTCGAACTGCGTATCCTTACCGGTATCTGCATCTGGCTCCATGGGCTCAATATATCCAATGACACGGGCATACTGGCCAGCGCCGCCGGTTTGCTTCTTGTGGGTGTAGAAGAAGTCGGCGCGCTGAGTTATTGTCTCGCGGAAGGCGACGCGAGGGCGACCGGTAGTGCATGCGACATTATACTCGCGCTTCATGCGCTCAACGTAAATCTCAAGGTGCAGCTCCCCCATACCAGAGATGATGGTCTGACCGTGGTTAGTTAACAGTCAAGCGTTGAATCAAGATTGGCACGTACTTCTTTGCTTTCTTGATCTACATGGACCTTGAATGTCGGGTCTTCCTTTTGGAAGCGATTCAGCGCGCGGGAGAAGTTCGGCGTCTCCATTCCTGTAGGCTTGATAGCTAGCGAGATGACCGGTTCGGGAACGAACATTGATGACTACAGAGCCGATCAACATCATCACCGCTCATTGTACCTACTGCTCAAACTTACCATGGAGAAATTCGTCGTTCCGTCTGTGAAAGTGTCACCGGTAGCACACTCAACACCGAATATAGCACAGATTTCACCAGGCCCGATTTCATCGATGTCCTGGAAAACCCAGATGTAAGCAAATGAAAGGCAGATAATCCGTTCTGCTCACCTCCATCTCATTACTATGCATGCGTACAAGACGAGGCACCTTGATTCTCTTGCCAGTGCGGCCATGGAAGATAAACTGGCCCTTTTTCATCGTACCTTGATAGACGCGCATATACGTGAGCTGACCAAAGCGACCTTCCTCGAGCTTGAAAGCAAGAGCAACGAGTGGTGCCGCGGCAGCCGGAACAAGTGCGACCGGGGGCGCAGAGGCCGGGAGTGAGGTATCGTGAGCCACCACCTCAGACTCAGCAGGGTTCGCGAGGTATGCGCAAACGCCATCCAAAAGAGGCTGAACCGCAGTATTCTTGATGGCTGATCCGAGGAAGACAGGAGAGAACTTGAGCCCGACTGTGGTCCGACGGATCGCTTCAACGAGTTGAGTCTGCGATGGCTCCTGATCATTCAGGAAAATCTCGCCCATCTCGTCGTCCACCTCGGCAAGCTGCTCAATTAATTCCATGCGCTTCTCCTTTGCAAGCTCAAGCACACTCTCCGGGATGTCATCCGATTCCACAACGTCGATGCTGAGTAGGCGAATTCAATATCAGTAAACAACAGCAAGAATTCTTCAGTCTGCTTACCCCTTCTCGCCTCGGTTGTAGATAGCCTTCCACCTGACAAGATCGACGACACCGTTCAATTCATCTTCGACACCAATAGGAACATGAAGCGAAGCAGCTGCAATGCGAAGTTTAGTCCGGATTTGTTGAATGACCCGCCAAGGATTTGCGCCAGGTCTATAATGAGGGAGCAGAATCAGTACTTAAGCTCAGAGTAATAGAGATATTCAAATCAGAGCCGCCTGCGTCCCAGATGTAGCCGACCTCAGATACTAACCACGGTTGAGGCATGGCCGTGTATCACGAAATCAGCAACTGTCAGGAGCAGGACTCTTGGTCACGAGGCACGATATGGTTCTAGGTGAGGGAAGAAACAAGAAAAACTCACCGGTCCATTTTGTTGATGAATGAAATCCGGGGAACATTGTATCTACGCATTTGTCGGTCGACGGTGATGGTTTGACTCTAGATGCAGGCTTTCAGCGACGCCCAAACAGGCAGAATGTGACGGCAAGGGAGTGTCGGACTTGTTTGTCATCGCAACAAGCCGTGGAAAGCAACCCAATGAACAACGAAGAGCGTCACTTACCTGTACACCAGACACAGCACAAAGAACTAAAACTGCACCGTCCAAAACACGCAAAGCTCGCTCAACTTCGATAGTAAAGTCGACGTGTCCTATGGGTGAAGCGAGACGTGTAAAACCACGTCAGTCAAGTGTTCGCGTAGACACGAACCTGGTGTATCGATGATGTTGATTGCAAACTTTTCCTCCTGCCCTGTCAATGGAGACACTGCGCTCCAGTCGCAGAATGTTGCCGCGCTTTGAATGGTGATGCCCTTCTCCCTCTCAAGCTCCATGCTATCCATTTTGGCACCAACATTGTCACGCCCTCGCACCTATCCACCGAGATAAACAGTGTTGAAAAAGTCAAACATCGAAGACGTTTACCTCGTGAATATCTCTGATGCGGCCTGTGTAATAGAGGATTCGCTCTGTCAGGGTGGTCTTGCCAGAGTCGATGTGGGCAGAGACCCCAATATTCCGCTGGAAGCGTAAGCGCTTGTGGTCGGCTTCTGTGAGCTGGAAAGCCTTTGCCAGTGCAGCCTGCACATTGGCAGACTCCTCAGCAGCGTCCGGTAGAGATGGTTTGGGCTTGAGTGCAGCCGCGGCAGATGCACAGCGCCGTTCAAGGTTGAAACATGACCTTGAATTCGACTCTAGAAATGCACTATGTAGCTGCCGTCGCGACAAGGACAACATGGACAGTGGGGGTGAAGACACGAAACAGCTTACAACCAGTTTTCAGAACAAATTGGGCAAAGTTATATTACGTAATATTCTTTGTTTCGGCCTCTAGACTTGGCCCGCTTGCTCGAGACTCAACTGATCAAGTAAGTTAGCATTGAGTACTCAATATTCAATGCTACTTGATAAGTCACTCATGTTACATGCCAAAAGTCATACAAAAAGACAAAAACATCATCTCTTATTTGATAAGAGTTACATAAAGCTCATACAAACAAAGGTATTCCGTCACAACAAAAGTATAGATGAATTTTGCGTTCGACCCGACGACGACCATGGAGTGCGCACGGACGAACCAGCCATTCACTCAGCGCCAAGAGGTAGTGACGGTTTGAGTACCAGAACTCGGGGTCGTGTCGCTTCGGTTGGGGTCAGACTCCCAGTTGACCTAACGCGGCGCGAGTTAATGAAATGTTCGTATGTGATCAAGAGTCAGGCGCGACTCACGCTCCCATCCGTCTCCTTTCGGATAAACTTGTACTGGAATGTTGTGCTCGCAGGAAGATTGACCGTCACGCTCCAAATGGGATAATTAGCTGCTGAGAGCGCGATCTACATACGTTGTAAACAAGGCGATCAGCTTTTATAAATATAAGGAACAGTCATGACTCACCGCACTCGCTGGTGCCCAATTTCCAAGCTGAGAAATACTACCAACGAGGAAGATGTTCTTGTGGAAGTGCCGCATGTTCAAGCGGCGTTAACAGTGGATGAATACGTGACGTACCTCTCCAAGTGTTGTCGTCGCAGTCTCCTGGAACGTGACAGCTATAGTGGAATTTGTTGGCGTCGAGCCAGAACCAGAGCCGGTGCCGGTCGCGCCTGTGTGGATTGCAATTGCTGAGCGCGAGCCGATCGTCGCGGTAAACGTGCCGCTCGATGAAACGGTAAAGCTAGGAATAAATTTGAACACCTCAGAAGCTCCCCCAATAGATGAAAACTCACGAAGAGCCCGTGCAGTTTCCGGAAGAGGGCCCCCCACCGACAACATCGCAGTAGGTTCCCGCTGAAAGAGAGGTGGTGAATGTTGCGGTCCACGATGAGTCCACGTTGTTGATAGCGACGAAACCTACGCTGCCTTGATATCAAGGTGTTTAGATATACAGGATTCAAATTAGAGTTATGATTATGAGGGTGCTCACCTCGACCAAAGGCAATCTGTTGAGAGCTGGGAGCCACCCAGTTGTTAAGCGCCGCTGAACTGACATTATTGCGGAAGCCAACCATGCCGGCGATGCCGGTCCACCGATGTTGACACAACCTATTTCGCGGGATGAGAGCACGCTCATGGCATCAACAAGACGTCATTGCCCACCAGCCATTGATACCGGTGCTCCCTGAACACGTTCCTGCTCCTAATAAATGTCGTTGATTTCGTGTCAGGCATCTACCAGTCAATCTAAACCTAGGTCTTACCGCTATTCGGAGCGCCGACGTCGGTGTCTGAGAACCCGGAGTAGCTGGACAAAACAGTAGGCGTCCCATAGGGATGAGCACTGAAGACGCTGTTAGCGTGCTCTGATTTCCGAGAATATTCCATAAAACGTACAGTGAGAATATATGAGCAAGATAGTAGGTGTTGGAGGCCGAATTGGCGTTCAACGAGTTTCCATTCTAAATCCAAGGCTCAAGCTAAACGAATGTGTTTATTCAGAGACAGATACTCACCCTCTCGGTATCATGATTGGCGACAAAAACGTTGGCTCCTGAGCCAGCAACCCAACCTAGCGAACGTTCGGATAAGTGTAAGATTCGCAACCAAATGGGCGATTGAATGAACATCCATACCATTGCTATCCAAATTTTGTAGACCAGAGATTCCCGAGCTGGAGAAAGCATCTTTGAGGGCTGTAGTGTAACGGAACCTGTTGGCGATGTAAGTCAAAAGCAGTGAAGCGATCCGTAGGCAAGTCAGTACTCTTGGACATCGCCTGGAAGCATATACATTAGCAGAGCCTATTAGTCGAGTATGATCAAACATTACCGATCCCGGTGTATTCAGAGGGTTGGATAGGCTCTCCTGATCCCCAAATAACCTGTCACAAAAAAACTCAATCTTTCGAAGGACGTTGTCACAACTTCAAATGACCACATACCTCTTGGGTAATGTACGGAGTCGAAGTTAAGCGCGACGTGATATTCGCAATATCGGTTGCAGCGATATCTACAAGGGCACTCACTTATTCTATACGGGCAGATGAACTGACATGATGCACTTACGTTTAGCAGCATCCAATCGCAGGCCATCGACACCGAGACTTAGCAGATCATTAGCATATTGTGCCAGCCGTCCGCGAACGTATTCTGTGTCGGTCGCCAGACTAGAGCAAGAACAATCAAAATGTGCAGTGATAATGAGAAAAGCGATCGAAATGTACTCCGCCAAGTTGACCAATTCGCAAGTCTGCACTTCCAGACGGTTATCATAATTGACAATGTCATCCCCCGGCTCAAGTCCACAGTGATGGAAGTCCTATTGAGACGCGTATAAGTCCTGACCAAGATCTCACCCGTCAAAATGGTTATATATTTACCTGCGTCTGATAAATGCCGGGATAGTTGTAGTGCGTGAAGCCTTGCGGATGATGAGGGGGGGTATTCAAAGAACGATTGTGAATGTTACACACTGCTTCCAGCTACTCCGGTCCCTGATGATAAGTTATTTAGTGGGGCATTGGTTCAATCAGGAAGTCAAGCGCACCAGAGTCGACTCCGGCCATATGATTGAAGATTGTGTCTGTAAAATACGAGATCAATATCGCACACCACCCAAAGAGACCAGTAACAATGTTTACCGGCAATGATTTTGACACCGGCCGCATGGCAAGTGTCTATCATGTTCTTATACTGAGAACGACTCCCTCTCTTCGACGTCAGGATATAGGAAACGGGCTGATAATCCGTCCACCATTGGCTGCCTATCACAGCTCAGAAAATCTATTTGAAGGACGATGTTCTTCACTCTCACCGCTGATATGCTCGGCGGCAGGGCTCGCTGTTAGTGTGTTTAGGAGCGTTCAACCGATTGGGGATGTCAGATAACCATACCTTGTACAAAACCGTAACCTGCACGATATGATGTATCAATGCGCATTGATAGCCATAAAAGTATGCAATACCTGCTGGACCAAGGAAGTTCGTGCACTCAGCAGCGATGCTGTCCCATGTCCACTCGAACATTTGGACAATGACCGCTGTGCATCGTCTGCATTGGCATAGGGGCTGAGTCGAGAGACAAGTAAAGATAACCAACCCTTGGATCCGGAGGGGGCGCGCTCGGCGATGGGAGTTCCCAGCGCGCCGACAGCTAAGCCGACAAGCGCACTGAACACAATAGATGCCTTCATGTCGCGAGGGTGTAAGCGAGGGGTCGCACTTCTCAATTAAAAGACGATGGAGGCTCACCTCTCCACCCTCATATTTATGCTCTCGCGGATGTCACAGGACGAACTATGAGCAATTGAGCAACCTCGGAATGGCAGGGATTGCAAACAATGTAAAAAACGACCATCATGGAAGGTGCTGTTTGACACGTGTTTATGATGCATTCTGGTGGGAGGTCGAGCAAATCCCAAACTAGGCCGACGATGAGGAAAATACGTTGGCTCAGTTCGAAACGAGATAGATCGCAGGTCAGGAGGGCAATATTTCAGCGCTTCTAACGAGTGATCTGACTGAGAAAATCTTGTTGCCTAGGAATTTTGGCCCGGTGTTCACAGGTTTTCAAGCCCTTACATCCGGATAAGGTTCGGTGCCGATGTCGGGGACCGTCGAGGTTGCCTGATCAGAATCATCGGTATTCGAATCCACATGGTACACTCCGCACGAGGATGAGCACCCGTTGCGCAGCGCATGAACCTATAAGCACGACTGAATCGGAGTGGTGTAATGCAGATCAAACTCGGAGAGCGGACAGGTTGGGAGTTGAAACGTGCGCCGTGACGCGTGCGCTCCGGTGCGAAAAATCGACAGACATCGATGCATCATGCGCCGAGCTGATCTGAGCGCTGGGGACTGAAGAGGAAGAGAGTAGATATAAACGATGTGAGAGGTTCCAGTTCTTTACTCAGTCATGGCTCTTCACATGGCTTCCTGGAACAGCACTGGAACAACCTGGAGAAGCTTAGAGCCTGTGTTCAATTCAGGACCAGATGCATATACCGATGATCGAGCTTGGCACCTGCAACCACGTCCTGCGAGAGCCTGAGATGAACGGTGACGGTTCGCTGACCCCTGGCGCCGAATGAACGAGAACAGGTGTTTCGTCGCGATGAGTAACATTTTCAAAATGTTTCCGCTTCTAGAGTATGGATTGGAGCGGATTCGAGATTCCTGAAGTTCCATTCCCTTGACGACAGGCCCCGTCGTGAACGCCGGAGAGGTACTGCAGATGTTCTATCAATGGTTTAGTGTCCATTTGCATGAACTACGACCCACTCGTCATCGAGTTCTTGAGAGATTCAGTCAGTTCGCGATGTCTGTTGAGGCCAGTCTCTGACAGATCGGAATCCTCACGAATAAACTCGAAGCAGCAGTCAAAATCTCCTGCCCCTGCTATCCCCGCTTTACACCAAATCGTTGTTTGGCAGCATATTGTCTCCATCTCTGAAGGTCGTCCCGCTCAAGTAATAGTTGCATTGTATAGAATTTACGAGCGAGCTCTTCATTGGTTGCGACGTGATGCACTGCATTGTGGCAGGGCCTACATTGGAAGAACTTTGAGCTCTCAAGAACAAGCTTACTCGAAGCAATGTACTCACCGACAAAGCCATGCGACGGCATTCAGCATCGACTCTGGGTGCCATCTTTTCTTAAGCACCTTGGTATGAGTCGAACGAGGTATGAGGTGGTGATAGGTCAAGGGAATCTCGCGCTCGCACATCTCACATTCTATCGTCCTCGTAGCGGACCACACAGGTGGAGGCGCACATGCCTCTTTAGCGTAGTCTAGCAAGACCTTTCGCAAAAACTCCCTGGCCGAATCCCAGTCATCGCACAGTCTGTACAGGATGAGACTGTCGGAGAAGGGCACAGGAATGTTGTCCAGTGTAATCGCGTCAAGATCAGGAAGCTTTTCCCGAGTTTCATATGAGACTTCGCAGATGCTAGATGGAAGACATGACCAGACCTCGAGAGAAAGGAAGGATGAGAATTCATTTAATTGAGATGCGTCCTCGTTCGAATCTGTGGAAAGAGACTGGGAAATAATTCGACGAGCGAGACAATCCTTGAAGAATTGATATTGAGTGCTTGACGCCATCAACGGTGATTAAAAAAATCGTCATGAATGAGGACCGGTGTGAGCTTGTATTCTAAGCCAGGCGTCAAAATTCAAGACTATTTTGAAAGATGGCTACGACTCACCGGCACGACCCTGTTCCCCCCTACCAGTTTGCCTGAGGTTGTTGGAGTTAACGTTGAGAGTCAAGGTGTGCCAGTGCCTAGCCCAAGGCATGCATACGTCATTGAACATGATGACCGTGAGATGGGTGACAGGTAATGTCACGAAATGTCACGGATCTCCGATTCGTGCTGAACTCGACCGTCGTCGTCGAGTTGTCGCAGAGGAAGAAGCGAAGCATTTCACTGAAATCTTCATATAGACAGATGTTCTCCCTCTTCTCGCAGAGAACTGCTCGTACTGCCTGTTTGAGTACCTCACGATATGGATCTGCTAAGGGCGCATCACGACTACAAACGCGAGAACCGCTTCCTCGATGTCCCATACGTCTCACGAGCCATCAGTTCTCCTCTTCATCGCCGCAACATGCACGCTACAGTCGATTCTCTAGCAGCTCGGATGAACAAAAATCTTGGGGTGTTTCTTTAGAAACTCGCGTCGCAGCGGTCGGTGCAGGTTGTGCCGCCCTGTATATTGTCTTCCAGTACGCCCTGAAATGTCTGGCAATCTAATGATCCTTCTCACAATCTGCGTATCATCTCTCAGTCTAGAACGCGTCCCAGAAACAGGAAGATTACGGTTTATGTCCGTGAGCCCTGAGTCTGAAAAAAAAGTGCAGCCATAGATACTCTTCCTATGTTACCCTCCGAACTCACGCATATACTTTGTCGTAGCTCGGAGAAAAGACCTACCAACAAGTCCTTGCTTCATACGAAGGGCGCATTCTCCCCTCAAACCATCCCGTCACCCAAGAGATTCATGAGATTACCACGCGGATCCTAGATGCGAACAACCTTGGTTATGTGCGGTCCACTGGGCAAGAATCTCCACAGTACCCGAAATCATCGCCCGTCGAGATTTTCAGTCAGATGGAAGACCTGTGGGATCCTGACACAGAAAGAGAGAAAGGCTCAAGCTCTCAAGCATTGGCACAGAGGGAATGGAATTTAATCGTTGTAGGCGACAACAAGATTACCAACGCGATGGCATTTCCAGGCCAGTCCACTGTTTTCTCTCTCAGTGCTGAGAATGACGGTAGTCTATTCATAAGGAACGATTGTTGTGTTCACTGGGATTCTTCCAGTTTGTGACACCAAGGATGGACTCGCTGCTGTGCTTGGCCACGGTAGGCATTGTGCCTGATACGTGATACTAAGCGTATACCACAATCTGACTGTCTTTTCCATAGAAATTGGTCACGTAGGCAAGTAATCATAGCGACTCTATTGATCGTATCCTGATCTTGTACTATCCTCGCAGTTGCTCGCCATGTGGCTGAGAAGTACTCGTACGGACAGATCCTTTTCGCCGCAGCCATGCTTCTCGATTTCTTGCAGATCCCGCTCTCGTCAATGCTCGTCACACTCCTCATGGAACTGCCACATTCTCGAAAGCAGGAACACGAAGGTACGTAGACGCATGTTACTCCAGGATGTTCAATTCAGAACGCAGGCGGTATCTAGCGGACGCCATTGGACTGAGATTGAGCTCAAAAGCATGCTTCGACCCTCGCGCAGCCCCAGAGTGAGCTTCTTCACTGTTCGTATTCGCCTCCACGTCTCGAATTCGTCTTGTTCTCTAGGTTCTTTGTTCGCATTGATCGATTAGAGAAGAGCAGCAAAAACTTCTCTACAGAGTTTTTGTCCACACACCCGATGTCACGAACACGAGTTCGAGTGCGTTTCCTTTTTGTACTTATTGTCCTTCTATAACTTACACTACTGTTTCAGTCACTCGTAGAGCAACTCCCAAATGCCTATGCACTGCAAGCAGCAAGTTCAGCATGCGGCGATCTTCAGGATCATATACCCAACTTCAAATCCGTGTCTTCGAAATATTAGACGGGCTGTGGATTCTCATCTACCTTTCGGTGACATATATATAATACCCCACCACTCAGCAATCTACAGCAATCTACTTGATATTGGATCTCATGTTTCTCGATGCAATGGTGATGTGGTGCTGATGACCTTTCCAACATCTTCCCACTCCATTCGCTCCCTTTCTTTTCCCTTGAGCTGACCTATTCTCACTTCTTCTGCATCCACGATCTTCCATTCGTTGTACTCCATCACCTTCTTCTCCTTGATACCGTCTTCGACCTCCCGCGGCAAGCTCTCAATATCAACGTCCTTGGCCATTAAATCATCACCATACTCCAGGCTTTCCGATTGTATTGGAATTGATGACATCGTCTGGGTGGTACCGGAAAAGTGATCCGATAAGATGGTGTCTGCGACTGCATATGCATCCATCATCGTGGAAGCAAGCACTCCATGTGCCCCCATAGCGGCCCATCCAGAGGCGTAGATATTTCGCCGTGCATGTTCAGCTTCGTCAATCACCCTTCCTGAGGCTGTACGAATGTGGCCTAGTGCTGGATCGTAGAAGGTCTGAGATGGATCCGCATGGTGTCCTAATGCAGTAATGACAAGGTCAGTGTTGAGTGTTGAGATAGCACCTGTCGGTGCCGCGCGTCCAGAACTGTCGAGGACGGTGTGTGCGATCGTCAAACGTGATGAGGTTGAGCCGGTGGATGGAGTGATGCCAGTGGGCGAACGGAAAAAATCCAGTGACCATGTCTTCGGCGTCGTTCCATAAGGAAGGGCTGAACCCTTTCCAAGCAATTGGAGTATGCGAGATTGTTGTCGTGTGGGTTTCACATTCTCTGGAGGAACAAGCAAAGACGGATCCAGAGGGACCATAGAAGCTTCGGTGAGATTCATCATTTCTCGAAGCTCTTTCGTCGTGAAGGCCGCCTGAAGGGGCCCGCGCCGACCAATGATAGACACATGCTTGACTGTAGATCGTCGAAGAACATCAAGGACTGATTCAGGAACGTCATACTTTTCAAGGATGGAGGGTGACGTGAGTAACATCCTTGCGACGTCCAAAGAGACGTTGCCTTGACCGATGAGGGAAACATGTGAAACCTGGTCTAGTGCTGGTGCTGGTGGACGAGAGGGATGTTTGGTATACCAATGAACGACAGATAACGCTGGGATGACATGACTAGATGGTGGGAGGGCGGAATGGAGCGTCGGCACAGTGCAGCCGGTCGCAAACAGTAAGTGAGTGTAGTGTGACAACAAGGATGATAGAGGGATGTGAAGCGCGTGCGGAATCGAGGGTGGGGGGGAGGAGCCGATGTTGACGTTTCCGAAAAATCGTAATCGAGGGTCTGCGGCAGCTTGGTCAAATTTATGGGTGCAGTTCTTTCTATTTATTCAGTGAGCGGATCGCTGTGTTGATTCCTCATCAACACACCTTGACTTCCGGATGATCTGGTGCGACACCGTAACGTACTAGTCCGTGCGGCGCCCATAAACGGTCGTACAGGTGGATCTTTAACTGTGAAGATCCATGGGGAAAGAGAGACAATAGGCGAGATGCAACATAGAATGAGGATGGGCCAGCACCTATGATAGCAAGCTTCATAGGGGTCATGTTAATGTTCGGCCGGCTTTGGCAAGTTGTGAAGCCTGCAATAATAGATCAGTATATCGGAATAAGTGTTCAATTCACGTCGCGTGTACGACTGAGTGCGAGTATTTGATTGTCCGTCGATTCTGATTTTACATGAGCTTGTAAATATCTATATGATAGTAAACACAGACCTATATCAGTCGCGTCTGAACACTGCGTGAACCCATCGACAGTTATGCTGAGATCTGATTCGAATGGATTGATCCAAGGCCTGACCGAATATGAGTCCTGTCATTGGAGCTTATTTGTCTTTGTTGATTGCTGTTGGATGTACTTTCAGCTCTCCGGCCCTCTTTTTGAAGTCTTCACAGCACTGTCCTGGCCCATAATGCATAATGTCGTTGAGCTGCCCTTTCCACATCGTATCGACGGCATTCATCAACATATGACTATGCGAAGGACCACAGGCTGAGGCAAGGTCATACCGACATGTGCAGTGACTCGACCCAGTGAAGTCGGAAACCTCGGATCTAGTCTCCTGTTTCGTGCGGCATCATGCTGCGCATGCATATGATCTATGAACAGGATGGGAGGGAAGGAAATGGGACCCAGTGATGTGCACTGCCGGTGCAGGATCAAGGCGAACTCGGGCTGCTCAGCAGTGCACAGATGAACGCCTCGACGTCAACCAGCACATGGTCCCCCATCCGAATCAAGGATCCTGGCTGATAGCATCATCGGAAGCCCTATGTGGACGTCGTCCGGTGAGTGTATTGCCGGATCGCGTGCCATTGTATCCGAGGAGACATTCACCATAACGAGGGGCTTCAATCTATGTTTCGTGCTCTACTTGTAAATTTCTGAATTTTTCTCAGATGAGCTTCCAAACTCGACACCGAAGTGTGGGTGGACTTGATGAAGAGACGATCAATGCACAACTACATACAGCGTGTTACTTGCTAACCGCCCAAGACTTCGCACACTGACACCATATCACTTGATCACTGTTTCAAGGCCATCTGATGCTCCCCGACACGATGGGATGAATGTCCGTCATTCATGATTCTGCACAGCATTAAGTCTCTCGAAGAAACGTATATGAAGGGGTCAGGTTCGCTACCTCCGATCCGTGGATGCGGGCTTCTTCCGCGCGTTCTGCCACCATATAGTATGCGTATTAACACTACTGTTTATGATAGGAGTCCACTGCTGACTTACACACCTCATGGGTCGTGGTTTGAATCTCCAGACTTCGCATCATCGGTATGTCTGATGATTACTGATCACTTTCTTAAAGCATCTGATCTTCGATTCAGAGCTATCACTTTACCGATAGTGACAGTGCCAGCGTCTCCTTCCAATGGTCCGGAACTGGTATATGGTACGCTCACCATTAGAGGTTTGAAACGACTAGTACCTAAATAAACTTTAGGCTTTATGGAAACTTCAGCTCAGGCTCTGGCGCGTATGGTGCCATGGTGGATGATAGCGCTACAAACTTCACATCCCGGGATTTATTCGCACACGAGACGCCCATGCTATTGTATAGCGCAACCAATTTATCTCAGACCAACTCGCACACTATGCGCCTATTCAATCTAGCAAACGCCTCGACAGCAAACACTCTCAAATTCACACATGTTCGTCATCCTTATTTTTGACGATTTATCGTATGCACTAACGACGCTATGTGGTCCCTGTCCAGCTGGTGTTCGAGACTGAAATTACAAGTGACGGAGACAGCGTCGATGTCGAGCAGTCATACAATGGAAGCTCGTCATTCTCGTACCTTCCGAATCAACAGGGTTCGGCAGCGCCATCAGATTTCACGGACAGGTAGGTTCATTTCTAACGCGTTTGACGAATTTTCGGTTGTTCTCATGTTCAATTGGCGATGATATCAGTCCAGGCTCCGTAGACATCCCAACACTTCGTTTTAATTTCACAGTCAGTTCAGCCTCTTTCCCTTTCTTCAATACCAACATCCTGACGTGGAAGTAGGGTACTGTTATATGTGGTTGAATATACGTGCAAGCAATATGCTGATCGGCGGCATTCTACTCAAGGATTGGCCATCGCACTTTATGGCATACCTTCCGTTTACCCATCCTCCTTTGCTATTGTCCTTGACGATACCGCGACCCAGCGTTTTACCTCAAACAGTCTTATATCAACCCTGGGCGTAGACAACACAAGTGATATTCCGGTACAGCAGACGGACGCTCGAGATCAAGTCTCGTCCAACAATGGCTCTCAGTTGATCTATTTTGCATCGAACCTTTCTGAAGGCCCACATCAGCTTCTCATCTTCGACTATGGCAATGGAACGAATGCGAACGCAAGCGCATCAGGCCTTTCGTCGATTCGTATAGATCACGCCGAAGTATATTCAGCATTGAACAGGTCAGTACCTCTCTTTGTTCACTGTGATTATGCACTGACGTGTGCCGTGGATGGTTAGTACGAGTGGTGCACAGAGTGCAGATGGACAACCTTCGAAATCCAGGTAGTTATTCTTGAAACTACTTTTACGTGGCGAGGAGTTTGAACGGTTCACTTCCACAAACTCAGCAGGTCCAGAGCTATGCTCGTAGCACCTCCCGTTTCCGTTGGTCTTGTTCTTCTCTTCCTTATCATCTGCCTTTGGCGAGTGCGTGCAAGAGAACGGCGAACCCATGGGCTGAGAGCGCGTCCATTCACACTTCAATCACCTCTTCAGCTTTCGTCAAATCGAGTCAACGTCCATCGAGGCCTGGAGCATGATAGGGGTGAGAACTCTGACACCCCAAGTTCTAGACACTCGCCCGACTTGATGACAACCCAAAAACACATCCAAGAGATCAGCGGGGGTAGATCCGGCGCAGTCATGCGCGTTCCGTCTTCAGAAAATATCTCAAACCACCCCTCCCGTCACGATGGTTCTTCCGATGCCGACCCTCTTCCGGAATACTTCCCTTCCCCCACTCACGCTACCCCCTCATCGCCGACACGCACCATGTTCTATACCCATACTCTTGATCAGCCTCATCCTTTGCCCTTCCCGCCGGTCCATGCTGTACTGCCCTCGATTCCAGAAGGAGCGCACCTGGAACAGGAGTCACCACAGCATATAGCTCCTGTGCAAGCGGCGCCACGAAGTCTGTGGGACGCTGTACCGCCTCCGTATCAAGCCCGCATGGTGTTCCTATCGCTTTGAGCTCGCGATTTCGATGCATTCTTGACACCCATGCAAACCGCATAGTGTCTCCAGTTTGGAGCTACCGACTTAATATTTGTTTCGCGTGACCGGGATCTAGCTATGACATCTCTTGCTCGATGTATCGGCAGACTTTCTGGCATTCATTAGGAACAGAAAATCATCCATAGTAATTCCATCCCAAGCACTTCGATCATCATCCGGCATGAATTCTTCGAATAGGAATCCGGATATATGCGTCACTCTTTCCTCCGCTTACTTGCTCGTTCAACATCTTCCAGATCTTCTTCGTTGAGGTCGAGCTCAATATCCCAAACCGGACTTGCCTGACGCTTGCGTCCACGTTCTGAAGATGCGCCTCCCGACGGGGACCGTGGGACGGGCGGAGAGGGGGAGTTGAGATCGAGCTCAATGTCCCAGACTGGACTTGGAGATCGCGCAGGTCGTCGACTCAGCTGTGATGGGGGGGGAGGGTAGTCTCCAGTGTCATTAGCTTTTTCCTTTCCTTTCCCACTTTCACGCGACGCGGCGGAACTTTCGATGGACGTTGTATGTGGAAGAAAGCTTCCACTTGTATCAAGAGCTGCGTGCGCTTTGACACCGGCTGGGCTGTCGCGGAAAGGGTGATTGAACGCGTCTTTCATGCGCGCCACCTTTTTAGGACCGAAGCCCGGCAGACGAGAAAGTTGATCTGACGTCGCGCGGGAGATGTTCGCAAAGCTCTGTATCAAGAGCAGTGAACAATTGGAATAGCGGGTGGGAATGCGTGATTAGAACATACGCCGAAAGATGCGCGCAGTGTCTCTACGTCGGTCTTGTTGACCCTGCTGATGCCGGTAAGCGCTGCACGCATGATGGCGCTGGGTTCGCGCTCGACGCGCTCACGAATGAGATCTGGGGGCTTGCGCTCAAATTGCTTGAAAGTCGACAAGTATTGCCCAGCTTCGTCCGCGCTGATGCATCCAGGATAGGTTTCGGGACAGTGAAGAAGCGGGAATGAGACGCACCTCCATGTAACTATGATAGTAATGTTGTTGATCATGCACATCTGGAAAAATTATCGTGAAGGGCTGCTCTGGGTAAGTATAGAAGTAGACAGACTTTGGTCAGTTCTCGAATGTGATCCTGGTGTTCTGTCTGTGGCATTGTCAGGATCACTAGACCCTCGGGATTGCAGGATAGCGCATACGATATCACACATGAGCAGCAGTATGCGTAGATTGTATGCGTACCCTAGAGCCTCAATCCGCTGGTGGATGTACTCTGGATGAAGGCGGTGGTACCGTAGGCTATATGGGCAGCAATAAATCGTATATTTGCAGCATTCGAGGTCGCGCATGCGCTCACCTGAGGAATAACACGCCGGTCGTCTTTCCTACCTGGAAGTCTGGCAAAATCTCTCCAAACTCTTTCCCAACATTCCGGATGCACTCGAGGACCGGATTCAACCTCTATTTGGCCGTGAAATTCGGGAATGAAACGAAAAACATGGATTGAACTTACTTGCCTAGGATTTATGATGATATTGTTACCTGTCCCGGGTTGAATAACGGGAGGCTTGGGCTTGCTGACGCTCATATCAACTACCGAAGCCATTCCGTTTCTCTGTTTTGAAAAACGATCAAATGATCTAGAGCCAGTCTTGCTGGAGCACTGACAGTACTGGAGGGTTACCATGTCCGAGCTCCACTGCACTGTGGATGGAGCAAATCGCCTGTGTGTAACGAGCCAACTTGTTTGTGGAGGAATAACAAGGTATCGGATATGGTGTAACGGCTAACATTGCCGCCTCTCATTACTGTGCGCGGCAGCTCGGGGTTCGATTCCCCGTATCCGAATACGCATTTGGAATATGTTAGTTTTGTTTCTCGGTGGGGTGCCTGTTTAACCCAGGATTTAAAGCTGCTGAGAGTGACCTGTGATACCTCCGACATGGCCAAAACAGGTCTACATTGCAGCCTGCGGGTAACAGATTAAAGTTGACACACTAAGACAATCTATTCACAGGTTCCGTATAACTTATAAAAAAAGAAAGATCACCACGACAAGCATGACCTCGACAAGCATGATGCAATCACAGGCTCGGAGACAAGCCTGACGGCACAGGCTCCTGCCGCTTCCGGCGGTAATGCATCGTCAGCTCCGCCGCCTGCCTCCACACGAACTGGCGCACAGCCGCGAGCGTCATGTCGAGCGGGAGCACGACGTCGTTGCAGAGGATCTCCCACGTCTCGTCCGGCCGCGGCCGTGCGTGGCCGCCGTCCGCGTCGCGCGCCCTCACCACGGCGGCGGCGGCGGCGACAGCAGCGGGAGATGAGGAGGAGGCCGTCCGGTGGGTGTCGGCCGAAGACCGGGGGGACGTGCGGGGCGAGGTCGCCGAAGACGCGACGCCCAGGCCGCCCGCCATCTTGTCGATCTTGTCTTGAACCTGGTGTGCAAAGAAAAACACCGCGTCGGGCGTCGGGCATCACGCAGAGAGGGGTTGTGGAGAGGAGAGGACGTACGTGTGCGGTCAGCTTTCGCACGCGCAAGAACCGGCTGGCCGTCAACTTCGACTGCGCCCTGTGCACCAAAGCAAAAGCAAAAGCAAAAGCAAAAGCAAAAGCACGCGTGAGCGGGCGAAACTCGAGGTCAGGTCGGGCACACAACGAGGAAGGCACCTACGTGTTCAGCAGCTCCGGCAAGCGCTCCGCGTCCGGCTCCTTACTCTGATACGGCAGCAGCACGAACCCGATCTTCGTGACCGGCGGCGCGGGCGCCTTGCCGAGGAGCAAGAACTCGAGCAGCCACACGGGCAGCGCCTCCTCCAGCGCGCGCACATCCGCGCCCGTGCTCGACACGGACCCGAAGTAGACGACGGTCCAGTCCGGCGACGCCTCTTCCTGCACCATGACCGGCATCGCCGGGTTCAGCGGCAGCGTCGGGTTGTCGGCCGACGTCGGCGGGTTCAGCGCGCCGGCCAGCACGGCCTGTGCCGGGGTGCGCGCCGTCGGGCCTGGAGCGAGGACTTCCTGTGCGATCGTCAGTATACCGCCGCCTCTCAGAAAAACACCACGACGAGGACGTGCGCGGCACCGCTGCGTACCGGTGTATCCGGCACCACCGGCACCTGGTCAGTCCCGCTCGTCGTAGGCCGCGGCGTCGCGGGGCCCGCCTCGCTCGGCGGCCGCTTGCTGATCTTCCCGATGCTCTTCAGGCGGCCCATCAGGCCGCCCGCGTTGGGCGTCGCCGGCGCGTCCGGCAGCTTGCCCCCGGGACCGCCCCACCCCGAGAAGTCGTCCACGTCGGCCGCCGCGCCGCCGCCACCGCCGCCGGAGGATACGGACGGGCGGCGCACGCGCACGGTGAAGTAGTCGTGCTGCTCCTTGTGCAGCGGGTGCGCCACGGGCGTCGTGGACGCGTCTGTCTGCGCTTTGATGTGCCCGTGGCGGTGGCCCGCGATTGGGGTGGCGTCGTGAGCGGGGGCGGAAGTGGCGCTGGGCGACTGCTGGATCGGCGAGAGCGGCTGGTAGAGCGGGATTTTGGGCGTGAGGAGGGGCGAGGCGCTGGGGCTCCAGGGGATGGAGGGCGTGACGGCGGGGGTGAGCGTCGGCGAGGAGAAGACGGCGGTGTGCGAGGGCGAAGGCGAAGGGAGGGACACGGACTGCTTGGACGACGTAGAAGAGGATCGGCGTCGCGAGGGCGGCACGGTGCCGTGCACGTGCACGTGCGAGTGCGAGTGGGTGTGAGTGTGGGCGTGGTTGTGCTGCGGCAGCGGGGGCGGAGAGCCCCCGCGCTGCGACCCGTCGGTCCCGCGAACGCGGCGCGTGTACGCGCGCTGCTCCTCGCGTATAAAGTTGATGAACAGGTTGCGCAGCACCCAGCGCCCGAGGTTCACTGCCGCGGGTGCGCGTGCGCAACAATATCCCAAAACAACATCAGCGCTCTGACCCGAACAAAAAAAAGAAAGCGTCGCGACTCACGTCGATGCTCCTCGCCGTAATGCCGGTCGCCCCCGATCCTGACCTCGTCCGCATAGAGCTCCGCATCGAAGCACTTCTCGTCGACGTGCACGGTCAGCACCCCGATCTTCGTGTCCACCGTCGACCACGGCACCACCACCGCCTCGCCCTCGATGCGCTCGCGCACGATCTCCAGCGCCTCCCGTGGACTCCGCTCCCGCCCACCCCACCCACACCCCCACCCACGCCACTCCCGCTCGCACTCCCCCCGCTCGCCGTGCTCCCGCCCCGCGCCCCATCTGCCCCGTCCAGATCCTCCCTCAGAAACGCGCCCACGCAGACCCCGCGCACGAGGTCCCACACCCGCACCTCCGCGGCCGTGTCCACCGTGAGCGCGTGCACGCGGTCGTTCAGCACGATCGCGCGCACGAGCCCCCGCTCGCCCGCGATCTCCGCGTCCGGCGCCCCGCACAGCGGCACCGCGTCCCCGCACACCTCGCGCTGCTCGAACTCCGCCCGCCCGCTCCGCCGCGCCGCGCCGTACGCCCGCGCGGCGAGCCCTCCTCGCGCCCGTGCCCGTCCTCGTGCTCGAAATCGTGGTCGAGATCGCGCTTGTGCTCGTGCTCGTAGTCCCCACGCGGCGACGGCGGCGCACCGAGCGCCTCGCTCTGCACTGGGCTCGCCGCGCGCAGGCCCTGCGTCTGCGCGGCGGCGGGGAACACCGCCTGCAGCGGCGAGTGCACGAGCGCGGGCGCGCGCGGGACCGACAGCACCGACGCGGCCGAATACAGCGTCGCCACGTCCGCGTCGCGTGCCCGCGCGCCTGCGCCCGCGCCCACGCCCCCGCCCGCGAGCGGCGAGTACGGCGCAAAGGCGTCGTGCGGCGACGCGAGGCGCACGAGGCTCGCGAACGGGAGCCCGTACCACGTCGTCGCGCCCTCTTGGTGCCCGCCGAACCACGCGCCGGAGCCACCGAAGCCCGAGCCACCGAAGCCCGAGCCCGCGCTGAGCGCGTGCCCGTCCGAGGGATACGCGGCGCCGACCGTGTACGCGTGCCTCGGCAGCGCGCGCCCCGCCTGCGTCGCGGTCGTCGACGGCGAGTGCGTAGATGGCAGCGACGGCAGCGCGCCGCCGTTCTCGAGCGCGAGCGAGCGCGGGCGATACGCGTCCATACTGCGCGACTTGCGCTGGACGCCGCCCGGCCCCGCGCGCGCGCTTCCAGACGAAGGAGAAGCTGCGATCGGGAGCGCCGCGGGCCCGCCATCGCCGTCGCCATCGCCATCGCCATCGCCATGAGCGCGAACATCAGCGTGCGCATCGACACGCGCATCAACACGCGCATCAACATCGGCCTCAGGCTCCGAAACAAAGTCGCCGTCGCCGTCGCCCTCGGGCTCCGGCTCCGGCTCCGGCGCGACCGCGAACGCGTACGCCAGCGCGGCCGCGCGCACCGCGCGGCGCGGGGGCGCGCGCCAGCGGCGGAGGGCGGAGGTGCCCGAGGCGGTCCAGACGAGGCCGTCGTCCATCGCCACGATCTTGTTCACGCCCGCGCCGCCGCCGCCGCCGCCTGGCAGGTCCGCGGCGGCCTCGGGCGCGTCCCGGCACAGCACGACGCACTCGCCCTCGGCGATGTCTGCGCAGCGCTCGACGTCGACGCGGCAGACGTAGCCGGAGCGGTCGCCCGAGTAGAAGACCTCGAGGGAGGGGTGCGTCGAGTGGAGCGACCAGACCGAGTCGGTGTGGTGCGTGAAGGTGTGCAGGCAGCGCTGGGAGGCGAGGGACCAGAGCTTGATGGAGGCTGCGCGGCGGCGGCGGCGCGGGGGCGAGGTGTTCAGTTATCACGCGAAGTAAGAAAGGAAAAGACGACAGCGGGCCACTTACCGTCCGCAGACGCCGTCAACAGCTGACCCAAAACGCATCAGCATCAGCATCGCCCGCCTCTCAGCACGCCCGAGCGAGGGGGGGACTCACGTATCGCGCGTCCTCCGACAGCACCATCGCCCTGATATTATCCGTGTGCCCGACGAGCTTCCCGATGCGCTTCCCCGCGCGCGGGTCCCACATGCGCACGACGCGCTCCGGGCCGCCCGCCGCGATCGTGTGCCCCAGCGGGTCGACCGCGAGCGCGTACACGGACGCCTTGGGCCCCGCGGCGTCCGGCGGGCTGAGCGTCATGAGCGGGGCGGCGCCGCGCGCGGGGGCGGGGGCGTACGACGTGGACGTGGACGAGGATAAGGGCGAGGAGGACAGGGAGGAGGAAGAGACGGCGGCGGTGGTGGAGCGGGAGAGGTCCCAGAGCTTGATGGTGCGGTCGAAGGAGCCAGAAACGATGTATTTCTGTTCGCGGCTGCGCGGGGAGGTTGTCAACGCGCGCGGGCGTCGCGCGACGGCGGCAGGTGGGTGGAGGGGGCGGAGGGACGGACGCACCTCTGGGCGAGACAGCGCACGTAGTCGCGGTGCGTGCCGACCGTGACGGGGTCGCACGCCGCGGCGGGGGAACTTGAGGACTGGGACTGGTGGGACGCGTGCGGGTTCCAGGCTTTGACGGTGCCGTCGGAGGAAGCGGAGACGACTGGCGTGCGCGTGCGCGTCAGGGACCGATCACGGGAGAGAGTAGGAGGGAGGCGCACCGGTCTGGTTGTAGTTGCATAGAAGGATGTCGTTGACCCAGTCCGTGTGCGCCTGCGCAGACTGGCGGAACCGCGACGGCTGGTGTGTATGCGCGCGCGCGCGGGTCAGGTCGCCGCAGACTCGCGCAATAACACGCCACGCACCGTGCCATCCTGCCACCGCGCATCGTCGATCTCCCAGCTCTGCTCGGCCGCGGCGGCGGCGGCGCCCTGGGCGTCGGACACGCTCGGGCGGCGGCGCTTGCCGCTGCCCTTGACGTCGCCGAGGATGTCGCCGTCGCTGCGAATCTCGTCCTCCTCCTCGACGTCCTCGTCAATCACGTCGTCGGCCCAGCCCGTAAGCAGGTCCCAGCGGCGGTGCGCGAAGCGCCCGGCCGCCGCGTGCGGGGAGTAGGAGGAGAGGGCCTGCGGGACGGGGCGCGGGCGAGGGCGCATGGGGACGGCGAGGTCCCAGGCGATGACGAGGCCGTCGCGGCCGCCTGTGTAGAGGATGCCCTCTGGCGCGTGCCTGCCGACGAGGTGGGTGGCGGCGTCGAGGGCGAGGCATGCGACGCCGAGGCGGTGGCGGGGGTGCTGTGTGGCGGGAGCGCGCTGCTTGGGGGCAGGGCGGGCTGTGCGGGGGCGGGGAGGAGGAGCGGGGCGGAGGAGCGGGACGGGGAGGCGGGTGTGTGGATCGGGGGCAGCTGGAGGCGCGGGACGGGCTCTGTGGGCGGCGGGATCACGTACGACACTCGCCGGCGACCGACCGGGCCCATTCTCGCGATGTCGTCTGGGGAGCGCGCGAGCCTGCGGTGTCCGTCAGTCGTCATGCGCACGCCAGCGGAGAGGCGGACACTCACGACGTCGAGACTGCGCTTTTCTGTTGTTGACGACGGCGGCGGCGACGACGCGCTCGTCGTTGAGGTCAGAGGGGTCAGACGTTATCTGTCATCGAAACCTCATCAACCGGCGCGCCATCCCCTCTTATCAGATAAGCGGTCGATATATGCGCCCGACAAGCCCTTGTCGCGGATAATAATCGAGAATCCCCCTCCTCGCAGCACCACGATGCGCCCGCCGTCGCCGTCGCTCCCCGAAAAAGAGTTCCTCCTCGCCGCGCTCGCCCAGGCCCGGCGCCTCGACGGCCGCGCCCTCCTCGACATGCGCACCCCGCTGCTCGACTTCGGCGCCGACCTCGGCAACGTCGAGTGCGCCCTGGGCAAGACCCGGTACGCCGCCCGCCGCCGTCGCCACTCGCTGCCCCTCTGACCAAGGCCCTCTAGCGTGCTCGCACATGTCGACGCGAAGATGGTCCGCCCGCCCCCCGAGCGCCCCTACGAGGGCATCATCTCCATCCACGCCGAGATCTCTCCCATGGCCGCCCCCGAGTACGAGCCCGGCCGGTAGGTGCGCGCCCCGCGCCCGCTCGCCTCGCCCGGTATTGTTTTGACACCCCCTCCTCCTCCCCTCGCAGGCCCTCGGACGAGGAGGTCGCGCTCGCGCGCATGCTCGACAAGGTCGTCCGGCGGAGCGACGCGATCGACAAGGAGTCGCTGTGCGTCCTCGCCGGCCAGCGCGTACGTCCACGTCCACCCGCTTCCCCGCCCACACGCCCGCTGACGCCCGCAGGTGTGGCACCTGCGCCTGACGATCCACTGCCTCGCCGACGCCGGCAACCTCCTCGACTGCGCCTGCCTCGCCGCCGTCGTCGCCCTCCGCCACTTCCGCCGCCCCGACGTCGAGGTCGTCGGCGACGAGGTCACCGTCGTGCGCCCCCTCCCTCCTCCCACTCGCGCGCGCGCTCCTAACGCTTCCACTTTTCACGCTTCCGCGCGTCTCTCTCCCTCCATGTCTGTGGAACACCAGCACCCCCCCACGTCTCGCGCCCCCGTCCCCCTCGCGATGCACCACACCCCCTACTGCCTCACCTTCGCCTACTACCCCCCTCCCCCCCCCCCCTTCCTCGACCCCAATCTGCCTCCTCGACCCGACGGCCCTCGAGCAGCGCCTCGCCCCCGGCACCCTCTCCCTCGCGCTCACCCCCACGCGCGAGCTCTGCGTCGCGCACAAGGCCGGCGGCCTCCCGCTCGCCGTCGCCGACGTCCTGCGCGCCGTCGACGTCGCGTGTGCGCGCGCCAAGGCGCTCGAGGCGCTCGTGGAGGCGCGCCTGGCGGAGGACTGGGCGGGCAGGCGCGTCGAGGTGAGGTAGTGGCCGTGGTCGTGGCCGCGGCCGCGGGCGGGGGCGGGGGCGCGGGCGAGGGGTCAGCTTTTTTTCTCGGCCAGACCGCGCGGTCTCAAAATGTACCATCACCATCATCATCACGACGCTCGTCTTGTCCCACATTGACGGACAGACGAGCAAGCGACCTACATACATTTTTACACCGCCGCGCGCGATCGAACGCGGACAGCGACAGCAAGCGAGCAAGCGAGCAGGCAAGTAAGCAAGTAAGCAAGCAAGTAAGTGAAGTCGAAATCAAGTAAGTACGCCCCGAGCGCGATCACCCCCGAACCCTGAACCCCCATTACGACCACCCACCTGCCCATCCATCCACCCATCCGCCCGCCCGTCTGGTATCTGCGCCCATTAAGCAAAGTATGAAGCTGGGGATATGAGGTATCACTAGCGCGATGCGCGATGCGCGCGCGCGCATGCGTATCTGTATGTATGTATGTAGTGGCCGTGGCCGTGGCTATAGGTGTATCTGTATCTGTATCTGTATGGTATGGTTGTGGTTGTGGTCGTATGGTGTATCTGTATGGTATCGGCGGGCGCGTATGTATCGTATAGAGCACAAAAGGGCCGGGTGCTGTGGCTGTAGCTATGATACACGAACAACGAACAACGAACAACGGACAACGGACAACGGAGAACGGACAGACGGCGTGGGCCGCGATATAACAGGGTAGGCGCGGGCGCGGGGGTGGGCACGGATGGGGAAGGGGAAGAGGCAAGGAGGAGGAGGAGGGAAGAGGAAAGAAGAGGATGGCAGCCGCCCGCGCCGCCTATGTACAACACACAAGCCTGCCCAACCGCGGACAGGGCAGCGCCGAACATATACAACAGAGGACGCGTGTGCCCACACACACGCACGCACGCACGCACGCACATACACAACGCGCGCGCTCGCTCGCCAGTCGAGCCGTCACTCAGCGGGCCCTCTCTGCCCCGCCTGCCCCGCCTGCCCCGTCCAACAGCCCATCCACGCCCCACCGCCCCACCGCTCACGCCCCGACGCGCTCCCACACGACCGGCGCACACGCAGCCCCCATCCCCGCCCCTACCGCGGCCCCCATCCCCGCCTCCGCAGCCGCCCCCGGCGCAGCCTCGCCACGCTCGCCGGCCCGCGCGCACCACCGCGCGCCCGAGAGGAGCGTCGCGCGCCGGAGGGTGGGGCGCAGCTTGGCCCAGTGCGCGAGGTGCGCGCGGGCGTGCGCGTCGGGGTCGCTCGCCGGGGCCGCGGCGGTGGCGGCGGTGGTGGCGGTGGTGGTGGCGGTGGTGGTGGTTATGGGATGGGTGGTGAAAGTGGTGGCGGTGGGGGAGGAGGAGGGGAAGAGGAAGGTTTGCGGGCGCGGGGGGGACGCGGGGTCGGTTGGGCGGGAGGCGATGCGGGGTGATGAGGGGGCGAGAGGAGGGAGAGTGTGGAGGGAGGGGAGGACGGGGAGGACGGGGCGGGGAGGGGCGAGTGGGGGTGGGACGGGGAGGTGGTGGAGGTGGAGGATGGAGAAGAGGCCGGCGGGGGGAGAGGGCAGGCGGGCGGGACGCGCGAGAGGCGGAGCGTCTCGAGGTTCTGCATGCGCGGGAGCACAGCTGGGAGATGGCGGTACAGATCCTACCGCACAATAAAACGCGACGCAGCACACACATGAGCACAGCGGCGACAGCGCGCGAGCGAGCGAGCGAGCAGCACGTACCTCGTCCTCGAGCGCCCAGCCGATGCGCACCTCCCTGAGCGCAGGCAGCTCCGCGCCCGCCGCAAGGAGCAGCTTCGCGAGCGTGCGCGCGTCGACGGCGTGCGCGCCCGCCGCGGACACGATCGCGAGGCGCTCCACGCTGCTCGTCGCGCCCGCGCCCTGCCACGACGCGTCCTCGCCTGTACCAGCGTTACCGTCGTCGCCGTCGTCGCCGTCGACACTGCCGCCGTTCGAGCCGCACGACGTGCCGCGCGCGATCGCGGACATGAGCGCAGCGGGGCGCAGGCCGTCGTACAGCGTCGAGCCGATATGCAGCGTGACGTC
This sequence comes from Heterobasidion parviporum, assembly GCA_002994785.1. Lineage (NCBI taxonomy): Eukaryota > Fungi > Basidiomycota > Agaricomycetes > Russulales > Bondarzewiaceae > Heterobasidion > Heterobasidion parviporum. The sequence continues at coordinate 242,310 of PDUQ01000022.1, forward strand.
CACCACGCGCCGCCGCGCCCCCACCGCGCCGCCGCACGCGAGCAGGCGCGCGACGACCTGCGGCGTGCCCTCCAGGTGCGTCACGTGCGCGAGACACCCCGCCGCGCCCGCGTCGGCGTGGGCGGCATCGGACGCGGGGGCGCCGGCGAGCGCGGCGAGGCGCGGGGCCGCGAAGTGCGTGATGGCGCGCTGCTGGCGCGGGAGCCACGCGCCGAAGAGCGCGCGTGCGTCGGCGGCGCCGAGCGCGCGCTGGAGGAGCGTGAGGCGCTGCAGGCGGAAGGGCGCGTCGCGCAGGACGGCGGGCGCGAAGCGCGGGAGGGTGAGTGCGGTGAGGTGGCGCATGTTGTGCAGGGCGAAGGTGAGCGCGAGGAGGAAGGAGGGCGGGGCGCCGTCGCCGTCTCCGTCGTCGTCGTCGTCGCTGTCGCCATTGTTGGCATTGTTGGTTTTGGCGTTGGCGTCGTCGCCGGAGTACGCGGGGCAGGTGAACTCGTGCACGAGCTCTGCAATGTCGCGCGCGGACGCGAGCACGGTGACGCACTGGTCGATCGCGCGGTGCGAGCGCGCGGAGAGGTCGACGGCGCGGTAGAGCGCGCCGCGGGCGGCGGTGCGGAAGCGGCGCGAGACGCGGGCGAGCGCGGGGAGGTCGCGCGGGGAGACGTGTGCGCAGACGAGGCTGAGCGGGATGAGGGGCGGGCGGCGGGTCCGGCGGAGGGGCGGGGGTGGGGAGAGCGCGCGCAGCGGCGGGTCTGGCTGGTCGTGGTCGTGTGCGTCGTGCTGGGGAGGGGTGGAGGGCGCGGGAGGCGCAGGTGGGGTAGAGGGGGGCGCGGGGACGCGGAGGAGCGAGGCGGGGCGCGGGCGCGCGGGGGTGTGCGCAGGGGTCGCAGGGAGGGCGTGCGTCGGCGGCGGGGCGGCGGGGCGCGAGCGCAGGGACGGCGGGGGCGAGGCCTCTTCGACGGGGAGCAGGACGAGGCCGAGGCCAAGGCCGGGCTCCACGCGCGAAGGACGATTGCCGCGGTCGCGGACTGTCCCCGGGGGCGCCATCGGCGTCGGGACGCGCGGGCGCGGCAGCGTCTTCTCGGACTCGTAGGGCGCCGAGGGCAGCGTGTTCGGCGAGCTCAGCGTGCGCGAGCGTCGGCGCTCGTCAGCGGGCGCGCCCGCGTCGGTGGTGATGATCGCGGGGGGCGGCGTGGACGAGGACGCCGGGGAGGACTGGCTGCTCTCGAGCGACGAGGCGCGGCGGCCGAGGCCGCTGGGGCGGCGGATGTCGGGGGAGGTGGGGGACGGCGAGGGGCTGCTGGGGTAGGTCCATTGGTAGCCCGACTCCGCGATGTGGCCGACGCCCTTGCTGGGGGTCCGGCCGGAGAAGAGGGAGGCGATGGTGGAGACGCGTTTGCGGATGGAGTTGGCGTTCGCGTGCTTGTTGGGGGTGGTGCTCGAGACGTTGTCGCCGGGAGACGGTTTTTGGGGCGTCGATGAGAGCGGGTCGGGGACGAGGTGCTGCGAGTGGTGGCGGCGACGGAAGAACGACATGAGGAGAAAGTAAGAAGCAAAAAACGAGAGCAGAAGAGCACAGCGACGAGCGATCAGAGAAAGAGGGTCGAGTAAGGACAGACAGCGGCTCGGACGGTTGGGATTTTTTTAGAGAGAGAGAAGGAGAGAGAGAGGAAGAAGGAGAGGAGGAGGAGAAAGAGAGGACGGACGACGGTCGTGTAGCGACTGGCTACGACGCGCCTCCCAAAATGAAAGAAGCTGCAGAAGCGCTTCGCCTGCTCGTCTTGCCACAGTCCGTTTGCAAAAGAACACGCGGGCCAACGGCGACGGGGGCTCCTTCGCGCTGGTTTCCCCTTGCAACGCGCCTTGGGATGGCAAATACGCACGGGCGGTCTGGGGGAATGGGGGGGGGGAGGGGGAAGTTGGAGCAGGTGCGTCTGCTGCCGTACTCGCCGTTTGCGCGCTCATAAGGGAGTAGCCAGTGCGCACAGGCCAGCTATTCTGGCCCACTTACGGTACATCCATGATCGTTACCAACCGAGAAGCAGCAGCCCGTCGTCCTCCCCTATCTTTGCGAGATCTTCCCGGGCCCGTGCACATGCAAGACCCGCCCTCCAGATAAACCCACTTCGATCGTCACCCTCCCCAGCCCCGGGCGTCCGACCGCGCTTCCGCCGACCGCAATAATGAAACCTTCCAATGGGTACAGTATATTCACGAAATCGAAGGCCTAGGTATCGTCCCGCATCCTCCGTCCCGCTCCGGGCCCTCCCTCCACGCAGAGCTCAATCAACCTCACTTCCCATCTATCCTCCCATCCATCCCTCAACTCAGCTCTCGTCCCATCGCAGATCCTCATCGCATCGCATCGCATCCCACCGCGTCGCATCGCCTCAGCCTCATCCTCTCGGCTCCGCTCGTCTAGTCTCCGCCCATCTAAGCCCCGAACTCGTCCTTCATCCTCACGTCCCCGTCCTGCTGCTGCCCCTGCTGCTGCCCCGCCGGCGACCCCGACGCCCTCGCACCCGACGCGGACGACGCAGACGACCCGCGATACGGATGATACCGCCCGTCCTGACGCCCCGCCGACCCCGACCCCGACCCTGACCCCGACCCCCGAGCACCTCCCGCTCCCGCACTCGGCCCCGCCACCGCCGTTGCCGCAGACGCCGCCGGGGCCGGGTCCGCAGGCGCCGCCATCCCCCGCGCGCTCGCGGACGTCGGCGGAAGCGGAAGCGCGACCGTCGACGACGACGACGACGGCGGCGCGTTCAGGCTCTCCTTCGCTGCTCGCATCGCCGCGAGGCGGCGGTGCACGTCCGAGGCGCGCGGCGTCGCGGCAGGCGGACGCGCAGGTGCGGCGGGGGTATCGGTAGGAGGAGGCGGGGGAGGCGGGGGATCGTGGCGCGCGCCGGCACTGGGAGCGGCGACGGCGCTTGCGGGCCCCTCTGCGACGGACAGAAACCGAAAGACCCATGAGCCGCACGATCCGCGTGGAAAGACGGAGCGCGAAAACAACGCACTCGACGCGGGCGGCGCTTTCTGCTCGGACCCGCTCTGCAGCTGCGCCAGGAACCCCATGCCCGTCGCCAACACGCTCGCGTTCCACCTGATATCCGTATGCTCCTTCCTCACAAACTGCCTCATCCCCTGCACGCACCTCGCCAGCGCCTCCTTCGGCATCCTCTCCCTGAACAAATAAATCACCAACATCATCATCACCATGTCCAGCAGAGATATGGTGGTGGGGCCCTGGGTGACAGCCAGGAAGGACCTGTCCTCCTTGACCATCTCCACAGCAATCTGGAAGGACTGGTGCACCTTGGCCACAAAATCTGGCTCTGGCACAGCAGGGTCCACAAGCCACTTGGTTAGCTGTGGGGCATTGGTGACTGCCTTGCTCTGGGGGTATCTGGCAATGGTGCAGATACACTGAGCTGCTCCTCTAAATGATGCTGCCCTCTTGATGTCAAACCCATAATCTACAAATTCCCTCATGTACTTGTCATCAAGTTCTTGAGCAAGTGCCTGCCTAGGAGTTTTGTCTTCTGCTCTGAGTTTTTCTGTCCAATTGAAAAGTAAAAGTTAGAAAAAGTGTTAGAAAAAGTTATAAGAAAATTCAAACCAGCAGGTTTAAGTGCCACTCCTAATTGAACTCTCTAAAACTCAGTTAAGTATAAAAAAACCCCACTAATCACAAATAATATGGCCTACTCTGAAGATCTCTCTCTCATTTTGCTCACTTAGCTCCTCATACTCAATACAAACAATTTGCTTGTTAGCAAATAAACGCTTGTATTTTTCTGATAAAGAAGAGCCTTGTCTTCTACCACCCAGTTTTTTATACCAGTATTTAGCTGATGTAACTCTAACATAATCATGTTTAGCTATCATGTCATGTTCAAAATACTCAAACTTACATATCTCTATCTGTGATTTATTAAAGTTTGAGTATAATGAAAAAAATTATAAGAACAAAATATAATCTCACGGTATATCTAAAACTTTTGTATAAGTCTATGCCCATGCCATAAGCCAATCAATGAAGTAGACTCACCAATCCATCCATGAATCTTGGAATGATGATAAAAATAATTATGAATAAATAACCCAAAATTTGCTAAATAGCCACTTACTTTTGAATTGATGTTAGCCTTTGCTTGCCATCAATGCAGACTCTCCTCTCAGTCCCATCTTCAGACCTAGTAACAGCTTCACACATATAAATATATACTCAAAGTAGCAGGTGACGAGTGCTCACCAAAAATTATTGGAGGTACGTAGAAGTTTCGGAAGATCGAGTCCACAAGCATGATTTGCTTTTCCTCGGACCAGACAACGTCTCGTGTGCCACATTAGAGATGAGAAGATATCGAACATAAAGATGGCGTACCTCTTTGATATTCAGGTTCAAGATCAACAACTCCCTCGACGATTTGATCTACAAGAGTGATCTCCCCATGGGCGCATCCGAGGCCTATCAGTCGCCGAAAGAGCTTACCATAAAGGGCTTGAGCGGTGTAAGTGGTCGTCCGAGGAGGCTTGAGCGCTGACCGAAGCTTGTATTCAGGCTGTCCCAGCGCGGCCGGCTCATACTCAACGTCCGACAGCTCGCTTTCGGAATCCATAGCAAGGAGACGACGGTGTGGAAGGAAAGGTGGGGTTGATGATGATGGAAGTGGGTCAAGACGGGATGTCACGGCGTGACAGAGCGTGTGCGCGAGCGGCGCTCATGGCCTTGTCCTCGAACGAACCGCACGACCGCAGGCCACTTGCCAGCTGTCCCCGGCCCCTGAGAACACGCCTCGCAGTCGCCTTGCTCACGCCGTGACACAGGAAGCACCGCGCAGGGGCACGCTCCGCCATGAACAGCAACAAATTTACCACTCCGATCATTCCGTCCGCGCGGTTGCGGTCGTCGGTGAAGCCGACCGCGGCCAAGCGGGACTCTCTCGTCGCCGAGCTCGAGCGAGGTGCGCATCATTTCGTGCTCATTTGCGGGGCTGTTGTTCTACATGTACTGATGAACGCGTCTGTGTCTATGCAATTCGGTCCCCCAGATCCCCAGCTGTCCACGGCCAAGCGGCAGCAGCGCACGCAGGCGTTCACCTCGACTATGGCGCACGCGTCCCTCGAGCGCCAGCTGGTGGCGGCGCAGACGACGAAGATGGAGCTCGAGTCGAAGCTCCGCGAGAAAGACATGGCGATCGAGAGGCTTGAGGAGGACAGGCGATGGCTCGCGGAGCGGGAGAAGGAAGAGAGGGAGGAGAAGGAGAAGGAGCAGGCCGAGCGGGAGGAGGAAAAGGTGCGTGTGGCTCGCCTTTGTTCTTTCCTTGTTCGTCGCGCCGACTCGACCCGTCCCGACCCGTCCTTTTTTCGCCTTGTTTTAAGAGGAAAGCAGAGCACGAACTGCGCGCATTGCGCTCTGCCCACGCCACTCTCCGCGAAGAGCACGCCAACCTCGACGAGGCGCACGCGGCCATGTCCCGCAACACCGCACAGACCATCGCGTCGCAGAAGTCCCAAATCGCCGCGCTCGCCCGACAGGTGTCATTCCTCGATGCGGAGCTCGCCTCCGTCAAGCGCCTCGCGGACGAGCGCGGCGCCACTATCGACGAGCTCCAGGCGCAGATGGAAGAGCTGAGCTCGGCGCAGCTGGACGTCTCGCGGCACGATATCGAGCAGGAGGACTGGGGCGTGCTGCGCGAGGAGCTGCAGCGGCAAGCTTCGTACCTGCGCACGCTGGAAAGCACCAACGCGAAGCTGAATTCGGAGCTGATCATTCTGCGAGAGCGGCAGGACAACGTGGAGGTCATCCGAGAGGAGAAGAGGAGTTTAGAGGGCAAGCTTCGCGTCACGGAACAGCTGCGCGAGCAGGTCACGAAGCTAGAGGCCGAAGTTCAGGCCGCCCGACGTGAGCGAGAGGAGTGGTGAGTGGCGTCTCTGTCGATGGTCTTCGTTTCCTCAATGACCTCACACAGGGCCAAGAGAGCTACGCAGCTCGACACGCCATCCAAGACGCCCGTTTCCATCTCACAGAGCCTGTCCGCCCTTCGTCTCGCCCACGCGAAGCTGCTCGAGGAACACGGTGCGAACGTAGCTCTGCTGCGCCGCCGTGAGACGGATTTGACCGACGCTCAAGACCGCGACGTCGAGAAAGAGGAGGTGCTCGAGGGTCTACAACGGGAGAAGCGGGTATTGCTCGATAAAATCGCGCACCTGGAGCGCGATGCCGCATTGGCAGAGAGAGAAGTCGGCTTTCTGCAGGCCCTCAATGTTCGTCGCGATCTCTCGATCCGCATGCTGCTATTTTCTGACGCTGGCATCTCAGGCAAGCTACTCCGCAGAACAGACCGCCCAAGATGCGGACAGCATCGACAAGGCCAAGGACGAGCAGATTCGGCAACTCGAAACCCTGCTGCAGGAATACAAATCGAGAACACAGGAATTGGAGGGCGAAATCGACGAACTCAGCCACCGCCCACCGCTTGCAACAGAAAAGCAGGGCCCGCGTCTACAGGAGCTCAAGGAAGCCCTCGAGAAAGATAGACAAGCGCTCAAGGAGGTACAGAAAGGTCAGTGTACGGGATCTCGTCGCGTATGTCTCCTCAACTGATAGTTCTATCAGCGCTCGATGAAAGCGAAGCTGCTAGCGAGCAGCAACTAGAGCAGATCGAGGAGCTGGAGCAGACACTCTTCGAGCTGCGCGGCGAGATCGGCGCTGGGAGGCACGTGCCGCCTGGCGTCCGTATCCTGTCGCTGAAGGATAACCCGGCGCAGCAGTGGGCGGACCTGAGGCAGGAGGTGATGGACCGGTTGAAGGGCGAGAACGAGGCGCTCATCAACAGGCTGAAGGAGCTGGAAGACAGCGGTGCCGGCCAGGCGGCTGCAGCGAAGCGGGGAGATGGGCCGGGCGAGGATCTGGTCCCGCGGCGAAGCTGGGAGGTTGTGAACCAAGAGAAACACGAGCTGGAAGAGATCGTGAAGCAGAAAGAGAAGCGTCTGTTACGGTTGCAGCAGGTAGGTCCTTTCGGTTGGAGCCCCGGCTGGCCTGACGTCTTGTTGATCGTTCCGTGTCTTCGTGTTTCTTGTAGGTCTTTACAGCCAAGAGCACCGAGTTCCGCGAAGCCATCGCCGCTATTATGGGCGTTAAGCTCGCCTTCTACCCCAACGGCCAAGTGCGCGTCACGTCGCAGTATGATCTCAACGCGTCGTTCGTCTTCCAGCCCACATCGCGGTCTGAAGGCGCGAAGATGCAGTTGATCGCGCAGGGAGAAGGCGGTCCGCAGGAGCTGCCGCAGCTGATGCGCAATTGGGTCGAGGAGGAGCAGTGTATCCCGTGCTTTTTGGCGAGCGTTACGCTTGAGTGCTATGACACTTGGAAGAGGGAACAGGCGCTGGGTCTCTCATGATTTCTGACGAGAGTTCTAACGCTCAGATTGCTCCCGTGTATCCGTATCATGTTGCATTGCAATGCGCACACCACATTAGATTTGTATCATCGTTCTTCATTTACGACAATCACAACCCCGGAAATAAACTGGTGGTGGTCATGAGTTAAGATGTGCGAGAAAATCACAAAATTGCACAGTAATGAAACTATTTTACGATCAACACAGAGGATGTCAGGTCTAGCTTGGTCTCAGCATGATCTCACACAAGAATTTTGAGTAGATGTGATGCGCAGGTCCTGCGGCCGTCAACAATCAAGCACTGGATGCACGCGACATCTCACACATACGAGCGAGGGATGTATGAAAGATGTTGAACACACATTCAGGGTGACCTCGATGTTCCGAGAGACGGGAATGCCAAGTGAGACATGTTGCTCTATGGATGATATTCATGTGTATATGTGGCGAGGGAAAGGTCTACTCCGGATCCTCGTATCCCTGGACTGGCCTCCGTGGCCGATTGGGAACTAGAACAAAAGCATATCAGCGACTGAAGGCGCATATACGCCCCAAACATCGACTTTCTCCGGGCAGAGAATAGCGCAAATGGCCACTCGGTGCAACTCCTCGCCGCTTCGCACCACGTGCAAGACTCCCGAGGACGCTCGCAAGAGTTACTCACCTGGATACGTGATAGGAATCGGCTCAGCTGGTCTCCAACCATAGCTCTGACGGATGGTCGGAACACTGAATGCGAGGACAGGTCCAATGGAACCGATCACGACAGAGTAGAAGATGACGGGGGCTTCATGGGCTTGCCGTTGCTGGTGATTCGAAACACAGTTCGCATGTCATATATTCGAGGCCAACAAGAGATTCATCGAATCAGCAAGGAGAAGCAAGGGGATTACAGTGATACTTACGAGGTAACGGTACGTTCGTCGGAGAGGCGCTATGAAGGTAGACATTGTCGGTGAACGGTTGCCTCAGTCGTCGAGGTTGACGGCCGCGTTGTTTGCACTTGTTTCCTTCAAGGCAAGTTGACCCGGACCGTCGCGACTCAGACAACCATCTCCGCAGACAAAGTAGTTGGGCAAGTTCTCCACTAGGTTGAAGTAGAGGCACCTGAGTACGTCTCGAATATATTCTGTCGCTCAATTTATGGCTCATCACAGTCATTGCACCCGGCAGGGTTGAACGACCTTCAACAACAATCTTTTGTACAAGCATTGTTATGAATAAATTCTCATCATATCCCTATTCCTCGCCAGCCTTCTAGACATTCAGACAAGGTTCTTCCTCGCTAGCACCTCGACAAGCTCGAGATTGGGAGGGCTGGACACAATGCCCTCGATCGCGCCGAGGAATGTCTTCGCGCCGGCCCCCGACAGATGAGCCTGCCTGCCTGCCTCGTCGTAGAACGCGTCGAAAACACCGAACATGTTGTTGTCTGGCCAGGCGAGGGCAAACCAGTAGGGCGTGCCATCTTCGAGAGCTACGTCGCTCGCTAGCCGCTACGATTCCCGAAGTTCGTAAGTGACCCGACCACGAGATAAAATGCAACGCCTGGCCTTACCTGGAGCACGGCGTTGACTTCGCCAGCGTGTTCAGGCTTCATGGTGAACTTCACCCGCACACCAAACTTCACCCCTACTTCTTCCTTACTCGCATCCGGCACAACCTTATGCGCCAGCAGGCCCACGTTCTCGATCTCAATGGGACGGTCGAACAGCTGGTCCGTCGCCGCCACAGCCGCCTGAGCAAAACCGGCCGCGAGGTGCTCGGCGCGATCAGCGTCGGTGGCGAACGCATCGAAGATCCCAAACCGCGCGGGTTCGTCCGCCTTGGTATCGACTTGGAAACTGAACCAATGCAGCGTGCGAGGCTCAGCTTCGATCAAAGTCTTGCCTTTGATGAGGAGATCGCGAGTTTGAGACACTTGCGTCGGCTTGGGTACGATTGTCCCGTTGACGGAGAATTTGACTGTTTGACGACTGTTCTCAGGATCGTTATGGCTTCGACGGTGGTCTGGTACGTACGGCCATTCGAAGGCATGATTATCTGTGCTGTGAGGATGTAGGCTGTTGCGATGTGGGATTCACCTCGTCTCGACTCTCGTTTGCTTTTATGCTGGTGCTCTTGTGATTTGTCAGAACTTTCGCTGATTTAACATGTCTTCGGTCTAGGGGTGATTTCCCGAAATGGTTGCCCAGCAGCCTCGATCCCACGGGTGTGGGAGAGGAATTTGAGGCGGTGCATTTTGCATCTTCATCTGTCGGAAAGTATCGTCTTTTTCGGCCACGACTTGGGCGCCAAGCGCTGGATCGACCTCCTCAAGTGTCCTGCACGGGACCACATACGCCATGACGACTATGGTGTCGCCATTCAATGGATTCAATATTTCGCTGGGAGGTTCTAGTCGTTCATTTGATGAATCATCGCTTTCCTAACAATGTTGCGTTATAACAGATAGATTGATCGCATGGTGCATCACGATATCATGTCTGAATGCACTTGGGTAGGCGAAAACGCCCATTTATCATAACCATGGGCATCATGTAACTCCTATCGTCGTGTGGATTGATCTTCACATCAGGCGGGATTAGGCATAGCATGCTGCGAGCAAGCACATATGTGAGGGAGTGGTCCTCACGGTCGGCCTCGTTGGCAAATGTGTCGAAGATACTGAAGCGCGCAGGTTCGTCGACCTTTGTGTCGACTTGGAAGCTGAACCAGTGCAGCGTGCCTGACTCTGCGTCGACGTAGGTCTTACCGGCGATGAAGAAGTTGGGGGTTTGGAGCACTTGGGTCGGTTTAGGTATGTTTACGGAGTGGATCGTTTGATTTGTGCTGCGTTGTGAGTTTCGCCCTCGTCTCGTTTTGCTTTTGTACTATCTCCGAGATCGGTTCTTCGTTTGTCAAATTTGTCGCTGATTCAACATCTGTTCGACATAGGTAAGGCGTTGACAGAGATCCTGGGATGTTTACTCGTCAAAGAGACAGTTCATTGTGCTCTGTGGCTGTATCTCCGTGGCCTGCATAATGCTCCTCCGTATGGACAATTATGCAAATCTGAGCACGAGACCGCTTCCAGCCCAAGAATCGACTTGCAGAGCGTGACTGACACATATAGGCCTTCGCAAGCCCTATTCCCAGTACGTTCAGTTAACTGTGTCATACGATTCATAACATTCATTCAAGCGTTAAGGCTGTTGTACATGAGTTGTCGTCAAACACTTCTCTCATCATCTACACCTTTCCTTGTCCTCCCAGACTGCGTTCAAGCAACGATTTTCGTCGCCAACACCCCAAACACATCAATCTCAGCAGCGCTGGTAACACTGCCCTCAGTCGCGGCGATGAACTTCTTCACAGCGGATCCCAACATGTAAGCCTGCCTGCTTCCCTCGTCGTAGAAGACGCTGAAGACACCAAAGGTGCTGGTGCCCGGCCAAGCGACAGCGTACCAGTAGGGCGTGCCGGCTTCACGAGCTACATCCTGTTCAAGACGCTACGATGGTCCAAGTTGACAGCCTGGACACAACATAGAGCGCGAATTCTATGGACTCACTAGCAGCGCCGCCTTGACGTCGCCTGCGTGTTCCGGCTTCGCGGTGAGCTTCACTCTGACGCCGAACTTGATTCCCGCCTTCGCATCCGGCGCGACTTTGTACGCCAGTAGATCGACCTTCTCTATCTCCGCAGGACCCTCGAAGAGCACGTCGCCGTTCGCCGTCGCCGCCCTCGCGAGACCGCCCGCCTGGTGTACTTCGCGATCGGCCTCGGTGGCAAACCCGTTGAAGACCCCAAACCGCGCGGGCTCGCCGGCCTTCGCCTCGACTTCGAAGCTGAACCAGTGCAGCGTGCCCGGCTCGGCATCGACGTAGGTCTTGCCGGCTACGAGGAGCTCGCGGGTTTGAGACAGTTGGGTCGATTTGGCCACGATGGACCCGGAGACGGCGAATTTGACTATGCAGTGTCAATCGTGTTAACAGTCGTTTGGTTTCGACAGTTCTCTGGTACGTACGTTCTTTCGAAGACATGACTACTTGTGGTAGGTGGTGGTTGGTGGTTGTGATTGGTATCGGTGTCGGGCTGGTGGGTTTCGTCCTCCCCCCTCAGCCTTTTATGCAAGTTCGAAAGCGCTTTGTGAAATTCTGGAGCTCTCGCTGATTCAACATATCACTCCTATATCGCCTATAGGTAAGTCAGTGACAGAGATTTTGAGGCAATCGATCAGCAGTGTCATAACTGTGAGAGAGAATATAGGTTGTGCGGTTCATACAATTCACAAATTCGTCTGCGCCCCTCATGAATGTGGATGTCGAGCGCAAACTTACCTCCTTTAGTAGGCTGCGCTGCATCGCCAGGTTGCCATATAACCCATGGCAACTCTGGCGCCGACAGCTCAAGGCAGTCGAACTACTCAGGAGGTCCAAGTCGTTCGATTTTATCATCGCTCTTCTGACAAACGTGCGTTATGACTGGAGCTCAGTCAGGTCGCTTGTGTAACACGCTCATAGCGTTGTATGTCATTCACCTGGATTGAAGCCGAAACGCACATTGCGCCCGCTTTCCCTACATCTCATCCCTGGTGAATCTGCGTATGAGATCTGCGCTTGATTTCAAGTGGCGCGCGAACATTTCGGCGCGTCGGCTGAGAGCTGGTGAGAGCCTAAATTTCGCAAAAATGGCAAATTTGTCGCCGGAATAGTCAGACAAATTTAGTCACCCTTGACGACGACGACGACCAAAAACGCCCTTCTCTTCAGTTGCATGGACAGTTCATGTAGTAGGCAAGAGCAGTGAAAGCACGTTTGTGCATCATCGTTGAAAGGTCGAAGAAGCATCGTGAGTTTTTTTTGCGAGGTTTCTCCTGGCGATAGTCTTGCACATTCTGAGTGATCCCATAATGTGGCAAATATTTGAATCAGGTCTCTGCGTTGGTCTCGGACTCGTCGCAAGGTCGTTGCATTTTTTTCTTTCTCGCCATGCAGCCCTCCACCCACAAACCCATGTACCCCATGGCGCATGTCTCCGCTGGTCCATCAGATCCGTACTCTCTAGGAAGGCGCTGTCGTGGAAGACAGTGCAACTTTTCACTCGAAGCGGGATGGAGATACAACCTCTGCCAATTATGCTTGATGCGCCAGCGCGAGGCTAATAAGATGCCGAAGAAAAGGCAGACAGAGGAGCGCGCACAAGTCGCTGTGCATAGAGCGCCCCATCGTGACCGGGCGGCTATCTTCGCGGTGCGTGCTTGCTTGCTCTCCCTTGTTCCTGCTGATCTTAGACTGGGTATTGAATGTTAGCCTTCATCGGCACCTCCTCCACCGCCAGCACCGAACCCCCCGACGACGTCCTGCTGTTTCTGCAAAGCTCTCATATTCATACCCTCAGCGCACGGATCTGGCCCACTCGTATGCGAGACATGTTACAAGCGGGAACTGATACGGCAGCGGCAAGCGCCAGATTACGCCCTTCCACCTCTTCACGCTTCATGCGTCCCGTCGCAACCTCTGCCTCATGCCTCTCATGTCCCGTCGCCTCCCGTTCTTCCCCATATGCCTGTGCTCCCACCGTCGTTTACGACCTTGAACTTGCCAGGCCCGTCTGGACCACGTCCACGGACGCAGAGGGGCCCTGCACCTGTGCACGAGTATGCCCGACGTTCGGTTGTGGGTGCGATGCCGATCGCAGAGCATCTGAAGGGCTTCAGGGAGGAGTCTATCTTTGCCTCAACGCGGATCGCCCGCTCTGCGCGCGCAGATGATTTCAATGTGCCAACACTGCAGATACCAGGCCCAGATGCACAAAGTGCAGGTGGTGTTCGTCAAACGCCTCCCGACCCTGATCCCGATGCTATGGACCTGGACGATCTTGAGCTTGCCTATCCTGAGGTAATAGCTTTTCGGATTTCGCATATCAGCATCCTGACGAAGTTTTCAGGACGGAACCGATGCGGAACCGAATGGCCTCACAAACCTGGAGAGCCCCCTTCGGAGCCCATCTCCCGTGACCGGTTTTGCGAACGATCGATCCAGAGTATACGACGTGCCAGATGGATGGGGCAGTATGTCCGACTTGACAGAGCTTTCCAATAGTGACGACGACGACGACGACGAGATCAGCTCGGATTCAGACGACGAGGTACGTGCAATTTTTCCTGAAGAAGCCGCGAGTTAACGCTGACCTGAGCATTCATCATTTTGCCCCTCTCCAGCCCTTAGCTACTAAGACCCAAAAATCTGGCCTCAAAATCCGCATCCGCATACCCGCTGGATTCTCGTTCGATACCCTGTGCGACGGTAAGACCAAGGCAACAACTCGCATATGTGGGATCAAGACATGCCAAAATGTGCTGACGCCCGAATCGCGTTGGAAATTGTGCGACCCTTGTCGAAACAAGTTTCGGCACTATCAGCGCCAGCGGCTCAATATACAACGACCAAGGCTATATCTAGAGCAGAAGCATAGTGACGAGTTAGACGTAAGTCAAAATCAGGTAAATGTCAACTGTGTTTTATGCTTCTCAACCAACTGTATTTACCCCAAACTTATCGCGACTTGTAGCATACAAGCCAGGATGCTCAGGTAAGGAGATTGTCAACAGAAAAACGGAAGGGACTTCGTTAACTGATCAAATTTTTATAATCATAGTTTACAGATATCACCGGCCTGCGCTTCTGCTCTATGCGGACCTGCCGTAAAGCGTTACCGCCGCTCAATGATTACAAATGGAAGATGTGCGAGTCGTGTCGGATGCACTCTCGCTTCCAGCAGAAGCGGCGTCGTGCGATTGGCCTGCTGCTCCCTGAGGGCGACAATGAACCTAAGGGTGGGTTTGCGCGGCATATCGTCGATCAGTACGAGAAGCAGAAGGCGAGGCGGAAGAGATTTGGATCTGATCATGGAGGAAAGGAGGTACGTTCGCATGAGTCGACGCAGTATCTGCTATGCAAAGTTTTGATGCCTTGCCATTCAGGAGGATGACGATGTGGTGGTTCCCCCTGAAGCTGTAAAACCGGACGTGGGTGATGAAGTCCGAGCGATGGGGCCGATGAAGCCTGCACCCGACAAGTCAGATCCGTATGGGGTGAGGCATTGTCCTGAATTCTGCACTTCGTCTTGAAAGAGTAAAGTCTAATTTTCATCGATCATCCTTCAGCTTACGTCCTTTCAAGACCTTTCTGAGCTCCTGGAAACGCTACATGAGTACCTCACTGGGTTTCTCCGCGCGCAGATTCGTTACATCGGCGTGAAGATGAGAGGTGGGGTCTTGAATGGCCCTCTCGAACCATTCATCTTCGCGTTCGACGGCGAGTACTCGATTGTTACAGATGCTGCGATCGAGAGTGAGGTGACAATGTTGGAGGTGTTTTCCCTGAGACAGCGTGTTCAGAACGTGCTAGCTCTGGATTTCAAGTACGTCATGACATATTTCTGGCGCGTGGCTGGATTTTGACGTCCGTGTGCTGCGTCGCTGTAGGCCTGTTGGTGTGCCCAAGGTCAAGGGCGGCGAACTCGTGGTCAATTTCGGATGCTTACAGACCTTTGTCCTACCGATACCAATGGTCCCCGACCCCGTGGGAGCTGGAAAACCGGAGGACGAGAAACAGCACGTCAAACCGTCGACATCGACATCCTCTACTACCCCTGCTTCAGTTCTCGCCACTGCCACACCTGACCCCGCTTTTGCTCCTACTGCCTCCCTTGCCTCTCCCACCGTTTTGACCCCTCCTGTTCCCATCTCCCCGGATCCCACACCTTCCATCACTCGCAATATGGCAGGTGAAATCGAGATCCGAGTTACTGAGGATCGTCGACATCGTTTCTTCCCCGGCCACCGGACAATTGTGCGCTTTCGCCTGGTGGGATAGGTTATGACAGTCTTGAACTTTTTGGTACCCTTTTCCTAATCTTGATCGAAGTATATTGTTGCTCTTTATTGATGTCATCGTGTCAAGACTCCTTTCTACGTTATATGCGCCAATCTGGATGATAGTCCTCTATAGCTAGTCATTGTATTCTAATCTCCCTTAAAGAATGTAAGCTGCAGAAGTGCGTAGTGTTCTTGTGCAAAACCGAGGTGACTGCATACACAAGATCTGCCGTCCATGCTGTACAATATACAAGAAGTCCCATATCGAACATAGTTCACAATACGATGCAATAACACATAAATAAGCACGAGCAGACAATCGAGTCAAAATTTCAAAGAAAGTCATTCGCCTGCGGAGTCGACCCCTGTGCTATTCCTGTTCCTGCGCGGGACATCCATCGTAATGGAGCTGTTAGCGTCCATATGCTCCATTTGACCTTCCGCGACTGCAAACGTCTCCAAGATGTATGAGTTATGATCCCCCTTGTCAAGGACCATTTCCCGCATATTAAGGAGGAGACGAGATCCGAATATCGATGGGAGTGCGCAAGACCAACTACATCACAGATGAGGCGAGCCCAGTCAGCTTGCCTGTGTCAGAGAGGCGAGAGTTGAAGGCTCACGGCATGACAATATTGATGTACCGATTGTACTTTGACCAAATGACAGTATTGATCAGGAGCTCTACGAATATTCTGTTGAACGAGATTAGGTTGAGTAAGTACTCTTTGAGACTGGAATAAAGGACTCACGCCAAAAAGTACATCAAGCTAGACGGTGGTATGAGTACAATCAGTAGGAGAATCACGTCGAAATACGGAGTGCCGTTACCTGTCACGAGCAATGAGCTTGACCATGCGTGGGGTTGACGTCGCCTTCGGTCGCCCATCGAATTCGCGAAGCCCCAAACCAAAGCGATACATGAGCTCCTCACCCCACGCCTTCCACAAGATGAGCAAGCATAATATAGGCTCAAAAATGAGAATGGGGATCCAGAACAACGCGGAGAGGCTAAAGATCCCCGAATAGTAGCAACCGGTCGGTGTCGACACTACCGGAAGATCTGTATAACCCCACGAAACCTTGATGAGGCACAGACATGAGGCAGAAAGACTGAAGACGTACGGGATATCTTCCTCATAGTGACACCTACCAAGATCGCCATAATCGCGATTTCAACAGTACAGCAACATACTAGAAAGATGAGCATCCTTCGGCTTCGCCCGTAGAGAGCATAAACCTGACATCGCGACGTCAGGCCTCATGCTTCCACTGAATTACGACTGGTCGACAGAGGATGGACTCACTCGGAGTTGCAAGATGGCTGAGTAGTCGCATGAGGTGTTACTACACGAGAGTGGACTCGAACATCGAAATGAAGATACGCACATTGCACGGATATTGTGATCAAAAGCGTTACAATATCATCGCACATAAGGTATATGATACAACTATACGATCATGGTCAACGATTTTCGAAACGATTGCTTGAAAACCTGAAATTTACATCTGAGGGATTGTAAGTTGGTCCGGGATCAAATGGTGGTGATAGTTTGGAGGTCACCTTCGAGGAGACAATCCCACTGCGAGCGAGAGGTACTGCCAAATCGTGACGATTCGTGAATCAAATGATCATTGACTCGTCAAGACGCTTACTGGTGTCAAAGATCAACCATAGCAGTGGAAAGAACCTGTTCTGTGCGACAGATAAGCATTCATGCAACCAAATTCATTCAAACACGCACAAAAACGAAGAGCCAGAATCCCTGGCGATTTTTTTCCTGCCGCCAAATGAGTTCAATCTGTCAACGTTTAGACATTTTAGCATCCCGTCAAGCATACATATGCTCAAATTACTGACCTCCCTGTCCAAGGTTATGACTTTTCCACGGTGACACGGCAGGAAGGGATCGGGAGCATGAACGTCGAACAGCGCGTGCGAAGAACCAAAACTCACAGTGATCATAAGCGAGCAGCCCCAAAGCACCTGCTCGCGATTGTTTGCCTATGTTCACTGCCAAATTGCACTCCTCGATCAATGCTTCTGCAAGCAAGATGAGAAAACTCACGGGCACGACGGTAGGGGATCGGAAGGTTGGTGATACCATTGCCAGACATAGTGTTGAAAGGGGGAGGGAGTTGGAGAACTGAGCACCGAAGAGATGCGACTCGCGCAGCCGGTGCCTTTGTATAAATTGGAAATGAGTACGGTGAAATAGTAATAGCCCTGGCGCCCGACTTGGAGAAGCACCAAGGCTTCTGATACGCCACCAGTCTCCCTGAAGGATATCATGCTCCCATACTGCTCCCGTACAGGAGGAGTCTAAGGGATAGATCATCAGAGAAGCATCACAACGCCGTCCCAGTCATACTTCTCTACGCCCAAGGTCTGATACATGATCGTAGCGAGGCGTAAAACTGAAGTGTATCTAATCTCATTCCAAGGTCCGCTCACCTTCACGCCTTACGTGCGAGGCGTTCGGGAGGGGATCGGTCGACCCGAGTATTGTATCATGGTGATCTTTACAAGGTGTAGCTTGTGACTGTTTGAGGCACATACTGCATGATGCCTCAGGAATCTCTGCGGGAGACAAACGATTACCAGAATAAGTGGAATCAGATTGAGCAAGGCACTGTTCATCATTCTGTTCAACAGAATCCGCAAGATCGACAGATGTATGCGGGGCAAACAAAGACGTCGGTCGACACTGTGATGATTCTCGCGTTTGGGGACAGTCGTGGATATTTCATGGGCGGATCACATACAAGATGGCTGACGTTGACGGTTTCAAGCGTTTTGCGAGTTCTGCCATTCCTGCAGGTGCAAGTCGTCCATCGGAGCAAGGCTGCTCTCAATCTTTGCCAAGTTGTGTGCGAATTGAAATGTTTTCAAGTTATTAACGTGTGATGATCCCTTAGTATCGATGGGAGCGCACATGACCATCTACGTTGGCAGAATGAACAGAAGACGTCGAATTAGGATGATGTCATGAAACAAGAGGGACGGGAGATGGGAGGATGTTGACAGCATGGCTCACGACATGTGTAGCGATTGTCATGGAAAGACACGGCCGTGTTGATCATGAGCTTAGTAAAATTTCTACGGATGAAACGAGCCAATTTATGTCAATTTAGCGCTCAGCCAGAGACGACCGGAAAAGGAAGAACCGAAGACCTACGCCTAAAAAGTACATGAAACTGCGGAGAACAGCATCAGAAACTAGATTGATATAGACGAGGCAGGTACGTACATCGCTAAAGACCTGTCGCGATCAATCAGATTGCCATGCGTAAGGTCGATATAAGTTTCGGTCGCCCATCGTGTTTGTGTAGTCCCCGCCGACGGCGATACGAGCAGGGACAGTATACGGCAGGTCGCGATGAAGTGATATCATTGATCAAGAAGATGGACACTGCTCATGAGGGCAAAAGACGCACGAGATGGGGAGCTTGGCAGCGACACTGGAAGACATTATCGCTGTGGCGCATCGAGAACTTGACAAAGAAGATAAGACAATCAGAGAATAGCTCGTTCTGACTAGTATGCCATGTCATATATCGCCGGATTGGTGAGTAGGACGAGACGGGATTCGAGCTCGAACAGAAGAGTATTGTCTACGGCGTGCATCACTGAAAGACACACTGTACACTGCAATGTCAATAGCCTAGCTTCAAGATGTCTCACAGGACTGCCTAATATGTCGTCTGTGCAGGACCAGAACCTCCAGGTACAGTTATCCTCGATCTCCCTGTCCATGGGGTGTACAGGTTTGAATGATGATGGTTGTTCAGGCGTTAGACGGTGCAAGGAGGATATGGCAGAGAATCACAGCGCGCGGATCACGGAAGCCAGTGCGTAGAAGCTTCGAAGCATTTAGCTTGAATCAATGTCGTCGAGACTGTCCAAAAGAGATGAAGAGACGACAAAGGGGCAAAGTGAGGATTCCACCCTATTCCATCGCATACATACAGCTTGTCGCCAACTTGAGGGCGAAAGGACGAAAGAATGTGACAGATCGCGTAGAAATGAGTTTGATAGTTCGATAGAGGTGCCCTTGGCTGCCCTGCGAGAATTCGGCTGAATGTAGAGCATCAACGGGAGCTGTCAATAAATTTCCGAGCGTGAGAGATCGTCAGACAATGCTCTATAGCTGCAAGTCTTCCGAAGGGTCGGGACTGTCCCTTTTCCGCAAGGACAGCGTGAAGTAAGTTACATTGAACATGCGCCTGAGTTGAGAGTCGCCCGAGTTGTAGAGTTAGAGACCACAGTAAGCGCAGAACATGGTTGCGGTCCTGCAATGTGAAGACCGAATTGAGATATTGAAGTCAGAGCCATAGGGCGCTTGTTACATCTAAAGCGCAAAGTTACCTAAGGAGCCAAGAGTCACCATCAGCTCGTGAAGAGAGATGCAGTGCGTGGATTATGGAAGGATAGATGTTTGAACGAGAGAAAGCTTGTAAGCTCTAAAGGTAACACTCACCCATTTCTCCGTCTCCGAAAGCTCCAACAATATCAGACATCCACAGCCTAACGAAGTGATCCAGAGAATCCCGTCCAAACCAGTCTTGTCGCGTGTTGAGCAAATGCAAGGGCCTGTCGTGGACTCCTGTCGGATGGACTGAAATCTTGAGAGCCTTCAATCCGATGCCACGTCATCCAAATGAGACGGCGGGTTTGAGCCAATGATATTCTGCGTGGTTGCATCGTGCATACAGGAGGACAAAAGGTCCCGGCGTATAAGATGATGGTGGTTCAGTCGGTTGAAAGGCGTCGCTGTCGAGACTCGACAGTTGTCCGGCGGCGGGCGCGGATGCAGCCGACGCAGGTCAGTTATCTGATAAGATCATATTACGGGATGTCTGGCTGCCCCGAGTACGGCCCCGTATCAACCCGTCTCGTTCCAAACACAACTCACGAGGAGCCCACCAATTAAGTAGCATACAGCTAAACATTAAACAAACAAACCGAACACACACACGCCCGTACCAAACACGACACGGATACAGAAAGTGAAATGAAGCAGCACCGAATCGCAAACAAGTCCATGCACGGCTCCGAGAGAGCCTCCTCACGCGCCCGTCTTCCCGTTCGCTGCGAAACCCGGCACGCCGGGCGGCGGCGGGTAGTACTGCGGCGGCGATCCCGGCGCGGCGGGCGCTCCTCCTGCGTCGTAGCCGGTGTGGTTCGACGGGGGCCCAGCGGGCTGCGAAGCAAGAACAGGCGAGCCGAGGATCGTAAGAAAGATACCCCCAAGGCAAAAACACAAGACAGAAGAGAGAGAAGACGCACGGGGGCGAAGCCCTGGTTCGGGTCGTACCCGTACCCGTATCCGCCCTGGCCTTGGAACGTCTGCGGCGGATACTGGGGCGGCGGGTACTGCGCGCCCTGCTGCCACCCTCCTCCACCTCCTCCACCGCCACCGGGGCCGGGATATTGCCCGTTGGCGACGTAGACGGAGTTGGAGTTGGGATTGTACGCGTTTTGGTTCTGGGATGCGTGCACGTAGGCGAGGTTTGCTTGGCGTTGGCGGCGTTGGCGATACATGCCAAGCGCGCCGAGGAGGAGGATGAGCCCGACAACGGGGGGAAGGGAGAGAGCGATGGAGTGATAAGCATAGGCGTGTGTGAGATTCAAGATGGAGGAGAGGGAAGGAGGAGGGGAAGGAACGTACCGAGGCAGACGGCGATGGCGATGCGCGCGCCGGTTGAGATACGGCAGCGCTCGAAGCCATTGCTGTCGTATGTCGTAGGATGTCGGGACGCAGAGTGGGGGGGCACAGGGTGTAAGCACAATTGCGCGGGAACGTTAGGATGATGTCATAGATGGCGGGCAAAGAAAAGGAAGAAACGAACTTGTCGATGAAGCAGTCGGCGCGGGCGCCGAGCGCGGAGGAGAGCAGGAGAAGCGTGAGCGGAAGCCGAGGTCGTGATACTGCATAGTCGACCGGGCGTGAGGGCACGACATAAGATGGAAATGCGTCAGAACACATTGAAAGCAATAAAGGCGGCTGGTTACGCACGAGTCATGGTGGAGTCAGTCGAGATCAGATAATAAAGTGACAAAACGTCTGAAGCTTCGCAGCGTCAAGGATCTGTTGACGGGCGTCGCAGTCGTTGGAGTAGAATGTGTGAATGGGATGGACGTAGGGAGACAAGAGGCGCAGGCGACCCTGCGAAACAAAAAGCGACATTTGAGTCAGTCTCTAACTCTATTTGATCTCGCGCTCCGCTCTACCGAGCCCGCCTGAGCCCAGTTCGGGTCTTAGCCTTGGCCGGGTGCGCTACTTTGCTGGAGCCTCTGACAGTACCCTGTGGGCGCATAGCGGTGCAGACACAGCCTCCCGGCCCAGAACCAGTGACACTACAAACCCTCGTGCACAGACTTGATATATGACACTCACAGGCCAGCGATCGTTCACTTGTGGATGTTGGACGTACAGAAGAGAGGCGAGAGCGAGGTCTGGGTGATACAAGCTGGTACAGAAAACACACTGGTCAAAAGACGGTCTGTCGACAGGGCTGAGGGCGTCAACGGTCGTAAGGTACGGAGAGGTCCTCGCTTCGGCAGGTGTACAGGTTACAAGAGGTTACAAGGATCGAGGACAGCAGATAGCGAGAAACAGCGACTCGGGGGAATCGGAGGAGCAAGGCGCAAGGATATGAACTTTGCCTGGTGGGAACCTGCAATTGTCAGGAGAGCGCGCGCGACTGCGCACTCCCCAAAGTCTCCCACCGTGTCCTCATGCAGGAGCACTCCCTGCAAGGTACATACGTAGGGCTAAAAATTCTCTAGTGACTTACTGGGATCTAGGATCATCTTCCGTGTGAGGTTTGCGTCTGCGAAGGGGAGGTGGCCTGAGGACTCCGGAGCTCTCTGCGCTTCCTTTGCTTCCCGGCGACGAACTCCTCTACCCCATCTCCTCTCCGAAAGAACGAGGTCGCCGCACTCCCCGCTAGTTGCTACTGCTACTGCTTCCTAGCGCTCCTCGAGTTCTATCTGATATCCACAAGGCCTTGCTTCTCGTTCGATCTTCCCTCCGTACCCAAAGGGCGACACCGCGGGCTGGGTTGGTTCCATGACCCCCAAGAACGCAAACCCGTGTCTTAGGACTGATATTATCATATCTCGAGACTAACTGTCTTCCCCGTAATAAGACTTGATATCCAATGACAGCATGAATAACCGAGGTAGGTGTATGGATTCGAGTTCTTACATACAGGTTCTACCGCCGCGCGTCCATTACCTTTCCTCAAGCTAGACCCGTCGCCATCCCGTAGCATCCCGCCCTCAGTGCTACGCCGTTACGCATGCATTCCCACTCGTACACACCTGAAAGTACCTCAGAGCCCTGGCATCTGTATCCAAACGGCCCCCCAGATGGCTTCCGCAAATCCATGGTCGACAAAGCCGCATACCATATTGGCATTTTGGGTATTATTCGAAAGCACGCCAGCAAGTTCTCTTCGGACGCTACCAAATTACCGTACGACCGCGACCTCGAGTAGTGGATGAACAATCCCAAATACCGAACGCCAGACGTTAGGAGGCGAAAGCGAGAACGTCGTTCTACTCACAGTGCAACACGCTTTGTCGCTGTCTCACCGAGAGAGCAGGTGTTCCAGATGGCACGACGGATCCTTCTGAGGGCGATCTCTCCGTAGAAAGGCACGTCTTGAGACGTCTCGAGCCTGCCTCCAGTGTTCACTGACCCGCCCTAAGCCTTTACCTGGCAGGCTTCGCGGCGCAATTTGCTCTCGAATATCTGCGCGAGCAAGTTTATTGCATCATCACGATAAGAATAAGATCATACGTGAAGGCGAACTGCGCGTGTGAGGCCCTCGATCGCCGTCGAATTCTGTTTTGGATGGACGTTGACTCCTGGACTCGGTGCCAGGATAAGACGATCCGGTACACCGACGGGGACAAGATCCTGGAGTGCCCGTCGAGGACTGCGGATGCAGCATGAGCGTGGGGGGCAATTCTCGCGAGATCTCGTATGTGGACGAGGATGGAGAAGGAGAGCCGGGAAGCGGAGATGCAAACGATCATGGAAAACTTGCTTTCAGGTGAAAATCTCTGCTACGACGAAGATGGCGATTTGAAGCATCACGAGGTTCCGATCCCAAATCAGGGTACCATGGTGGTAGCCGGAGAACCAAGGCGCTTGTGAATGCAGGAACAGTCACTCGCACCTGGACGTAGATCGTGGACCCCGTCAAATAAATCCCGTCGTAGCTAGCAAGCTTGATTGACGCGGGGGGGCAGGATTCGGTGAGTGCGTATATCCCAATCAAATAAAAGATGGTGTACATAGTCTGGCTTATGCTGTCAATGGATTTCCATCCGCTTGTCCAAGGTGCCCCTTGTAGACTCGTGGCACGCCCGGCGATGAGCTACGACTTTTATTGCATTCTTCAGGTTGACCATCTCGATTGAAATGAGGGACTGGTATAGAAATCCAGCGCCTAGTACTTCATTTTTTCATCTGGCTACATGCGATCCCTCAGCGCTTCCTGTCAGGCTCGGCGGCTAGTGAAGATCTACTTTTATCGCAAGACCATGGCATGCCGGTCAGGAGGCCTGCTTGGTCAACAAGCTACTAACGCCGCCTCGAGCACACTTATAAGTCGCTCAAGTGTCGCTCGGGCCCGCTGCTCAATCTTGATTCTATGCCTTTCCTCAACACGCGGCCGTTGGATCCGTCGTCCTACGCATTGCTCCTGTGAGCCGTCTTTTCTCGGTGTTTCTTCTGCGCGCGTCTCTGCGTATCTCAATGGATGTCTGTGTAGGTCCGGGCCGACGCTCATTGGCACGTTTATCAGCCTCATCCTGTATGGTGTCGTCTTGATGCAGACGTATTCATACCACGTGAGCTACAAAGAGTACGTTCGAACCGATGTGTGCGCGTGAGTTGAGGGCACTCAAGTGTGAAAATCAGTGACAAGGCATGGCAGAAGGCCTACGTACGCTTCTGACGACACCGGCCGTTCGTGGGCTCGGGCTGATGTCCAAATCACAGGTATGGATGTTATTCGTCGTGGGCACGGTGAACATAGGGCTGGACATGGCGCACATCTACGACCACCTGGTCAACAAATTCGGTATGTTCCTCGCCTCGGATCCCTCTCCGAGCTTTGCCGATGACCCTGGATCGGATGGTGTTAGGAGACGTTGCTGCGCAGGGAATCCCGAGCTGGTGTAACTACTCTTCCCGTCTTCCTCCGACCGTTTACGCTGACAGCACCGGTTCCTATTTTAGTTTTTGAATGCGGTAAACGTCCGAGTCTCTCCCTCAATGATGCTCACGCAACTGACGGGCTCGTGGCCACTTCGCAGGCCCTTTGACAACCGTCAGCGTTTTTGGGCTGTTCATGATCAACCTTGAAACTCAAATAACCACAGGGAATTATAGGATTGATGGTCCAATTGTTCTTTGGTCGTCGAATCTGGATACTCACGAACAGTCTATGGGCGTTCATCTGTATCGCGGCGTTGGCCGTCATAGAGTGCCGTGCGTAGAGCCACACCTCGCACCGCGAGGCTTATTACCGATAAGAATCATCCCACACAGTCGCCGCGATAGCTACTAGCGTGGCTATGCTCTGCATGCCTGACGTCCTGATCACATCTCGCATCCAGTCGGCTGTCATCGTCTGGCTGATCGCAGCGACCATCGACGACACGCTGATCACGGTCGTCCTCGTGACATTCCTGGTACGTCCTCCACGCGCGACCTCGTGTCGTCCGCAGCTGGGTCGACGAGCTTCGCCAAGTCGATGCTTTCTTTAATGATATAGAAGCGACACAAGACTGGGTCTCCCCCGACGGACGATGTCATCGACAACATCATTCGACGTGAGTGCGAGCCACAGCGCGCGCGGCCGCTTGAGATGCCGAGCTGACTGGAACTGATCCTCGTTCCGCGCCCCCACTAGTCACCATCCAGACGGGCCTCGTCACCGCTCTGTGGGCCGTCGCAGACTTGGTCTTGTACATCACCTTTGTGTGTCCCTCTCTGTCCCATCCCGGGAACGTCCCCCTCGGCGCATTACTGATCGGATCCTACATCGTCGCTTCACTAGCCAGCTGCGTAGTGAGTCCGTTCGACCGATATACTCACCGTTCGAACTGTGTCTCACGATCGCCGATGCCGCCCGCCGCAGCCACATCATCTTCAACTACTCCTTGGCGGAGCTGTACACGATCTCCCTTCTCTCGAGCCTGAACTCCCGCAAAGGCTGGACGTCCTCTGTCGAGTCGACCAGATACATAGGCGGGATCAGCCGCCCCCGCACCATCGAGTTTTGCGACAGGAGCGCACTGAGAGACGTGAGCCGCCCGCCCTGCCTCCGACCATCCATCGTTCGTTCCTGGTCTTCATGCCCTATCTTAGAGCGAAAGCGTGCCCCGCGACGCGGCAACAGCAAAGCGCACGATCATGGTGCGTGCTCTCTGTGCAGTAGCGCCAGCTTGCAAGTTGACCCGCCAGGTCACGAATGGACGACAGACTTTCATGAGCGAAGGTTCTCAGGAAAGCAGCATCCATGAGGCTCCAGCACACGCGGAGGTATAAGTTTTGAGATGGAAGGACCACTTGGATTAATTGTGAGCATGGATTTGCGCAGGGCTTACTCTATACGCCATTATATTATCGTAATTTTACCGTCAACAAGACACGCCGGAGCTTTGCTCCGATGTTGTGAACAGACACAATATCGGGAAGCATCAGGATGATTATTGCTCATGCTAAATTCTCTTTTTGAATTACATTCAATGGTATTTTATTTATGTTCTAGAAAACCTAAGTTCTCCTCGGTCTGCATCTCGAAATAGGGCTGCAAAGACATGAGCGACGAGTATGAACAACCCGCAACCTCCCGCAACACAGTAACACTTCAAAATTTGTCCAGGCGCCACGCAGCGCATTGAGCAGCCAGAGCGCAGATGCCGGGGATGACACCGTCCTGCAAGGGCATCTGCTCCAGCCGACAATTGTGTCGAGGACGAGAGCGCACCTTTGAGGTCTGAAGCTTGGCCTTGACCTGCTCCTACTTGCACTTGTAGTCCTGGAGCTGGATGTCTATTGCCGATGATACAGGAGCTCGCCTCCATTTTTCTCCAGCATTCATCGCCACGACTGCTCCAAACACGAACAAGGCACATCAGATGGGGTACCCAGTCGGGGACGCTTGTTAAGCGAATCAGGAAAATGGTCGGAGGCCCACTTTGCCATGTTGCAGCTGACGACAATGTCGAGGCGTGCAGCAAGAAGACGAGGTGAGAGCTAAAAGGAGGTCCGCTAAACCCCGTTAAAGGGGTGCAAGGAGCGGCTAAGACGTCAAGCAGCGACAGACATGTCAACCCCTTTTGACGCCAAAGTTCAGGCGGTAGCGTGACTGGTGGTTGCGACGTCACGAAAACGCTGGAATGAGACCTGCTCACTACCTGCTCCCTACGGGACCAGGAATCCCAAATCAGGGTACCATGGCGGGGGCCGGAGAATCAAGGCGCTCGTGAATGCAAGAACAGTCACTCGCATCTGGACATAGATCGTGTCGTAGCTGGCAAGCTTGATTGATGCGGGGGGCCAAGATTCGGTGAGTGCGTATATCCCAATCAAATAAAAGATGGTGTACATAGTCTGGCTTATGCTGTCAATGGATTTCCATCCGCTTGTCCAAGGTGCCCCCTTGTAGACTCGTGGCACGCCCGGCGATGAGCTACGACTTTTATTGCATTCTTCAGGTTGACCATCTCGATTGAAATGAGGGACTGGTATCGAAATCCAGCGCCTAGTATTTCATTTTTTCATCTGGTTACATTTAATCCCTCAGCGCTTCCTGTCAGGCTCGGCGGCTAGTGAAGATTTAATTTTATCGCAAGACCATGGCATGCCGGCCAGAAGGCCTGCTTGGTCAACAAGCTACTAACGCCGCCTCGAGCATACTTATAAGTCGCTCAGCTGTCGCTCGTGCCCGCTGCTCAATCTTGATTCTATGCCTTTCCTCAACACGCGGCCGTTGGATCCATCGTCCTATGCATTGCTCCTGTGAGCCGTCTTTTTTCTCGGTGCTTCTTCTGCCTGTGTCTCTGCGTATCTCAATGGATGTCTGTGTAGGTCCGGGCCGACGCTCATTGGCACGTTTATCAGCCTCATCCTGTATGGTGTCGTCTTGATGCAGACGTATTCATACCACGTGAGCTACAAAGAGTACATTCGAACCGATGTGTGCGCGTGAAATGAGGGCGCTGAGTTGTGAAAATCAGCGACAAGACATGGCAGAAGGCCTATGTACGCTTATGACGATGTCGGCGGTTCGTGGGCTCGGGCTGATGTCCAAATCACAGGTATGGACGTTATTCGTCGTGGGCACGGTGAACATAGGACTGGACATGGCGAATATCTACGACCACCTGGTCAACAAATTCGGTATGTCCCTCGCTTCGGATCTCTCTCCGAGCTTTGCCGATGACCCTGGATCGGATGGTGTTAGGAGACGTCGCTGCGCAGGGAATCTTGAGCTGGTGTAACTATTTTGGCCGTCTTTATCCGATCGTTTACGCTGACTGCACTGGTTCCTATTTTAGTTCATAAATGCGGTAAACGTTTGAGCCCCCCACTCGATGGTGGTCACGCAACTGACGTGCTCGTGGCCACTTCGCAGGCCCTTTGACAACTGTCAGCGTTTTTGGGCTGTTCATGATCAATCGTGAAACTAAAACATCTGCAGGGAATTATAGGATTAATGGTCCAATTGTTCTTTGGTCGTCGAATCTGGATACTCACGAACAGTCTATGGGCGTTCATCTGTATCGCGGCGTTGGCCGTCATAGAGTGCCGTGCGTAGAGCCACACCTCGCCCCGCGAGGCTCCATCACCGATAAAGATCATCCCCAACAGTTGCCGCGATAGCCACCAGCGTGGTGATGTTCTGCATGTTCGACATCCTGCTCACATCTCGCATCCAGTCGGCCATCATCGTCTGGCTGATCGCAGCGACCATCGACGATACGCTGATCACGGTCATCCTCGTGACATTCCTGGTACGTCCTCCACGCACGACCTCGTGTCGCCCACAGCTGGGTCGACGAGCTTCTCTGAGTCAATGCTTTGTTTGATAATGTAGAAGCGACACAAGACCGGGTCTCCCCCGACGGACGATGTCATCGACAAGATCATTCGACGTGAGTCCGAGCCGCAAGCGTGCGAGGTCGCTCGGAAAGCAGAGATGGCTCAAGCTGATCCTCGTTCCGCGCTCCCGCTAGTCACCATCCAGACGGGCCTCGTCACCGCTCTGTGGGCCGTCGCAGACTTGGTCTTGTATATCACCTTTGTGCGTCCCTCTCTCTCCCGTCCCGGGAACCTCCTCCTCGGTCCATTTCTGACTGGGTCCTGCATCGTCGCTTCACCAGCCAGCTGAATAGTGAGTCCGTTCGACCGCTGCCTTCGCCGTCCGGACTGTGTGTCTCACGATCGCCGATGCCACCCGCCGCAGCCACCTCATCTTCAACTACTCCTTGGCGGAGTTGTACATGATCTCCCTCCTCTCGAGCCTGAACTCCCGGAAAGGCTGGACGTCCTCTATCGAGTCGACCAGATACATAGGCGGGATCAGCCGCCCCCGCACCATCGAGTTTTGCGACAGGAGCGCACTGAGAGACGTGAGCCGCCCGCCCTGCTTCCAACCAGACATCGTTCCGGATCTTCATATCTTCTCTTGGTGCGAAAGCGGGCCCCGCGATGCAGCAGGAGCAAACACCCTATCATGGTGCGTGCTCTCTGTGCAGTAGCGCCAGCTTGCAAGTTCACCCGCTAGGTCACGAATGGACGGCAGACTTTTATGAGCGAAGGTTCCCAGGAAAGCAGCAACCATGAGGCTCCAGCACGCGCGGAGGTATGAGTTCTGAGATGGAAGGACCACTCATGTTTGGGCCAAGGGAGGCAATGGAAGGCGACGAGGCATGGTTGAGAGTCGATACCTGGGTATGTTTCCTTGAGCGAGGGTTCCCAGGAAAGCAGCAACCATGAGGCTCCAGCACGCGCGGAGGTATGAGTTTTGAGATGGAAGGACCACCTAAATCAATCGTGAGCATGAATTTGCGCAGGGCTTACTCTACACGCCATTATAATATCGTAATTTTACCGTCATTGTGCCACTAGAGGGCGGGTGGATACGCATACATTAGTGCCTACAGCCAAGTAATCAGACATGACCATGTAGAGTAGCAAATAAAAACAAAAAGCACAGCAACTACGGCAACAATGCCTCTTCGCCCAAACTCACAGAAACCCGAAACGTTCCGATCCAGCCCAACCGAGTCATTATGAGTGCTCAACGGCGATCTCCACCCTCTGCCCACGGATCCCAACCGGGTACGAGGTGACGTTCATGCTTCGCACGTACACCCACCCGTTGCAGTTGTTCGACGTCGGGTTCTGGGACTGCGGCGACGGGACCCTGCGCAGGGGACACCGGCAGTGGTATTTATTCTGCACCAGCCCCGGCTTCTCAAGCGTGCCGTTGCTGATCGCGACGTTGACAAAGTCGACCTGCGAGCTGCCGGCGGCGCGCAAGTGATCAGCAGGGCGAGTCTGGATCGGACGAGCGCCGCGAGGGCGGGGTCTCAGAGGGGGGGAGAGGGGCGTACGAGAACTGCAGATTGGTCTTTGCGCGGAGGACTTCGACGACCTGCGCCACGTGCTGCCGGTTGTCGGTGTTGGCGTCGGCGACGATCGTGTAGGCAAGGCTGATGCTCTTAGGGGACTGCGCTGACGCAGGGGTTCTCGAGAACGCGGCGAGCGCGTCAAAGGCGTCTCTCGATAATTGGTGTTCGACGATGGGTGTCTGTCTCGCGCAGAGGTGGTGTAAGTCGATCGTGTTTGATGTCACGACGCTTGCATGCATCTCGACGCTGACCTTGAATTGTGCCATCCCGCTCGAGGATTCTGGCGCGTTTGTCTGCTGCCAGGAGCGTATGAGGACGCGCGGAATGCGTCGATAATGAATGGAAGTACCTTATGGCGTCTGGCTAGTGCCGGTGTTTTGGGATGCTTCTGAGGCGTCGGGGTGGCGGTTTTGAGGTCTACCCATTTGATGCCGTTCTTCACTGTCCCGGTTGGTGTCGGGGCTTTCTAGCGATATCAATACGTCCCTTATGCATGAAGACACAGCAGAGAGCAGCAGGCTGAAAATGCTTACGCGGCTGGAGACCCCGCGCGCGTCTTTGGGTGTCTTAGCACTGCTCCCCGCCTGTCCCAGTTCTCGCTTCTTCGACGCACGCTCCAACGGCTCGAAATGGACCTCTTCTGACTTTCGCTTGGGTGGCGCTGGGGTGGTGCGCTTCGGGAGTGAAAATACATCATCTACGGGCGGACTCGGTGGTTTTGATCGCCGCGCTACACCGTGAGGTAGGGGAGTGAGGTAGTCCACAATGGTATTCGATCTGCGCGCTGTGGGCACTGCTACCTGCGGGTCCCGTCGAGGCTGAGGCGCAGTGATGGGAGAGAAGGTGAGAGGCGCAGGCATGGCGGGTATCTGCGACTTGACGAGAGTCAGAGACGGTTATAGAGTGCAAAGGAAGGAGGGTAGACGTTCGCGGACACCTTTCACGACGCGGTGCTGATGGAAATCAGACGCGTTCCATCCACGCAAAGGCCGTGTGGAGGAACGCGTGACGTCACGCACTATATAAATAGGAAGTCATGTGACAGTCACCTTCGGCAATGATTTACCTGCACGGCTCGCTGGATCAGCAAGAGTCGTAGGAAAGCCGGAAACTTGCTGGAGCGGACGTTACGTTCATACAAATTTGTTGACACGACTCGGAAGAAACCCACTTTGCGACAACAGGATGGCTGTTAGGTTTCTCATTCTTGCTTAGCGTCACGCAGATCACGTCAAGTCACCCTCGAAAGGAAATGAATTCGTGACGGAGCTGGAGTGGATGACGGTCCGACGTCTGCTCGTGCACCCATCAGCTAGTATGAAAGGCCTGCTCGTCGACCCACCACAACCCGTCGACGTTCACTGCGTCTCCTTCTTCTTGAACCTGACCTCCTGAACATACCTATTGCTTTGCTCTCCTACAGCCCTGTCCAGGTGAGTGCACGATGCTGGCGTCGTCCAGAACAGCAGATGCTAGGTTCATCAGACCATGACCCTCGTTCATGGTCTCGGCGGACGCTTATTTGCAAACCTTGGCCGTTTTGCGTATATCATGAGGGACTTGAGCTGATAGGGGCTGATTTGCTCTGCATTGATCTAATTGTGGACATGAGAGTAGATTCGCCCCCAGATCCCCGTCGCTCCTTCTGGTCATGTTTAGAAGCCTGCCGCCGCTAGAGGCTTGAGCTTGTACACACCTCACCGGTTGAAGCATGTATTTTGAACTCTACGCTACCTGCCTTCCGAAGGCCGCGGAACTCCAAATGCGTTCTACGGAGTCATCGATCCCGTTCACATACTCGTCGTTCTGGCTTTATCATCTACTCTGCTTCTGTCGCTTATATGCGCCCTTTTACTGACCAAGTTGCTGGAAATAGTCTTCTCAATGGCCCCCGTCGCCTCTACGCCTTTCGCCTCGTGCGTACACATCGGCTCCTTGCCGCTCGAAATCATCGAAGAAATCCTCATATTTGCCACGGTGTTGGGGTCACCGACCGCCGTGTCCGCATTCGCCCGGACGTGCCGCCACTTTTACATTTCTGTCTACCAACCGCGGCACAACCACCTCTGGCGACAGATGTTCCTGACCGTGTTTGATGACTCCAGGCCCGCCATGGAGATCGTGAAGTATGGCCGGGCTACGATTTCGGTTTCAGCGGTGTCTTTCACAGAGAGCTCGCGTGCGGCGGGTAAGCGGAAGGAGGGGCGAGACCCTCCGCCCTCGGACGAATTCCCTTGGGAAGGTCACTACAAACGACGGGTCTGGGCAGGCAACTTTATCGCCCGCCATGCTTCTGACGATTCGACCCACCCCTCATCTGACGATCTGTGCACGGCTTTGGAATGTCTCCTCGACGTCGTCCAAACATCGACGCCGATGCCATCCTCGTCCTTCGACAATCTCCCACCACCGACCCACACACACCCGCTCTTCCCGCCGCTCTCCGTAGCCTCAACCTCGCGCCCGAAACTCTTCCCAAAGTCGCGCAACGTCACCTGGCTCTCGTCCATGCTGTCGGCGGGCTTCCCACAGGCGCTCACGAGCAGGCTCTCGCTGTTCACGGAAGACGGGGGCTTCCGCCCGCCCGCCGAGCCGCGCGCGGAGGACCAGCTGTTCTACAGGCTTCTGTCGTACACCGGGCTCCTTCAGCCCATCTCCGGCTGCCCGACCTGCGTGCCCAACACGCTGCTCTCCGCCGCGCTCGAGGTCCCGCAGAACGCCGCCGAGGCCGATACCGGCGACGAGTCCGACGACAGCTCGTACTCGCCCGAGTCCGACGCGCGCTCGCAGTCGCAGTCGGAAAGCCACTCGGACAGCGAGGGCGCGAGCTCGGACGGGGACGAGTCGTCCGCGAGCGCGGCAGGGCTCGAAGAGGAAGCGCTGGCGGAGGAGAACGAGTTTCGGGGCGGGAGCGACGGCGCCAGGCGCCTCGCGCGCATCAGGGTGTACGACATGCGCTATCTCCACAGCGACCACCTCTATGGGCCATTCATCGTCGCGCCCTCCCGCTCATCGTCGTCCGCCGGCTCCAGCGGCCGCTCGTCCCATGGGTCCCCGACCACACGCAGCGCGCGGCGGGACCTCGCGAGCGCCAGCACGTCGGCGGAGATCGACGATGCGCTGGACGAAGACGATGCGCTTGACTCGGACTACGTCGACTCGGATGTCGAGTCTGCCGGGTCGGGTTCTGGATCCGCGTCTGGAGCGGGCCAGGCGCGCATCGCACGATCCAGGATCTTGTTCGACTGGACTTGGCTGAGCGCCGCGCGGCAGATCGTGGAGGGCAATCTGCGCGATTTGCTGCTGGGGCGGCATCAGAACGTGCTGCGCGCGCTGCTTAACCTAGAGGGCCTGCGTCCGTGCTCAGCGCCCGGATTTCGGGACGGGATGCGGGGTGGGGTGGACGGGATGCAGGCTGCGAAAGAGGGGGAGGGGTGGGATTGGGCGGGGGTGGAGGGCCAGTGGAGGTGTGTAGGATAGAGATTTTCGTGGGCGGAGAATCATCTAACGGTGTGTCTTCAGGCGGTGTGTATGTTGGCTGGATTATCGAGATCTCGTCGGTGAGTGTCGACGACCGCCCCTCCCAGCTAACCTCGTTGACTTCCCGTCGCACAGCCAACAATGTACGCGCTCTTCTTGGTCGTTTCTCAGATCGCGGCTCATCTCCGACCTCTGGCTTCCGTCGGTCGGACGTCGATCTCTAGGTGCGAAAGATGCGCCGCCGCTTTGAGGACCCGGCGCTCTGCGAGGTGATGCGCATCATCCCTCTGACGCTGCGCATCACGTCCTACTCGGCCGCGCCGCCCGAGTGGCCTGGGAGGCCGACCATCCACGTCGAGGGCGGCCTCGCGGGGCAGTCGAACGACCTGTCGGACGCGCGCAGGGTGCACGGCAAAGTGGAGATGGTCGGCAACGGGGACATACGGTGGAGCCTGGTCAGTACGAGCCCTTCCCCTCCTCCTTCCCCCTTGTTTTTTTCGCAGCGGTCATTCGGGGAGGAAGACGTTGTTAGCTGATAGCCGTGCGTGTGCAGCGCTCGGAGAGGGAAGACGGGGACGGCGAGTGGCAGTCGGAGGGCGTGCAGCTGGGCGGGCTCGGCTCGGCGACGGGCGTGATCGGGATGTGGACGGGCGCGGATCACGAGCGCATGGATCCTCTGGGTGAGCAACTGGCCTTCATACCCTCCCGCTTCAGACTCCTGATGCCGTGGCTCCATTCTGCTCGCCCTGCCCCTCGCTCTGTTCCCGCGCCCGATCCACTCGTCGCAGGTCCCTTCTGGGCATGGAAAGTCGGGCACGCGGACATCTCCGATGAAGGCAAAGCGCTCCAACTTCGTAGCCGTACCAAGTAGCTGACTCTCTTTGCCATCCGCACCGCTTCTTGTTAGCGACGACGGTCGAGGTGTGGGAGGACTTGTCGGAGGAGGCGTAGCAGATGCCTTCTCCCATGATGCTCGGACTCGCGATGATCGAGGCACATGGTCGTCTATCTATAGAGGAGTTGTTCTGGATATTCACGCAGCCCTGCTCTCTTGTCCACGGTCCATACGAAAACAATAAACAAAAAAAAACGCGAAAGCAGTACATAAGTAAACGACAGAGCGTGCGTAGAGTACAGATACCTGGCACAGGGGCACACAAACGAATGTTTCGAAGTAGAATCCGCGCCGACAGCGAAAGACAGACACAGCAGAACCTAAAACCCAACGACAATGTACGTGCGTGATTCGCCAAACCCGAAAGTCCCGAAATTAACCCGACGGGCGTGAGCGCGAGCGAACCGCTCACCAGCCCGTGGCTGCAGTCCACACGGAGGCCACGACCATCGCGAACGTCCCATACGCGGGCAGCGGCCTGCTCGCGCCATTCGCGCCCCGCGCGCCGTCGGCGACCCAGTCGCGCCACGCGGAGTGCAGCTGCAGCACGAACGCCTCGCCCTCGGGGCTGTTCGCGCCCTGCACGCCGTACGCGTTCGGGTTCACGACGGGTGTGAGCCAGCCGTCGGACGAGAAGTGCTCGGCCGCCACCGCGAACGCGGACGGGGTCGCGCTGGCGCTGGCGCTTGGACTCGCGGTCGCGGTGCCGATTTCGGTGCGCGATGCGGAGGTGGAGGCGGAGGCGGACGCGTTGGTGGAGAAGAGGGCCGTGCGGCAGCGTTCGGCGAAGGGGAGGTAGGTGTGCGTTCCTGTGAGCAGCGAGAGGCGGTACACGGTCGCCGCGAGCAGCGCGGTCGACGCGGCGTCGTCGAAATTGCTCGAGTCGGTGCTGTCGGCGTAGTTCTTGAACAGGTTATTCGATTGCTGCGAACACCAGGATGCGAGTTAGTCCAGCGCCGCAGTGTAAGATTGGCGCTTCAGCTGCGAGCACGCGTGGAATGCGCCCCGAGGGCGACAGGAGATGTGGATGGAGGAAGGAGGATAGACATCGCACCAGGTGGGGGTACATGGCTTTTTGGATGTCGAACGTCCATTGCCCGAGATCGCTGATTTGGTTCTTGAAGGATTTTGAGTACGGCGAGTTCTTCATCGTGCCTAGCACGCGCAGCATGCCCGCTGCTGCCCACGCGTTGCCTAGCCCAAACGCGCTCAGCGTTCGATGCCCCCCAAGAGCCGCGTGTACCGATCACGAGACTCACCTGTCGACCAATGGCCCTCATCGTTCTCGCTGTCACCGAGCAAGACGTGCTTCCATAGGCCGCCCGCGCTGTTGTCAATCAAGTAATTACGGTATAATTTTATCTGGCGGACACGACAGGATACGTCAGGCGCGCGGAGACGAATTAGTGTGAGATGCTCAGGGGCGGCACGGACCTGAGTGTACGCTTCTCCGAGGAGGGTTTGGTTTTGGGAGAGCACGCCGTAGTAGGCTAGGAAGGGTGGGACCATGTAGACGAAGTCGCTCCTGCCATTGTTCCAGTTTCAGCCAGGGCGCCCGCAAGCTCAAGCTCGTCCGCGGCGGGACTAGTCCCGATATACTCGTGCGCGCAAATGAACGACGCACCATAGCTGCACCTGGGACACGCGATGGGAGAGCGCACCGTCAGACGTCTTCGGCACGTCGTTGAACAAGAAATCCAGCTCGTCCCGCGCGGCGCCCGCATAGTCGAGCCCGTCGACGCGCCCGAGGCCCGTCCAGTTCGCGAGCAGGACGGCGACGCCGATGCTCGCGGGGTCCGCCGCGCTGCCATCGGCGATGAGCGGCTGCGGCCCTGTCGCGTTGCCGTTCGACTTGGCGCGCCCGCTGACGATCTTCTGCGCGATGGAGAAGACGTCGGCGAGCGAGGCGTTGGCCGAGGCGTTGAGCGCGCCCGGCGGGGGCAGGGAGTCGGGCGAGAGGACGGAGAAGGATGGGGCGTCGAGCTCGAGGAGGGTTTGCGTGCGCGTGCCGAACTCCCAGCTGGCAGGCAATCAGGGATGTGGCTCGACTCGCGCTTGCGTGCGTGCGTGCATGCGTGCGGGAGACACGCACCTGTGCGTCGCGCCCTCTGCGAGACGCTGCTTCACGGCATTGACCTGGTCGTCTGTGAGGTTTTGGGCATGGGCGGGCGCGGTGAACACCCAGCCGAGAAAGAGGAGGAGGAGGGGGAGAGCAGAGAAGCCGGTTGCTCCGCGCCCCACGCCGAGAACGTTTAGCATGCTATTCTGCGCGGTGCGCCGGTCTGTACAAAGTCGGTCAACCAGTTGCCAACTCGGACGGGAGTGTTTATAGGGGGGGGGGAGGATGGCGGAGGGATTGCCATAGGGGGTTGCATTCTGATCTGAGCCGATACTGACGTTATACCCAGGCCTCGGATGTGCCTGCCCTCCGCAGTTCTCAGGTGCACACACACATCACACATCGCAACATACACCACGTGACGTTTCAACTATAGTGATTGAGCAACATCAAGTTGAGCGTATACTGCTAGACATTATTTTCTGTTCGTGCGATAATTAGAGCTGGCGGTTCAAATAGATGGCCAAGTTGCGGCCGGGAAGGATATATAGAGGCTGGGAGCATATAGGCGAGAATGGGCTGAACGCTCAGATTAGGATGCTATGCCCCTGGCCGTGGTGTTTCGACGCTATTGGCACCTGCCCAAGTGGAGAAAGACCATTCAAGAACAAGCACTGAAATAGATGAGTCTGACAGGCGCCCACGATAAAGCAAAGCACAAACGCTGCGTACCTGGGACCCGAAAAGCACGCCTTCGCAGACGGCAACGAACCCCGCTCAGAGAGTCGTTCGATCCGGTCTATAAACCACCGCTCCTGCCTCCAGGCGTCTTCGGGCCTTGGGACCATCCCGCATCCCACTCCCTGCTCGTGTCCTCCGCTTTCACCCGGGTCTTGTCATAGTCTGGGTCCCACCTCGACGGGCCCGACCTGCGTCGCTCAGAGTACTGATCGCGGTTATGATCGCGGTCGCCTCCCCTCTCCCTCGGCGGCGGCCCCTGGGTCCATCCTTTGTGCGCCGCGTGTCGGCTCTCGTACCAATCCCTCTCGCGATCCCGCCCCTCGTACCGCGCCCCTCCTCGCGAAGAGTCCCGCGGGTGCCCACGCTCGCTGCTCCGGCCGCGGCCGCGTGGGTAGCCTCTGTCGTACTCACGCTCGTAACGGCGGTCCCGTCCCCTTTCGCGGCTCGTCGACCGTTCTCGTCGATAATCGTTGAACGAAGACGTCGACGACGCCGAAAGAGGTGGCGGCGGCTGCGAAAGCTCGCCCGAGCTGGACCCATTAGGCCGCACCGGCGGATATGTGTACTGTGGCCCCAGAGGAGATGCCTTCAGTGAATTAAGACTTGAAGAAACAGATCGAGACAGGTCGACGAGCGGCTTTGGTGGAAGATAAATGGCGGGAGGGCCTTGAGATTGAAGGCCATTCTGTAACGAGAAAGAAATGGGTCCGTTGTTGTTCTGGGCAGACGAGAAATTTGCAGGAGAAGACCATGTACTTTGATTTGGAGTTCCATTCGGAGGATAGCCTGGTCTCGTTGGAGTGGACTGATTGAACACATTGCGCTGCGCAAGGGCAGGAGGCTGAGAAGTAGGTGCAGCACCGATCCCGGCAGCGGCTAAGATGGCCTCGATCTTTGCGAGGTCAATTGGCGAGGAAGGTGGTATGGGGACTTGCATTGGTTCTTCTTTTATGTAAATCGGAGCCTCAGAAGAACCTGTCGGAGCAGAAGGCCCAGGCGCATGGGGCGGAGCAGGGGGTTGCATGGAAGAAGGCTTAGGAGGTTGCATAGGAGGTTGCATAGGGGGCGGCATGGAAGGAGACTGGGGCGGTGGAATCGAAGCCGGCGGAGCCATCGTAGATGGGATCCGTTTCGAAGATGGTAGAGAAGTCCCTGTAGTGGGCGACCTTTTCGGTGAATGGCTCGCTGCGTTTTTGGCTGCACGAATGGCAGCGAGCCTGCTCGGGAAAAGCTCGGGCTCGCCGTCCGGCTCGAGCTTGACTCTGACGGGCGCGGAGGCCGATGCCGTCTGCGCAGCGGGTTTTGCGGGAGGCGGGACAGGTGGCTTCTTGTGGACAGGAGTTGCTTTTGCACTTGCGGGAGCATGCTGAGGCGGAATGACAGGTGAAAGTTGAGTAGAAGATGCTGGACTTTGTTTCACACTCTTGGATGTCTTCGTTGTCTTAGCGGACGCAGCTTTCGTTGTCGATTTGGTAGAAGACTTGACGGTCTGCGAAGATCCGGTTTGGGAGGGTCGAGAAGCTGCGGTGCCGGAGGCGGAAGTCTTGGGCCTTCCTCTTGCTCGGGGCGCCCATTCTTCTCCTTCCTCCCCGGCATCGTCGTCGCTAGAATCGATGCGCTTCCTCTTGATTGGAGGATGCATGCTCGTGGACGGGGCAGGCACAGATGTAGCCGCAGGCTTGTCTCCCTTGCCATCACTCTTGAGGGACTCAGGCTTGACCTTGTTCTTGATGAACTGGAAAAGAAACTTGGTGACACGCGTGTTGGTACGGACATCCTTCTCCCTCGCGCGCACATCGGCCCTCATCTGTTCGATCGCAGATGAGAGCTGTGTGTACGACAGATGTGTCCGGTGTGAATATATGAGGACACCGATCATCACGAACTCGATAGGGGAGATCCGGCTCGGCTTATGGAACGGCGAATTGTACTTTTTGTCTTTCGTCAGAGTCATGAAGATTCGAAAGGTGTCCAGCACCTCTTTGCGGAGATCTGCCGGCACGGCGGTGGTGCGCTGCAACCATTTGTCGAGAGCCGGAGAGACGGGGGTGGTAAATGTCGGTAGCTTCTCGATCATGAAGACGATGGAAACCAAGCCTTGGAAATCCCGCCCTCGGGTTTGGCCCCAGTCAAGAGAGGCCCCGAAACCTTCTTCACCCAGAACTTGGGACTGGATTTCCCTGATAAAGGTGGGCCACGGCCCCGTGATAGCGGACATTCGTTCTATTGCGGGTATGTCAGAAATGAGTATGGGGGGCGAAAAGAATCAGAAACCCACCTGCAGGTGTTAGAGCTACACCAAGTTGGACTCGCTACAAAATAGTCAGAACATTCATGTGCCAGAAGAACCGGTAAAGACGAACGATACCTGGAATATTTCTCGCTCTTGATCATCAGGAATATTGTCATACTCAACGCAAACAATCTGTTTATTGGCAAATGTTTGCTGTATGCTCTTTGGAAGACACATTCTTCTCGTGGAACCGGCCTGCTTGTACCAGTACTTTTTGCCGCTCACCCTACAGGTCCGTCATTAGTCTGATGTAGATGAAGGGTCGGAATGTCTCACGAGTCTCGATCTGCAACAAGGTCAATATTATCAATAGTCAAGACATGGAATTTGGAGCAGAGCGATCATACTCACGTGGAATCTGTGACAGAGTACATGATAATAGTCAAGCTGTGATAGGGAGAGGAGGGCCGAGTGACACATACCAGACCATCCATAAACCTTTCCCGTTTTATGGATCATTTAAATAACCTTCTGTGAGACAGAAATCGAAATTTGCGCTCACTTTTGTATGGATGTTAGTCGTTGCTTGCCGTCAATGCATGTACGGGTCTCCGTCCCATCATCGCTTGTACTGACCGCTACAAAGAGCTAGTGAACAGCCGCCATGGGAGTTACACTGTTGGAAGCGGAATTCACTCACAGAAGATGACAGGGGGTATGTAGTAATTTCGGAAGATTGAGTCTATCAAGCCGATCTGCTTTGTCTCGGGCCACACAACATCTGTGGACAATAAGTCGCGGGATATTCGCCATCGAGATCAGGGTAGACATGCATGAAAGTAGCTGACCTCGTTGATAATCAGGATCCAGATCAATGGAGCTCTCGAGGATCTGCTCTACACTCATATTGAGTCAACAATGCAGGACATCGCATCAGTGTCAAGAGGTACCATAAAGCGACCTGGCCGAGTACTGTGTATTGCGAGGCGGCCTGAGCTCCTGTTTGATGGTATACGTCTCCTTGGGCTTGGGGGCTTTGCTTGGAGTTTTGCCCTTCTTGGTAACCTGTGCTAGTGGAACATAGGCGTCTTCGTCCGATGACAGATCGGTCAACTCCGAGTCATCGAAGTCGGAAAACGACATGGTGGGATGCTTGGGCGCGACGGTGTGCCACTGCCAGCACCAGAGATCTTTCGAGAGCAAGTAAATGGGAAGAAGAAGAAAATCGCGAGGAAACCTCACAAAAGCAGGCAGGACACTCGCGTAACTAGCGCAACACGTGCTTTTGGCCGCGCGCGTCCTCGCGCCTGTGGCAAACTCGCTTTCTTTCTCTCCGCGTCCGCCATGCGTATCGAGGAGCTCGTGTTGGAAGGCTTCAAGTCATATCCTGTACGGACGCAAATAACTGGCTGGGATTCCTCGTTCAATGCCATCACTGGTCTCAATGGATCTGGAAAGTCGAACATCCTCGACGCGATCTGCTTTGTGCTGGGCATCACCAATATGACCTCGGTGCGTATAGACTCTGTATTGTCCACAGTTCCTTCTTTCTACCCTAGAAAAAGCGTAATTGCATCGTACCACTCTCACAGCAAGGGTATTTGAAGTGAACTACCGCGAATCGCTCAGCCCACTCAACAATTCCTCTGTCCAGGCTTCTCGTGGGGGACTTATACTAAAGCACACGCTTCCTGTATATCTAGATGCGCGCCCAAAATCAACAAGACCTCATCTATAAACGTGGTCAGGCCGGTATCACGAAGGCCAGCGTCACAATCGTGTTCGACAACTCAGACAGAACGATGAGTCCTGTGGGTTTAGAGAACTGCAAGCAGATTACGGTGACACGACAGGTACGTAGTCGTATGTTTCAGTATTTAGTGTGATGTCATGTGTGCTTGCAGATCGCGCTCCCGAACATCTCGAAATATCTCCTCAACGGCCACAAGTCCCAGCAGCATACCATCCAAACCCTGTTCCAGAGCGTACAGCTCAACATCAACAACCCCAACTTCTTGATTATGCAAGGTCGGATCACGAAGGTTCGTCAAACACACCTATGTCTCGCGTTCACGATTCACGGTGTCACCAGGTCTTGAACATGCGACCGCAAGAAATTTTGGGTATGGTAGAGGAGGCAGCTGGGACGCGCATGTTCGAGGAGCGGAAAGACAAAGCTATAAAGACGATGGGCAAGAAAGAGAAACGCGTGGAGGAGATCACCTCCCTTTTACAAGAAGAGATCGCTCCGAAGCTTGACACCCTGCGGGCCGAAAAACGTTCCTTCCTCCAGTGGCAGAAAACGTGTTCCGAGCTTGAGCGCATTGGCCGCCTGCTCCGCGCATGGGAGTGGACTGAACTCAATAAGCGTGTGGAAAATAAGCAGTCGGAGATCCAGGAGAAGGAGAAGGAGGCTGCGAAGAAAGAAAAGGAGAAGACCCGGCTGGCGAAGGAGGGTGAGGCGGCAGAGGAAGATGCAGCATCGGTGCGGGCTCAGCGGGATAAAGAACTGAAGAAAGGCGGCAAGTTTAAGAAACTCGAGGAAGAGGTCGCAGAGCTCGAGAAGACGCTGGTCAAGGTCCGCACACAGGTGGAGATCAAGAATGGGACGATCACGGACGAGGAGGGTAAGGTGGCGAAGCTGCAAGACGAGCAGAAAGAGGTGAGCCGTCTGCACTCGCTCGGTCTCTTTTGAAACTGAGTTTTTTTCGTCTCAGCTAGAGGATTCTCTAGCCCAGAAGAAGGCGCAGGTAGCGGAGCTCGAGGCTTCTTACAGCCAAGTGAAGGAGACGCACACGGCGACACAGAACGCGCTTTCTAACCTGGAGGACCTCCTGCAAACTCTGCTCACCGGTCTCACTAATAGCAACTCGAACAACACAGGCGGTGGGTACATGGGCCAGCTCGCGGACGCGAGAGCGCGCCTCGCACAAGCAACCGCGGAAGAGGAACAAAGTCGCGTGAAGCTTAGCATGAGCCAGAAGGAACTCAAAGCGCTAGAGGCAAGATGGAAAGAGGTCGAGAGGGAGGCAGGCGACGGGGCAAAGAAAATTGAATCGTTGAAGTTGGAGGTGGAAAAGTATAGACGCAAGGTCAAAGAGTGCGGATGGTCCGCTGAAAAGGAGCAGGAGCATGAAACCGCGCTCCGAACTGCCAAGATGGAGTTGAGGCAAGCCACCGAGGTACGGCACCATTCATGTACATTGATGCTGACATTTTGAAAATCTGTGAACAGGAAAGAGACGCGGTGAAGCAGCGGCTTTCACGGCTGGACTTCAACTACTCGCTCCCGTCTCCGAATTTCGACACGCGCAAAGTCAAGGGCCTTGTCGCGTCGCTGATCGAGCTGCAGCAAAAAGACTACAACAAGTCGACCGCACTCGAGATCACCGCTGGTGCCAAACTATACAACGTCGTCGTCGAAGATGAACGTGTCGGCACCGAACTCCTACAGCGCGGCAAGCTGAGGCAGCGTGTCACGATCATCCCATTGAATAAGATCAGCACGTATTCGCTACCTCCCCAGGTAATACTTATAACCTCCCCGCAATATCTCTAGCTCAAAAAAATTGTTTAGAAATTGAACGCAGCGTCGCGGCTCGCACCAGGCAAAGTCCATCTAGCTCTCTCTCTAGTCGGCTACCCCGACGAGGTCGCCAACGCCATGGTGCACGTCTTTGGCAGCACTCTCATCTGCGATGATGCCGAGTCGGCGAAACTCGTGACTTTCTCGCGAGAAGTCGGCGGCGTGCGCTCGGTGACACTCGATGGCGATGTGTACGACCCTTCTGGCACCTTGAGTGGCGGGTCCGCGCCCAGCGGCAGTGGCCTGCTCGTCAACGTGCAGCAGCTCCTTGCAGTGGAGAAAAAGCTTACCCAAGCGAAA
This sequence comes from Heterobasidion parviporum, assembly GCA_002994785.1. NCBI lineage: Eukaryota > Fungi > Basidiomycota > Agaricomycetes > Russulales > Bondarzewiaceae > Heterobasidion > Heterobasidion parviporum. The sequence continues at coordinate 285,539 of PDUQ01000022.1, forward strand.
GAGCGGTGTGAAGCGCTTGAGGCTGAGGAGCAAAGGGGGCAGCAAGTGCGGGCGAATTGGAGGCGACTTATGGAAGGTCTCGAGATCAAGGAGCACGAGCTGCATCTACTGGAAGAGCAGGTTCAGGGGAGCAACGCCAACAGGGTACGTATGGAGCTTTAACTCGGAAGGGTGAAGCTGACGGCCCTTTGGGACACAGGTTGGCGCTCAAATGGAACAGCTGAGGAAAACCATCAGCGATCTTGAGGCGGCGGTCCAGAGCGCAAAGGACAAGCAAAAGGCTGAGAAGGCCGAATGTAAGAAGCTCGAGAAGGACATGGATGAGTTCAAGAATAACAAAGAGGGCAAGACGGAAGAGCTCAAGGTCTGCTTATTTCGTCCTCAGTTGACATCGAGTTGCAAACAAAAAAACCTTCATAGGCGGATATCTTGAAACAGAAGGCTGCTTTGCAGAAGCAATCTGTTGTTGTCAAGACACGACAAAGGGACATGCAGACCGCCGCTCTGGAACTGGGTGTGTACCGGATGAAACTCAAGCGAATAGACCAGCTGATGGCGCCATACAGAGCAACTCGAGAAGGACATCAATAGCTCGATTCAAGCAGTTGAGGAAGCGAAAAGAGCCGTTCAGAAGCTCCACAAGGAGCTGGCAACGCTTAATGACAGCGTTGCGAGCAGTGTTGTAAGCCTCTTTCATCTTTATAACATATGGCCGCGCGTACCAACCCCGACATCTGCTTGCAGACCGCGCACGCCAAAGCCGAAGCCAAGCTGCTAGAAGAAAAGGCCACCCTGTCACGTTTCGACACTGAGCTGCGCGAGCTCGAGGAGGCGATCAAAGCGAAAAAGCAAGCGGTTGTCGACGTCGAGCTGGTGCTCAAAAAGCTCGAGCACGATGTGCAGACGCTTGCCAAAGAGAAGGCTGGCGCGCTCACGAGCGTCTCGAACCTCGAGAAGCAGTATGATTGGATCGCGGAGGAGAGCCAGTGAGGATCTATCTTTTTCTCTTCCGAATGCGTGTAGTTCGCTAATGTGTCGTACAGTCTGTTCGGCAAAGCTGGCTCACAGTATGATTTCAAGTCGGTGGACATCGGCGCGCTGCGAGACAAAGCTACAGAACTTGAACAGCAGCAGCGTGGAATGAAAAAAAAAGTGAACCCGAAGGTGATCAACATGATCGACAGGTAGTCATCTCATTCATCCTTCCTTCTCGATAGAGCTGCCTAGTCTGATTGATCGATGCACAGTGTTGAGAAACGTGAAACGGCGCTGAACAAGATGCTCACAACAGTGATGAAGGACAAGGAAAAGATTGAGCAGACAATTGAGGAGCTCGACCGGTACAAGCGCGATGCGCTGCAAAAAACATGGGAGAAAGTCAACGGGTGCGTCTTTCTCCCCCTTCCCCCCATATCGCCGCCTCCCTTTGATATAAACCCAGGCACTGATGCCTCTGTTTCTTTTCGGATAATCTAGCGATTTTGGCGACATCTTTGCAGAATTGCTCCCGGGCAATTTTGCGAAGCTGCAGCCGCCAGAGGGACAGGACCTCATGGACGGCCTCGAGATCAAGATCCGGCTGGGCACCGTGTGGAAGCAGAGCCTGACGGAGCTGAGCGGCGGCCAACGGTATGTCTACTTTTTGTGCCTCTGGCTTCCATGATGCCCTGCCCCTTACAGAACACTAACGGTCCGATTGCCTATCTCTCACCCTCCCGAATTTCATTGGTACCACTCTAGCTCGCTCATCGCGCTCTCCCTCATCCTGGCGCTTCTGCAGTTTAAGCCAGCACCGGTCTACATCCTCGACGAGATCGACGCTGCGCTCGACCTGTCGCACACGCAGCACATCGGCACCCTCTTCCGCACGCGCTTCCGCGGCGCGCAGTTCATCGTTGTCTCGCTCAAGGAGGGCCTGTTCACGAACGCGAACGTGCTCTTCCGCACGCGCTTCCGCGATGGGACGAGTGTTGTCGAGCGCACGACGCAGCGCAGCGCCAGCGCGTTATATGCGGCGGACCGCAGCTAGAACAGTGGCGAGACTGGGGAGCACCAGGCGCAGAGGCGGCGGCGGGCGGCGTAGAGCGCAGTGCGTCCGTAGGTAACCGTATGCTATGCTGTGATGTGCGAGCGCGAGCTCCATGGTTTATGTTTAATTGGGTTGTTGTGCTTTGTTGGTTGTTTGATTATTTTAAGTATATTCATAGTGTACTGTAGCAGTATCAATAGCGTTCTCCAATACCCCTAGTCAGCTTCCACGGATTCTTCCTGGCCAGTTGCACCTTCGGATAGCATCTGAGGTAGTGGTCGACGACAGCGGTACCGTCTCGACGTCCAGATATGCACCAAAAGAGCTGGACTCATTTCTCGCCCCAGTATGATAGAGCAGGGTGGCGGACGCAGTGCAATGGCACTTGGCCACGTGGCCAGATGGCCAACGCGTCAACGTCGCCTCGACGCCTCACTCTGCTCTCCTTCCGCGTGCAACAGGCAATGGTACGTCTCTCTTCCTCTCATCCTCATCCTCACCGTCTCTCGTTTTGCTCATTGTTCTGATCTGCTCCTCCACTCCTGATCATGACTCGCGGTGCCCACAGTCTGCGCTATTCAACTTTCAGTCCCTCCTCCTAGTCGTCCTTCTGCTCGTCTGCACCTGCACTTACGCACGCGCCGTCGCCCCACGCCTTATTGACAGGAACAAAGACGGGTCCGTCAATCTCACTTTTCGTCTTGGTTCCGTCTCCCCCTCCCCCATTGCCCAATTTGCGCGCCGTCACTATCCTCTTGTTCTGGCTTCGTTTTGTTTCATCGTGTTTCGCTTCGCTGGCTCGTCCGACTAACATGTGCGCGTGCTGTACAGGTTCCTAGGCCTCTTCTTCATGTCGGCGCGCATCGGTGCGTCGTCTCGTCTGCATTTGGTGGCAGCCCTAGACGGCTGACGTTTCCGACCCGCCTGCTTTCGACCATCTCTCCGACTCTCGTCCACGCATCCGTCCGCATGACTTTATGTACACATATACACACGCTTGCGTGGTCCTTCGGATGTGTGCGATCCGCATATATGCGGCCACGACATGACACGCAGGTGAGCGCCTCTCGCCTTACGTCGCCCTCGCCTGTGTCGCCATGGCCGTGCGCATCCTCGTCCAATGATCCGCCTCCGACCCGATCCATCTACCCTCATCTCTTGACCCGCTCCCGTCTCCGACCCGCTCCCGTTCCTGACCCTCGCCCCCGACCCCTGTTCCCTCCACACGCCCACCCGTCTTCTCCACGCAGAACAAACCCCTCCGCAATGCCTCAGCGTCTTCTACCGTCGCCCATTCCCTGAACCGTCGGGGCTGCCGACCGACATCTTCCAGTCGACAAAGCGCGCTCATTCGTCGCATACCCCACTCCGCCGCTTCTCATCGCCCCGCCCTGTGCCGTGTCGTGCCGAAGCACCGTATCCCATTCCACGATGTATATTACACGCCGGCTCTGCTCTCATTTGTCTCTTTCGTTCGGCTAGAGGCGTGATGTGTGACGGGAGACGTCCAAGCCCTCCGGGCCGTTTGTGAGTGCCGTTACTGCTCTTTAGTTCAACGGGTAGAGTCCGTGTATGCGCATACATGAGGTCTATATCGATTTTTGCGCGTTCGTCAGAGGATAGAGGGACGTACCGCCGACGCCGCTGTGCGCCGGGGAGCCTTTGAGCCTGCAGCCTGCGGTGTAGATCCCGTCCTTCCGTTTTCACGCACCTGTTTTCTTCTTCTTCTTCTTCTTCTTCTTCTTCCTTTGCCCGTGTTCTCTGAGTGCTGCTCCCTCTTTCTCTCCATCTTGGACTTCCTTGGCGTCCTGTTTGGTCCAGCTCGGTGTCTGCGGACTCGCGTAGACTCGCGCCTTGGCCGTCCTCGGTCGATCGAGCCACGGCGATTGGCGGGTTTAATAGGTCGACGGTGCTTGGGCACTCTTGGGCAACGACGTTGAGCTTAAAAGCTTATTTTGTGCGCGGCGAATGCTTAGCGCGTTCTTGGCCTTGGCCAGATTTACTCAGTGGCCGCCGCCGCTGTCTCGACTCGACGGGCGTGTGTGCGTGCTGTATTAGCTGGCTCGTTCAATCGTCGATGATTTGTTGACTTGTTGGGTCACCGGCTTCTTGCGCGACATAGATGGGGCAGAGTGGCCACGAGTTCGCCATCGGCGGCCGTTGCGATCGCGGGCAGCATGTGGTTGCGCACCGTGCGCGATGGTGAGCAACAAAGGGCTCGACGGAATTATGAAGTACGGAACACCGTCGGCCGATCGCCCGCCAGACGGCCGCCTGCAGGCCTTCGGGAGGTCGCGCACCTGCGCAGTGCCTGCGCTCGCCCCTTTGCTCTTCCCGGGGCTGACAGGACCATGTGGTGCAGACGCAGCGCTCCTCCCTTTTTTGCTCACTCCTTTCTCACTCCCTCATGGAAATCAATTGCGGTATGCGTGCGCAGCAGCTGCAGGTGGGCGAAACGGCGACGGCGACAGGTTGCGACGGGTTTCGATAAGTGTCGGATCTTGGACTTGGGGCCTTTTGGATTTGGACGTCGTGTTGATGTTGGCTGGTTGTTTTGGGGGTGGTTTTTTTGTTCTGGGTTGCGTCGTGACGCGTGATGGATGATGGTGGCGCTCGCAGGAGCTGAGACGGTCGTCGGTCGTCGAGTCTCAGACGTGCTCGCGACGGCTGATGGTAAGTCAGTCCATCAAGGAACCCGTGTTCATCGCTCTTCTACTCATAATTTTTGAGCTTCGAGCTTCGAGACTGCTTCGAGCATGGCTATTTGGTTTGGGCGACTTGCTCATCGGGCACGAACAGACACGAGCGCGGCGGATAGACACACACCACGCGCACGGCGCCCCCCTTTCTACCGTCCGTCCGTGCCTGGAGCGAGCCCCTCCCTCGTCTTCCCTCGTCCGCAATCGCAATCGCAATCGCAATGCAAAAAAACCACTCCTCATGCCCTCTCAAGATCTCGAGATCTCCTCAGCACACCATATCATGCCAGTCTGTCTCGGTGCGCGCACGAGCGGACATGTGGTCATGTCAGCTCGCGGGGTCCGAGTGTCAGCGTTGGGCGAGCACCTGCCAGCGCGCTCGGCTGCTCTCGGTGCCATACTGTGCCAAGAAGCACTCGTAAACGCGAGTAAGTGTTACATACGAAAACCGGGCACAGGCTGGATCACCGCGCTGTCCCTGCGTACTCCCTGCGTACCACTGGCCGTCTGTGTCCGTCATCTAGGCGGACAGGGCGACAGTCGCGGTCTAGGGGCGTCAAAGTCGAAGTCGAAGTCAAGGGGCTGACAGCGGCCGCTTGCTCACTCGTCGGTTCGTTTGGTTTCTCGTTTGTCTGATCTCAGGGGAGGGCGCGCATGTGGCGTCCGTCGTGGCCGTGGCCGAAGCGAGGTCCAGTGCGCACTTGCTCGCCGGCACGCGTGATGTGCAGATGTCTTGGGATTGCTTGGGAGTTCCTTGGGAGTTCCTTGGGGGTGTGGATTCGGAGGCCCCGCGTTGTGTCTTGTTTGCGGGGCGCGTGGATGCATGTGGACGGCGTGCATGATGCCTCATACGCCATGAGCGACGGCTGCGCGAACGCCATCGTGCGCCATCGCGCGGCACGCGCGGGCGTGGGCAAGCGACCGCACCCACGCCGGCGACAGAAACGTCATCGATGCTGCACCGACTGACACACCGTGCTTCACATACGTTACAGGTGCGGCGCCTTCTCGCGTGCCCTCGCGTCCTCGGGGCTTCGGGGCGTCGGTGTGCCGGGCGGACGAGTGGGTCGCCTACTTCAGTATTAGTGCGGATGCGCCGGCGTGCGTGGGTGCGTGGGGTGTCCCGCGGGGACGTACGAGCGGCGCTGGGAATGGCGGGAAGGCGCCCCAAGAGGACGGAGACGTGCTGCGTGTGCGAGCCGTGCGGGGGCGGTGCTCTGCTCTGCTCTCCTCTCCGCGGGAGAGGGGGTGGGGTGGAGGTGGGGGAAGGGCCACATGCGCGGGCATGATGCGCGATGGCGTCAGAACGCGGAACACGTTCGAGCGTCGACGTACGGCCGCAAGACGGCGGTTCTCAGAAGCAGGGCGTGCCACGCTCGGCGACGGTGGGCCAGGTTTTATTTATAGATGCAAGCGAGGAGCTGCGCCGCGCCGCGTCTTTTTACGGAGCTAGAGCGGGAGCTGCGGTGGTTCAACGCTGGTTCAACGCACCAGAGTATCAACGATGTTTAGGTCGACGTTGGGCGAGTGCTCACGGCCAGCCGGCCATTATCTCGGCAAACCGATCACGCGCGCGCGAGGTGCCCGGTGTGCCGGCGCGATCGGTTTTCCCTAGAATGCATGCAGTATTTTTACCCAAAAAATTAATGAGCGGGCGATCCGTCCGATCCGATCTGGCTCGATTGTCGAGTAGCTCCTAGTAGCTCAGTAGTAGCTCCTGCTCTCTCCTGCTATGCTGCTGCTGGCTCGGTCCATCGGACACGTGAAAAACAAAGGTAGTTGGAGGTGGGTTTCTGCTGGTGCTCGGCGAAACGGAACCCGCGTATGCTTTGGAGCGTGCCCGACAGCGACGGCGCGCGACAACGTACGGGACGGTGCAAAAATGAGATGTCAGAGCGCGGGGCGCCAGTGGGACACCTGTGGCCCGTCTAAATATATCCTCCTGTCCACCGCGCGGGAGCGAGGAGTGTTTGTGCGCGTGCGCACATTGTCTGAAGATATTGGAATGGGGGCGGGCGGAGGTGTGTCCGTGCGGCCGCGTTCGGATGTCGGGTACAATGTCGGGCGTGAGGGCGAGGTTGGCTCGGATGTGGCAGGTGGTAGCTGGCGGTAGACGCATGGTCGTGTGGCTCTGGGATGCAGACGACACGATGGGGCACGACTCGTGCGAGGGTGAAGTAGGCTGGATTCGGGGGTGGAATCGAACAGCGCATGCGGCTACCGTCGAGGAGGACGATGAGAATGAGCGGCGGGGGCGTTATCTCGCTGAGCGGGGCCGACGGGAGGGACGGGCAGGTAATAGTTGGAGTATAGTTGGCTGGAGTTGGGCATACTGAGGGACGCGGAGCACATGGGCGATCTGCCAAGCAGCGCGCCCAGCGATCGTGCTGCGATCGTGTGCGGGATTTGGGATCTCGGGCGGGCTGATCGGTTCGTCGGCCGGTCGGCTCGGTTCGGGAGGCCAAGGAGGGTGTGCCTGGCGCTGCTGGCGCTGCCGTCGTGGTATGTGGCCACTGCACCACCCTCCAGACTCGCTGCCTGGCAAGAGCTCGCGGATGTACTTGGGTGGGGGGACCACGCAGCCCATCGCTAGGCAATGGACCGACCGCGGGTGTGCGTATGGACTTGCGTATCAGAAGGCCAAAGACGTTCTTGGCTTCTCCACCGCGCAGATGCTGATATCCCCCGCGTTCGCACGTCCGCGAGATGCAGACTGGCTGGCCGCTTATCGTGCACGGCCCCCTGGGCTGGCGCGTGCGGGCACATGCTGCTGGTGCTGGCGATGACGGCCGGCGTCGAGACTGGAAGGTTATCGGCATAGGAACGCGCCGTGGTGCCAGCTATCGGTGCTGCGTTCCGACCACCGCCCCCGCGCACGACGCTATCGCTAATTCTATTGCATCCATGAAGCCCTGCACCGCGCGCACCCATCCTCGCGCCCATGCGACAGTGCGTTTCTGCTTAAATACCCCCTTCCGCCGCTCGTCGCGCCCTCCCCCGTGCCCCCCTGCTCCTGCTCCTGCTCCCCCTCCTTCTCCCCCTCCTGTCCGCGCGACGTCCGCTCCTCGAGCACCTGGTAGCCTCAGCCCCATCTGAGCGCTACCCCCTGGACCACAGCCGCAGGCACTCCCCCACCCACACGTCCCAATGGCGTCCCTAGCAGCAGCCCCGCCCTCGGCGCACTCGTCCGCCTCGCTCGAGAACGACAAGAGCGCCCTCGGCGCGCACAACGTCGACCCCGAAAAGGCGGGCAGTGGTTACGATCAGGAGGTGCGTCCGCCGTTCGTTCGTTCGTTCGTTCGTTCGTTCGCTTTTCTGCGGGGGTTTTCTTTGCGGGGGGTTTTTCTGCATGTGTCGACGATTCGCTGACGGTGTGGGATGGGACGGTCGTACGGTCGTGCGTGCGTGCGTGCGTGATAGGCGACTCCCGTGCATGACTTCGAGGACCCCAACTATGACGAGGCCGCCGGTGCCCTCGGTGAGCACCCCCCTCTCTCTCGCTCTCCCCCACGCCTCACCCACGCCTCCCCCCCCCTTCTCCCCGCAGAGGACGAGTCCCCGTACCCCGAGGTCCGCTCCGCGGTCGCCAACACCGATGACCCGTCCATGCCCGCGAGCACCTTCCGCGCCTGGGTCATCGGCATCCTCTGGGCGATCATCATCCCCGGCGTCAACCAATTCTTCTTCTTCCGCTACCCGTCCGTCAACATCACCCAGGTGCGCCCGCCCTCCCGTCCCGCGCGCTGCCGCTGCCCCTGCCGTCCGTTCCGCGCTGACCGATTTTGTTTTTTTTGAAAATCGTGCACGCATACAGATCGTCCCGCAGCTGCTCACGTTCCCGCTGTGCAAGCTCTGGGCGTACGCGCTCCCCAACGCGCGCATTTTTGGCGTGTCCATCAACCCGGGCCCGTTCACCGTCAAAGAGCACGTCATCATCACCATCATGGCCGGCGTCGGTGCACAGAGCGCGTACGCGGTGCGTGTTGCCGTGCCCCCCATCCACTCCGCACGCGCTGACTGATCCCTTGCTTTCGCGTCGCGCGCGCAGACGGACATCATCGCCGTGCAGCGCGTATACTACAACCAGACGTACAACTTTGGCTGTGCGTCGCGCCTCGCGCCCCCTCCTCCCCCTCCCCCTCCCTCTCTGTTTTTTCTTCAGCGAGCTGACGCTGCGGCGCGCGAGCAGACCAGTGGCTCGTCGTGATGTCCACCCAGCTCATCGGTTTCTCCATCGGCGGAATATGCAAGCGCTTCCTCGTCTCCCCGCCGTCTATGAGTGCGTTTCACCCCATGCCGTCCTTCCCCCTGTTCTCTGATTTCTGTTTTTGCTCACTCCCGCACTCTATTCTTGCTCCTTCCCACCTTATTTCCGCTCTATTCCCGTGTGGTTCCCGCGTCATTCCCGCTCTCGTGCCCCGCCCCGCCTGGCCCCGTCTAACAGTCTGGCCCGCGAACCTCGTGACCTGCGCGCTCTTCAACACGCTGCACCACTCGCACACCGCCGGCGCCGGCGCTCACGGCGGCATGTCGCGCGAGCGCTTCTTCGTGTACATCTTCGTGGGGTACATCATCTACAGTGCGTGTCCCGCGGCGGTCGTACCGTTTGTTTCGCGCGGTCGCTGACTAGTGGCCTTTTTTGTTCCGTGGCGTCGTGTGGTCTAGACTTCCTGCCGACGTACTTGTTCACGGCGCTGAGCACGTTCTCGTGGGTGCGTGCGCCCGCTTCTGCGCGCTCTGCTTCTCGAGGACGGACGATTGACGATTCGCGATGATCTATAGGTCACATGGATCGCGCCGAATAACATCGTGCGTGCCTTTCATCGTTTGTGTCGCGCGGGATCGGGCGCTCACACATGCGTCGCGCGAGCAGAAAGTGAACCAGCTTTTCGGGTACCAGCACGGTCTCGCGATGGGCCTCGTCACGTTCGACTGGGCGAACATCGCGTACAACAACAGCCCGTGCGTGCCCCTTCTTCCCTCTACCCTGCGTCCTCCGTAGGCTGACGGCGGCGATCGCAGGCTTCCCGTGCCCTGGTGGGCGGCTGCGAACGTCGGCATCAGCTTGGTGTTCTTCTACTGGTTCCTCACGCCCATCCTCTACGTGCGTGTCTCCCTCGCCCTCGCTCCCTCTTTCTTCCCCGCCAGATTCACCTCGACCCGCCCCGCAGTATAAGAACATCTGGTACGCGCAGTACATGCCGATCGTCTCGCGCGGCTCGTTCGACAACACGGGGCACGCGTACAACGTCTCGCGCATCCTCACCTCGCAGGCGACGATCGACGAGGCGGCGTACAAGGCGTACAGCCCGCTCTTCATCTCGACCGCGTTCGCGATCTCGTACGGGCTGTCGTTCGCGTCGATCCCCGCGACGCTCACGCACATCTTCCTCTACTACCGCAAGCAGATCTGGACGCAGGCGCGGAGGAGCTTGAGCGAGCAGCCGGACATCCACGCGCGCCTGATGAGCGTGTACCCGCAGGTGCCGGACTGGTGGTACGCGCTCGTGTTTCGTGAGTGCCGCCGCTGCTTGCGCGCCGCGGGCGGGGGCTGACTTGTATGGGCGTTGTCGTGCGCAGTGAGCATGTTCGTGTTCGGGGTCGTCGCCATCGAGGTCTGGGACACCCAGTTCCCCGTCTGGGCCTTCGTCCTCTCGCTCATCGTCGGTGCGTCTCCTGCCTGTCCTCTCCCGCCCGCGCGCCCCGGCTGACCCTCCGCGCGCGCAGCCTTCTTCTACACCGTGCCGATCGGGATCATCCAGGCGATCACGAACCAGCAGGTCGGGCTGAACGTGATCACGGAGCTCATCATCGGGTACGCGCTGCCGGGGCGGCCGGTCGCGATGATGATGTTCAAGACGTGGGGGTACATCACGATGGCGCAGGCGCTGCAGTTCACGCAGGACTTCAAGCTCGCGCACTACATGAAGGTGCCGCCGCGCCCGATGTTCTTCTGCCAGGTCGTGGCGACCGTCATCGCGGGCACCGTGCAGCTCGGCGTGCAGGCGTGGCTGTTCACGAACATCGAGGACATGTGCGCGTCGGACCAGCCGGATGGGTTTATTTGCCCGAGCACGCAGGTGTTCGGGACGGCGTCGATCATCGTGAGTGGGCCCTCCCGCTGCTCGTGCTCGTGTGGGACCTCGGTTGGCTGACGCGCGCTCGGTCGTGGCTTGTAGTGGGGCGTCATCGGGCCCGCGCGCCAGTTCTCGCACGGACAGATCTACTAGTGCGTGTGCTCGCTCGCCTGCCCGTGTTCGTCGCTTTGTGGGTCGGTCGCTGATCGATCGCGTCCGGTTGTACAGCGCGCTCCTGTTCTTCTTCCTCATCGGCGCGCTCGCGCCCGTCATCCAGTGGGTCGTGCACAAAAAGTGGCGCTTCCCGATCCTCAAGTACCTCAAGTGCGTCTGCCTCCCCTCTCCCTCCTCCCTCTCTCTCTCTCGCGCGCGCGACGCTGACGCTGACGATGGCTGTTCGCCGCAGCTTCCCGATCATCTTCTCCGGCACGGGCAACCTCCCGCCCGCGACGCCCATCAACTACGTGCCCTGGGTCATCGTCGGGTTCATCTTCAACTACGTCATCCGGAGGCGCCATTTCGGCTGGTGGACCAAGTACAACTGTGCGTCGCCGCTCGCGCGCGCCCTCCTGTCCGTTCCTGATGCTGACCGCCCGCCCTCCCGTTCGCGCGTGTAGATGTGCTGTCCGCCGGCCTCGACTCGGGCTACGCCGTCGGCACGCTCATCATCTTCTTCTGGTGCGCGCGTCTCGCGACCGTCGTCTTTTTTCGCTACTGACCCCCCGCTTTGCTCCTTGTGTCGCCCCGCGCAGCCTGCAGTACCCGCTCAACGGCGCGATCGGAAAAGACACAATCCAGACGTGGTGGGGCAACACCGTGTACACGAACACGGCCGACGCGCTCGGCACGCCGCTGCGCTCGCTGGCCGCCGGGAAGACGTTCGGCCCGTCGACGTGGTGAGGCGCGCGCTGGTGGATATGGCGGTGTATATAGCGACGGCTGTACGTTTGTACGTGCGTTGGGGGAGGGATGGTGTAGACGGGTTTCATTGGGCGTGTTTTTGTGTTTTACGATCTGTCATGAGGTGCGCTTGGCCCGTCGCCGTCGCCGGCGGCCACGCGCTGTGTTTCTTAGCTGTTTACTTAGTGCTTGTTTACTTATTTCAGCTTGGGTCGAAATGGGTATGCCTTTTCTTATTCGCACTCCTTGCGCGATGGGGCTGTCGGTGGCTCGACTCGACAGACATGGTCAGAAATTATCAACAGCGTCGGACACTAAGGCCTTGAGGTTGTAGAACGACTGCCTTCTGTGTATGGTCAGCCATGGAGGCTACTGAGGATGATGCGGGGAATATCGCCCTGGCTGTAGGAATTGATGTATGTGTATCCGTCCACCCTCTAGCGGTACATTGACAGAAAGTTACGATAAAATAATGGCGCGTAGAGTAGATCCTGCGCAAATTCATGCTCACGATTGATACAGGTGGTCCTTCCGTCTCAAGGTTTATACCTCCGCGCGTGCTGGAGTCTCATGTCTGCGACTTTCATGGGAACCTTCGCTCGTAGAAGTCTGTCGTCCGATCGTGACCTGGCGAGTCAACTCGCAAGCTCGCGCGATCGTGCATAAAGCACGCACCATGATGGGGTGTTTTGCTGTTGCTGCGTCGTGGGGCACGATTTCGCTCTAAGACGAGGTAGGAAGATCAGGAACGATGAATGGTATGAGACAGCCTGGGCGGGCGACTCACGTCTCTCTCTGCGCTCCTGTCGCGAAACTCGATGGTGCGGGGGCGGCTGATCCCGCCTATGTATCTGGTCGACTCAACAGAGGACGTCCAGCCTTTCCGGGAGTTCAGGCTCGAGAGGAGGGAGATCATGTACAGCTCTGACAAGGAGTAGCCGAAGACGATGTAGCTGCGGCGGGCGGCATCGACGATCGTGAGAGTCCGAATGGCGAGGGCAGCGGTCGAACGAACTCACTAACCAGTTGGCTAGTAAATCGACGATGCAGGACCCAGTCAGAGATGGGCGGAGGGTGGCGTTCCCGGGACGGGAGAGGGAGAGACGCACAGCGGTGATGTACAAGACCATGTCTGCGACGGCCCACAGAGCCGTGAGGAGGCCCGTCTGGATGGTGACTAGCGGGAGCGCGGAACGAGGATCAGCTCGAGTCATCTCTGCTTTCCGAGCGGCCTCGCACGCTTGCGGCTCGTACTCACGTCGAATGATCCTGTCGATGACATCGTCCGTCGGGGGAGACCCGGTCTTGTGCCGCTTCTACATTATCAAACAAAGCATCGACTCGGCGAAGCTCGTCGACCCAGCTGTGGGCGACACGAGGTCGTGTGTGGGGGACGTACCAGGAATGTCACGAGGATGACCGTGATCAGCGTGTCGTCGATGGCCGCTGCGATCAGCCAGACGATGACGACCGACTGGATGCGAGATGTGAGCCGGATGTCGGGCATGCAGAACATCGCCACGCTGGTGGCAATCGCAGCAACTGTGTGGGATGATCTTTATCGATGATGAAGCTTCACGGCGCGAGTTGTGGCTATACGCACGGCATTCTATGACGGCCAACGCCGCGATCGCGATGAATGCCCAGAGACTATTGGTGAGGATCCAGATTCGGCGACCGAAAAATAACTGGACCATCAACCCTATAACTCCCTGTGATTGTGTCAGTTTCAAGGTCAATCATGAACAGCCCAAAAACGCTGACGGTTGTCAAAGGGCCTGCGAAAAGGCCGCGAGCACATCAGTTGCGTGAGCATCAATCAGTGAGGGATCTAAACATGTACCGCATTCATAAACTAAAAATAGGACCCAGTACCGTCAGCTTCAACGATTAGAGGAAGACGGCTAGAGTAGTTACACAAGCTCGGGATTGCTTGAGCAGCAACGTCTCCTAAGACCACCCGATCCGGGGTCATCGGGAAAGCTCCGAGAGAAGGCCGAGGTGAGGGACATACCGAATTTGTTGACCAGATGGTCGTAGATGTGCGCCACGTCCAGTCCTATGTTCACCGTGCCCACAGCGAATAACGTCCATACCTGTGTATTGGACATCAGCCCGAGCCCACGAACCGCCGACGTTGTCAGAAGCGTACACAGGCCTTCTGCCACGCCTTGTCACTAATTTTACACCTGAGCGCTCTCAACTTGGCAAACCGCACACATCAGTTCGAACGTACTCTTTGTAGTTTGCATGGTATGAAAATGTCTGCACCAAGACGATGCCGTGTAATATGAGGCTGATAAACGTGCCAATGAGCATCGGCCCAGACCTACATAGACATCTATTGAGATACGCAGATACACATGCAAAAGACGCTCCGAGAAAGAGACGGCTCACAGGATAAATACGTAGGAAGACGGGTCCAACGGCTGCGTATTAAGAAAAGGCATATAATCAAGATCGGACAGTGGGCACGAGCGACAGCTGGCCACTTATAACTATGTTCGAGGCGCTGATTGACCAAGCAGGCCTTTTGACCGGCATGTCGTAGCCTTGCGATGAAACTCCATTAGCCGCACAGCCTGACATGAAGCGCCGAGGGATTGCATGTAGCCAGACAAAGAATCAAAGTATGCAACGGTGGCTTGCTGAGCACTGCATTTCTGTACGAGTCTCTGATATGAATCAGAATGATTGAATTTGAAGACTGCAAAAAATGTGATAGTCCATCGCCGTGCGTGCTCGTAGGTGCTCGTTCGTGCTACGAGTATGCAAGGGGACACTTTGGACAAGTAGATGAATGTTCATCGACAGCATAAGCCAGACTATACACTCTATCTCTCATCTGAGTGGGGTATACGTACATTGATTTTTGCCCCCTCGCATCATGAGGCTTGCCAGCTACAACGTGGTTCATCTGACAGTCTCCACAACCTACATCTAAGTTCGAGCGGCTATTCGAACGTTCACGAGCGCCTTGACTCAGTCTTGACTCTCCATCTACCGCGATAGCGCGCTGTTTTGGAATTGAAGATGCAAATCTTGTGTCTTTGGGGGGAGCGGGTTCGTGCTTTTGCACGACGTGGAGTGCCAAACAGCCTGAGTCGAGGACTTGTTTGACGCGTGCTAAGGACGGCGAGACGATGCTGAGGACATCAGGTGATGTCAAGCCGTGGGAAAACTTTCCGGAAAGATTGACTGGCGTTCCTCTCGCCGTCACACCGCGGGCAAAGTTCGATGGAAACGGTGATTCCAGATCGATTACCTGATGATTTCTTGCCCAAAAGAATCAGTATGAGATTTTTGGATAAATCATGAACAAAATAGGAATGTGCTTCTCAATTTCTGCACAAAGTGTGCTTGAATTACATCGTGATCTGATTGAAAGTATGATCTAGCATGAAATCAGGCTGAAATTGAGCAGAAATGTCTTAAATTCCACAACATGTGTCCATGGAGCACAAAAGGAAGGACATTTGGGCTGGAATCACAAAAAACGCGCCAATCACATCCTGAACTCATCCTAAATAGTCCATAGATTCCAAGCTGATCCCATTGTGATTAAATGATCAGCGATAATTTAATCACAATGGAATCAGCTTGGTCACAATGGGATCAGCTTGGAATCTATGGACTATCTAGGATGAGTGCAGCATGTGATCGGCGAGTTTTCTGTGGTTTTAGCTTAAATGTCCTTCCTTATGTGGTCCACGAGCACATATTGTGGGCTTTATAATCTTTCTCCCCGATTTCAGCCCGATCTCATGCTAAACCAATTTCTGAATCGGATCATGATGTAATCTGAGCGCACTTTAAGCAGAAATTAGAGATCACATCCCCATTTTGCTCAAAATTTATCCGCAGATTGCATACTGGTTCTTTTGGCCAAGAAATCATCAGGTAATCACTCTGGAATCACCGATTCCATCGAACTTTGCCCGCATGGTTGAGAGTCGATACCTGGGTATGTTTCCTTCCGTCCTTAGGCTCGTGGAGTGCAGAGCTGTTGTCATGGGAGCTCATGCACTATCCACTAGGCCACCCCCGGCACCGCCATCTCCCCGCACTTCGATTCCCTTCTCGCGAAGATAATCGTCCGCGCGCCCACCCGTGCGCAGGCTATCAAGCGTATGCTCCGCGCGCTCGATGCAACACAAACTTATGGTCCGCCGACTAACATACAATTCTTGCGAGCTGTAGTGTCTTCGGAAGCGTTTCAACGGGGCGAGGTGACGACGAAGTTCTTGGATGATTTTAAGCATGACGCCAGGTGCGTGCATCGATGCGCCATCAATAATGCAGTCATGACGAACGGAGGGAGGTGCCTTGAATCTTTAGGTCTGTGCACGTCCTTGCCCCTGGCCTCTCTACGACTGTGCAGTCCCTCCCGTACCGTACCGTGGGCCATGGCATCCCGCAAAGCGGACCATTCGACACGCTCTCCATGCGCATTGCCTCTCTCCTCGTCAACACCACCGATCCCGGTTTGCGCGACGAAGTCCCTATAAATGCTGCATGTGATGTCCTTGAAATCACGCTTGCCGGCCCAACGCTTCTCTTCCGTGACTCCGCGGTGCTTGCGCTCACAGGCGCCCGCGCACTGTTCCTCGTTGATGGCGAGCCGAGATCGATGTGGGCACGCATCGCGGTGCGCGCGGGTGCGCATGTGATCGTGGGGAGGCTGGAAAGCGTGGGTGAGAATGTGGGGTGCCGAGGGTATCTCGCTGTGAGGGGCGGGTTTCCGGAGGTGGCCGCGTATCTGGGCTCCAAGGCGACGTCAGTCGGGATAGGCGGGTATCAGGTACGCAGTTGAACATCAGCATGATTCGTTCCCTGGTGTCGCAGGATGGTCTGACGAGATGTTGTGCTGTAGGGCCGTGCGCTGACTGTAGGCGACGAGCTCGCACTCGGCGCGTGCGATGTTCGACACGACGAGCTTGATGCCGGACCTCTCGTTCTGCCCGCTTCTCTTCGACCCCACTACCCATCACCCCAAACTGACTCTCCAAATGCGACATGGATACTCCGCGTCCTCCCTGGCCCACACAGCGACGCTGAATTCCTGACCTCCCGCGGGCTCCACGCTTTCTTTGCCTCCTCGTGGACCGTCCAGCCGTCCAGCAGCCGCTCCGGTATCCGTCTCTCTCGTTATCATACCCGGGATTTCTCCGAAAACCTCGTTTCCAAATCCGCGTCTGCACTACGGACCGAGGCAAGGGAGCCTGTGCCCCCGTCCGGGCCCGTGATCCAGTGGGCGCGAACAGGCGGTGGCGAGGGCGGGGCGCACCCGTCGAACGTGCTCGACTGCGCATATGCGCGGGGGAGCGTGAATCTGAATGGGGACACGCCTGTAATCTTGGGCGTCGAGGGCCCGGATATGGGCGGGTTTGTGTGTGTCTGCGTAGTGGTGACGGCGGATCTGTGCGTGACTCAGTTCTTATCTACGGTTTTCAAGGTCTATCGGGCTTGCTGATTTGTGATGTTCCGTCGGGATGCGGGTGCGTTTTGGTATGTGTAGGTGGAAGCTGGGCCAGTTGCGTCCTGGGTGCTTGCTCCGATTCGAACCCGTCTCGGCCGATCGAGCCGTCCGGATGATGGAGCATACCGAACATGTGCTCAACTCTGTCCGGAAGTTCGTTCGCACCGGCAGCGTTGTCGCCTACCCTGAACCCGCAGATTTGGAGACGTTTGACGACCTACAAGATCCAAGGCTGCATGTCATTGAGGAGAACCCAGGCAATGAGAGACCGCAAGTCGTGTTCCGCCAGGTGAGCATTCGATGCTGACTGGGTGATAGCGAGATCGACTCACAGTGGTAATGCAAGGCCGGTGATTCTGCAGTACTTGTAGAGTATGGGTCTATGCGCCTTGATTTCGGCATCCGCGCACGCATACATGCGTTCGAGACGGAAGTGCACAAACGAAAGATTCCAGGCATAACGTCCTTGGCACCGTGCATTCGATCGATCATGGTACGCATCCTCTAATGCATCTCAGCCTTTTCTTTGACTCGTCACTCACCAGTGCCTACTCGACGCAGTGCTATTACGACTCGCAATCCGTCTCTCAATCGAGCCTGCTCGCCCATCTGATCGCCGCTGAACACGCGCTCCCGGACTCGACGTCTGACATGCACTTTCACTCTCGCAAGTTCGAGTTCCCGATCGTTCTTGATGACCGGTGGAACCGGGACGCGCTGGAAAGATACATGCGGTCCGTCAGAAGCAAGGCGGTTTATCTTCCAAGCAATATCGAGTATCTGGCAAGAAACAACGGGCTTGGAGGTGCCGAGGAAGCGCTTCGGTTATTGGTAGGGACGAGTTGGGTACGTTGGAGGTGTATTTCGCGACAACGAGTTTGGTTTATATGATGCTTCGAAGGTGGTCTTTGGTGTTGGCTTTTATCTAGGGTGTCCGTTTCTCATTCCGGTAAGTATGAATGCATAATGTGTTAGTTGGTCGGTTTATCTAAATGGCCTTTAGGTTGACCCGCGCTGTCGACTAGTCGGGCAGAAAATGAACCCTTCACGAACATTCACCCCCCGCGTGAGACTTTTTTTCATTTTGTGTGATTACTGTTGCTCACCAAATCATCTTCGATAGGGCGCCGTCGGGATCGCAGGCCTAGTTGCAGCGATATATCCCACAGAATCTCCCGGTGGATATCAGCTTTTTGGACGTACGCTCCCTGCTTGGCAAACGTGGGGTCGAGGGGAAGATTTTACTCCAGAGAAACCGTGGTTACTCAATTCGTTTGATCAGGTGAGTCGAGAGTTCCCAAGATTTGTCCAATTCTTCTTTGACGGGTGCTGGAAACAAGATCACCTTCAAACCGGTCACAGAGGACGAGTATCTAGAGGTGAGCGGCCTTCTGAGCAAAGAACATAATCATCGCATCTCATTCTGAACGTCGAAGCTCGAGAAACAGTTTGACGCCGGACGTTATAAATTTAAGGTTTGGTATTTGTATCAAGGGTCACGATTGGGGTTCACGAGCTTCTAGGTCGAGGAAACTGTGTTTTCGATGGCAGAGTATGATACATTCGTGAGTTCGGTCACGGACGAGGAAGCGCAGTTCAAGGCAAGACAAGCGGAAGGCGTCAGGCGTGAATCAGAAAGGTATGGCTTTTTTGAAAATTTGATGATGAATAGTACATTGACTGTCTTCAAAATTGCAGAGAGGAGCAGCTGCTTGATGAATGGCGGATAGAGCAAGACAGAGAAGCCGAAGAGAAGGTTCAATCGAGCATGTCTGATCAGTTTGGTGAGTTTATACACTCATATCATGCTTCTCACATAAGGTAGGTCGCTCACAAGCTCCCAGTCGCTTCAAACACGAGCACAGGGATAATCATAACGGCACCGCTTGCTGCACGCATGTGGAAAATACGGTGCAAGCTTGGCGACGTGATCAACTCTGCCGAGGTTGTCGTCGTGGTACTTGAAGCTATGAAGACGGAAGTCAGCGTCGTGGCAGGCGAGGAGGCAGTTGGACGGACTGTGAAAGGGTTTGGGACGGCCGCAAGGGAGGGAACGTCTGTAAGCGCGGGCGATATCTTAGTTGTGCTTGAGTGAATGTAGGTGTGTTCGAGAAAAACTCTGGATCCACCCTTCGCTATCGGCACAAAAAGAAGCAAGATTTTTTCCCTTACAGAATGTGGTATATGTGCACCAACGACGACGGGGCAAAAGTGGTGCTTATTTAACACACCCCGCTTTTAAGGCATTCCAGCTCTGCTTATAGGTTAAGGGGGGGGTTAGCTCGAGCGTGCACAGTCAGGAAGTTGAACATTTACAAAACATGGAACGAATTCTGCACCGTCGTCCCGACCTTCTGCAAGATAAGGTGAGTTGAAAGAAAAGAGCATGGGATATCGGATACTCACTAGGATGCTTACCGGCGTGGCTGGAGGGAATCGGAAGGTCTAACCTGAAATAATCTTTGCAGCGAGTGCCAACTAAAACAGGAGTCGCTAACACATATCAAGCTAATCGGTCCTTGGGAAGCCATGAGGATGCATCAGATATCTCTCGCACGTTTAGAACCGCAGTACATACCAATAAAAGACCTGTATCTCTACATGAAAGTCTAGAAGCTGTTATATGCCACATCCTCACTATCCTAGTCAGGCGAGGTCCAGACGCAGTGAGAAACGATGTTGGGTCAAAAGCCGTTCATTGGTGGAATGCAGGAGCCAAGTGAGCCCACACTTCCAAGCTTGGAAGCTACAGCAGACAAAGAGTCGAACATGAGGTCAGACAGGACACTGACAAAGATAGAAAGGGAACTGTTGAGAGGTCGGGACGCTCCAACGTTCCGACGTGCACCAGACATGAGCTAGGTACATTGTCCTTGTATTCTATGAGGTTTAGAGCTCGGTGAGTTCAATACACTGCCCATCAGATGAGGATATCGTACTGTACCTTTGCGTCCCACCTACGAAACATCGAAAGCGACCGAATTGCGCGTGGCTCCAACTGTGATTGAGGAGGACCTCATCACACTCCGCTCTTACTCCGCTCGAGAGCACATTGCGCACGTGCGCTTCCTTCCACGTCCGCCGCCTCGTCTCCAAGGGTTCTCATCAGTGACCTACTACACGGAATTCGCCATGCACTACTCTTACATCTTTCACTTCATCGCTTCGCTTGCTCCAATCATAACGCATCTAGATATGAATTCTACGGAGCTCAGACAATTGTGGACGTGAACGCAAAATCATCGCTGAATGTGAGAAGGTTCATGTCGGAACCGAGGGCTGCCGTTGGCGTGGCGGGACAAGCACCAGAGTGGGCACACACCTGCACTCGTGATGCAAGGCTGGAACAGCGGGACCAGCAGACAGCCAGCCAAAGCAGTTCCATCATCGATAAGCCCATCTCGTCCCCAGTTTAGCCCACTCTCGATGTCCAATGATAATCAGTGACCAAACGGAGGTTGGCGAGGGCAGAGGGTTGAAGTCAAGTTGTAGCTGGAATGTGGGAGGTCGATATCAACGCGGTGGGCGCCAGGCATGGCATCGTCGACTCTATAAAGCCTCCAGGCATGGCGCATTTTCCGATATCCGTCGCTCTTCGCTCTTCCCTTTCAAAGTACATTCAAAGATGGTGACTCCTGATTCGAGCGTTGCTGACGACCTCCCAAGGCTGACGGCAACGGTTAGCCTCGACTTCGACGAGGTCAGACCCCCTTCCTATCTGTAGTCATTGTGTCCGATGTGTAATCTGGGATGACTTACGTCCACCATCTGGCTCTCTCCTTGCATTGCACACTTGCTTGTGAGACGTAGGAAATAGATATGCGTTTCTTTACTCTCCAGTTGATAGCAATCAGTTGACGACTAATTCCGAACAGGTTGAGGGTGTGTCCTCTATCATCAAGTCCCTCGACTTCATCAATGTCGTCTGCAGACACCAAACTCGCAGGTACGCCAGTCTGCACAGCCCTTCTTTCGCCTCATCTCCCAACGCCTTGTCTAATCACTCTTGTAATGTAACAGCAATATCGTACTGATAGACCACATATTCCGCCTCGCCTCTCAAAACATGGTCAAAATCGGCGCGTGCCCCTCTATCTCGAATGATCAGATACAAGGGATCACCTCTGGAAGTCTATTTTGTATTCCGGTGAAGGGAATCAAACGGCTAATCAGATGGGATTCCACAGGAACAGCTCAAGGCCTTCTTCAACTTCTTAATTGGAGCGCTCCAAGGGATTTCTTTGGAACACAAGCACCCATTGTCTCACGTACGCTCTCCCATTGTTTCCGTCCTATCCAAGCAATCTCACTTCTCATTGTATAACGTCCCTCGCTTAATATCACCGCCGGGTCAATGAACGTTACCGATCGTGTCTACTATCGGCTACTCAGATCAAATCCCAGGGGGCGATCTACGTTACAACTGCCCGCGATTCGGGGCTCGCAGACGCCGCTGTCTCCGTCATATCCTTATTCTCACCAATCGCGACCCTTGTGGGCCTGCCTGGTACAGAGCACCAGCGCGCAGCACAAACGGCTCAGGTGACGTTCCTCCCCGGCGAGTCGCTTACTCTCTCCAAGTCTGCTTTCAGCATACGCTTTTTTCTTCGCCATTTCTTCCCTCCTCCGCATACCTATTCTACCTCTATGTTGGCCTTGATTTTTCGTTCGTCTGTTCCTTCCTTCCTTGTATCCCATCATGCATGGCACAGGACTCAAATTTCTTCATTCTGACCGCTTCCCAACTTGTCAGAGTGGCATGTTGACCTGGATTACGATGAGGATGGTGTTCCCATCATTCCTGACGAGCAGGGCTCCGTGCCGGACGAAGAGGTAAAGCGACGCGTGAGTCGCCAACTTTCTCTTCCTACCATCCCTTTTCTCTCCCGTCTGTTCCCCTGTTATATCCTTCGTACCTGACGTACTATTCGCCCGAGAAATGAGTGGGCAATGCACACATGAGAATTTAGATCCTCTGTGCGTCCAGCTTACCGCATGTATACTGACCTGTGTTATGTAAAAATCGCAGGTCAACAATCTCCTCAATAATCGCTTGATCAGCGAAGACCCCAAGGTCAAGCTTCCTGACGACGTTACAGAGGTAACGATCACCGTGAACAGCGGCACACCCGTCAGTTTCTCCTTTGTACTCGTCTGTACCCATCCGCTTACGGAGTTCTTCGCGAAAACCAGGAGGCGAGCAGAATTGTGCGCACGGTTAGAGAACTCGTTGACGCATGGAATTCTGGCTCCGGCGACGACGCGGGGGACGTGTAGCAGATCGTCACGTCCAGGAATCGGACTTTCAAAGACTATAAACACCAGCCTTCGATCCCAAATGTATGGTCGAGATCGGCGCAACCAGGTGCTAAGATTTTGAATGTATGGCTCAAGAGATCCTGAATGGCGAGGTGGCTATGATAGCAAAAATACCCCGTGCTTCATTTGGGCTCCGTGTAGCGTAGGATTGCAACATTGTCAATACGATGCCCAGATGAGCATGTTGTCAATTGATGCGGGCTACAGGGCGGCAGAGAAAGGTAAATTCTCCCTCTTGTATCCAAAACTCCGTATTTAGTCTGAAGGGAGTCTGTTGCAAATAGGGCCTTTGAACGGATCGATACATAAACTGTGAAGCGACTCAGTCAACGATACCCAATCATATTCTGCACTAAACGCATGGAGTTTCCTTCCACTTTTCACATCTCTCGTGAGGTTCCATCCACTTGCACAGAACTCGGTATTCACTCCTATTCCGTCTCTGACTCTACGACCACTTTGATTGTTTCAAGGGGAAAGGGAATGCAGTTGTTATCGCGTACGGAGTCCGTTTGTGATCGTAAAAGTAAGCTTGAAAGAAGGTTCATGTCGAGGGCTGCCGTTTGGTGGCGGACGAAGCATTCGAGAGGGCACAAAGCTGCACGCGTGATGCACGACTGGAACAGGGAGAGCCACAATAAACCAAAGTAGAAGGGTCATCGATAAGTCTATTCCCTTCTTGACCTATCTCCAACGTCCAGTGATCACCACCGACCGAACAGAGCTTGAGGGCAGAGGGTTGAGCTAAAGTTATCGCTGGACTCTGAGACATTGATAGCACTAGGCATCGCGTCGTCCACTATAAGACTTAGACAGAGCGAATCGTCCGTCATTCACCCCTCTTCTTCCCTCCCCATTCACGCAAAACAGACTCGAAGATGACAACTTCCGAATCGAACGAAACGAAACTTACAGAGGTCAAGGTCAGCCTCGACTACGCCGAGGTCAGAATCCCTTACTACTATAAATCAATGTGTCCAAGGTGTGATATGACTTACGCCCACCGTCCGACTCAGGATACAACCACAAACATACTTGTGCGTTTGCTTGCGGTCCATCTATTAGCAATGGGTAGATGACTGACTCTGAACAGGACAAGGACATCGAGGATGTGATCAAGTCTCTCGACTGTGTCAACATAGTCTACAATTTCAACGCCTTCAAGTACGCCGATCCTACCACCTCCTCTATATCCCCCTCCTTATTTACTGATATAACGGATCAGCGATGTTATGGTATTAGACCGCATCTTCCGCCTCGCCTCAAAGAGTGGCGTTCAAGTCGCCGCGTGCCCTTCCCTCTCGACTTCATTGATGGAAGGGATCACAGATGTGAGCATATTTTCATTCTTGTGAAGGTGAGTTGGACGACTGATCAGGTGAAAACTCTCAGGAACAGCTCCAAGCCTACTTCGCCTACATAATCGGAGCACTACACGGGATCTCAAGGGTACACAAGCACCCGTTGTCTCGCGTATGCCCATCCCTATTCAGCAAAAGCTCATTACTGACCTCGTTTGAATGAATTGCCGAACATCACTTAACGTCAACACTTGGGCCTCCAATTGGCTATTCAGATCAAACACCACGGGGCGATCTCCGTCAAAACTGCCCGCGATCTGGAGCTCGCGAAGTCTGCTGTCTCCGTTGTCCCTTTATTCTACCCAATCAGGATTTTCGTCGGTCTGCCTGGTACACAGCATCAGGACGCGGTAAAAACGATGAACACAAGGGACACGACGGACGCAAAGGACACGAAGGATGCAAAGGACACGACGGACGCGAAGGACACGACGGATGCGAAGGACACGACGGATGCGAAGGACACAACGGACACGAATGGCACGAAGGTGGAGTTCCTCTCCGGTGAGTTGCCCATTCACGCTCATAGATCTAGCAGCCAAGTAGATGTATTCTTTTTTTTTCAAATCCGTTTGTCTCAGCCCCTACTTTTTTGATCATGTTTGTAGCGCTAATCTGCCATCGCATTGGTCCCTATTTCTTCTTATTCGTCCTTGCCTTTACTCCATCCAATCATGCACGGCATAGAACTCACGGTCTTTTATCCTGACCGTGTTCGACCTGCCAGAATGGTATGTCGATCTGAAGTACGATGGGAACGTGCCCATCATCCCTGAGAAGCAGGATTATGTGTCGGACGAAGAGATAAGAACTCGCGTGAGTCACCACTTTACTCTTTTTTTACCTTCTCCCCATTTTTCGTTCACCTCATTTATCATGCATATATGACCTACTTCTTGCTCGAGCAATGAACGGAGAATATACAGTGATATGCATGAGAATTTGAGATTCTCCTCGCGCTCAACTTGCCACATATATGCTGACAGCCTGACACAATTATTTCAACGCTTGCAGGTTAAAAATCTCCTTGATGATCGCATGATCAGTGCAGACCACAAGGTCAAGCTTCCTGTCGATGTTACGAAGATATCAATCTGCGTGCATAGTAAATCACCGGTCAGTTTTTCCTTCGCCGTCACCTGATCTCCGGTCGCTCACTGCACGCTTCATGCAAATCAGGAAGCGTTCAGAATTGTGAGCGTGGTCAGAAAGCGCGTCAAGGAGTGGGAAGAGCAGCAGGGAAAGAACTCGGCGAGCGCGAAATGAATCATCGCATCCAGGAATTGAACTGACTATGGACATCCAATTTTGATTCCAAGCGTATGGTCGAGATTGGCGCAGCCAGGTGCAAAGGTTGTGAAAGGATGGCTCAAAATGTCCTGGGTAGCCACTCGGCTATGATAACAAATACAGACCGTGCTTCGATCGGGCTCCAAGTATCGTAGAACCATCACTGAGTCATATTCCAACGATGCCGAACTCGGCGCCTCATTGAGGATCACCGAGTGGGGAAGAAAGAGGAGCTTCTCCCTTTGTATCCAGCTTGTTGTCTTCATACTCTCCCTAGACAAGGCTGTGAAATGGGATGTTCTTGTCTAGACATGCGGCATGCTGCAATTAGATGTTAATTACAGATGAAATTGATAAGATTTAACAGTCTTAAGACCTCTGACCTGTCTTTTCTATGTGAATGCCGCAGTAAGTAACCGGGATGGAGGAGATTAAGAGTGTAGGCCGCTAATATGACCATCCCTCCATCTAGGATGTCTGAAGCAATCGGAATGCTATCGTTAGATAGTCACCAAAGATACTTAAATGCTGCGTACTGAAATACAGCTGTGTCGAGATGACGCGTCCATTCCAGCCACCGCTCAGCTCAATCAAGCGGTATATCGAACTAGAGGATACATGGAGGGGGAGGGGGGGGCAGGTTAGTCAAGCGATGATGGATTTCTACATAGAATATGTACGCACCGAATGAGAAGAAAAGTTGTCATCATACTCAGCCCAGAAATCATTAACATGAGTCTGGTGTCAAGGACATCTGACGATGACAATGACCATGGATGGACGTTGGCTGGTTCACAAACAGGTAATATCAGCCAGTATCGAATAAGAATCTCGGCAGCAAGAGCCATGTAAATCACGATAGCGACTGAAAAATTCAAAATCTCGTTAATCTCTTGATGAGTTCGGGAACCAAAGATACGGCGGACCCAGCTGAATAACGATGCCAGCCAGCATGACGTTGGAACCCTGAACCAAGATGAAGTGCTTGTTTGATTTGACGGATTGAGAGTTACTCACCAATCGAGTCCCTTTCTCATCATTCGCTGTGGACGCCATGGCACCTCCGATTGCCTGAATGACGAGCGCAGTCACATCCTGTAAAATCATCCATTAGTGAAGATCTTTGATGCCTAAACTACCACGTACGCAAGTGCAGAAAAGTATTGTATCTGCATCGACGGGTTTCAAAACAGCGGCGCATGCGAAGATAATATGCACTCACATGTTCTAGAGGACAGACGGCTGTATTGAGACCCAATTTGTGGTATGATTTGACCCAGGATAACGAAGTTCGCTGCCAGCAGCGGCGTAGGCCCGATGATTGTCATACAGATTCTACACGATGGAGCCAAATTCAAGCAATGTCCTAATGCAAGCTGGCCATTCTGTGGCTTTCTTACTGCATCAGAAATGGGTCTTGCAGAATTGGATTCTGACTTGACCACAGCCTTCCGCTCCAGCCTAAGATCTCCATGATACCGGACAACACTGCGGTCGGGAAAAGCCACCAAAGCCGAAACGCGACAGCCTCAACAGCATGAACACCTGTGGGAAAGTCAGGAGAAAGCGTGTCAGAGGTGTTAGCTACTCGGCAGGAACTGTTGAGCTGTACTCACACGTAGAGACGGAGAAGAGCGTGAGGATGAGGATGCATATCCATTCCGTGGGGACATAGTTGTATGGGGACAGCAAAGCAGGATCTGTGATGGTCGTATTTGAGCTAAAACCTGGTACTACCATAGTTCAGTCGCATTCTTCAAGACAAGAAACAAGAGGAACCTACTCATGGATGAGCTGGCAAAGGTGAGAGGCAAGACAATCGGGGATGGATATTGAGGAAGGCTGGTTCTGCCATATCTTGTGCCATCAGATATTTATACAACATATTCAGCTGGGCACCGCATCGGTGGCCGTTCTAGTTGGCAGGTCCGCAGCAGCAGAAGAGGCGCGGTGGGCTTTGTTAGAATTGACGGAGGTTCTTTAGCGCTCATAAATGGCCAAGTTTCGGCCGTTGGTGCCCTGCCGTCAGTACTTCAATCACCTGACAAGGACAAGAACAACCTCACTTTGTAGTAGAATATTTTCACGGCTACGGTAACGCAGCGCACAAAAGCGCTGAACATCCACACAGCCACACGTTTGAGGAAACATCATTGAGAATAGCGTAGCTTTCTGTCACTCATCTGGTTGCACCTTACAAAACACTTTTGAGACCTTTGCGCATAGCATGGAACATTATTCACACACCTTGGATCGTTGATGTTGGGAATGAGAATGGTTTGCTCGATAGATGCCTTATTGGGAACTTGCGCAGCAAATTTGATAGAGTGAGATGCAGCGCTTTCCTTCAGAACAGGCACGCGTGTCAACAGCGTGTGATGTCTCGCGGGGCAGAGCATTAGCGCCGTGTGAGTCTTGGTAGCTATATGCTTGACCAACATCCTGTCAGTTGGCATCAGACGACTGAGGCTGTCACTTATTAATGACATGTTCAGTCGTGAAAGCTGCTGCTGCACGGATTAAATTTACAGCACTGCCATTAGTACCCCGCCTTCTCGTGTCGGCTTGAGACATCTCGATAAGACTCAAGGCAGTTAATAAAATCAAGGACTCACAAGTATATACAGTGGAAAGCGCATGTTAGATAGTTATATCCACTCCGTGGAGAGTGAGACTCAGGACGTTTAGATTGGGTTCAACCCTTTTCCATGAAACTCGAAGCTTATCATTGTGATCGAATGCTAGACGATACCAATAAAGAGTGTTAACACTCCAATTGCAAGCAACGCCTTCGAGGCGAACTCACAATGTCATGAGTTCCAGAGTCTCTGGCAGCGTACTATTGAATGATATCCAAAGCAAGATCATGCTAACTGTCGGTTCTCAGATCTGCTCAACGAATATGCGCCCTCAGCAGGTCGAGACACTGATATTGTGGAGTCTACGACAAAGGAAGGAATCTAAACGTAAAAAACGTGAGTATTCTATTCTTCATTGATGTACAGAAACTCGCGTATCTACCTTCTTCGGGAGTAGGGGGACAAACTATTCCCGCCTCAACCTATGGAAGCCAAAACCAGCTATGACTCGCAGCCAACATTCACCGTAAGTGTATTCAGCTACTGTGTCGACTTGAATATGTCCAACACATCCTCCGTGATGACTGCGCACTGGCAATCATCCTCGGAGTCAACGTCTTCCAAAAGGAGTCAATACTGTGATCTGTTGCAGAGTCGAAATGTACAGTCGTATGACCTGAAAAAACACATCGTAGGAGGAGCTGATTATGCCGGCTGTCAACTTCCTTATAACTGCTTATTGTGAACAAAGCCTGAAAGAATATTTTGAAGGCTTTACAAAATGAAGTCCCTCTTCATTAAGCTCGTGGCGGGTGCCCGGCAACTTCGACTAAGTCTGGGCAAACTTCGACTGTCTCTTTTAATTGGGTGCATTTTGTCTCCGTTTATCCTATACCAAGATCAGATAAAAAATGAGTTCATTCACGGTTCTGATATGTGCTATGCATACTATTACCTTCTTATTCGCCAGCGCGGGCGCAACCAACATGTCCAGATCTGGATTGTTTAGCTGCTACTTATGGCACCCGACACTCTGCCGACACGCTCTGCACTTACGAAACTTTCGTGCTACTTCGATTTGCTCCTCATAGTCCAGTTATTTTGGACTTTCCGCTGTTTGTCTAGCGCTGTCGCACGACTTTACCTGACACCAAAATATCGAATGCCGAATGCCGAATGCCGCAGCCTCATCGAGTTAGGCTTCGCTTCATGAGTCAATTCGGTGATAGCAGAGGGGTCCTCATTCGACGATAGACGTCAGATGGTGAGGAGCTGCTGAACAGCTGACAAGCGCAGCAGCCTCGGCTGGGTCTGTCGTCGACGGGTAGTCACTCTGCGCAGTGAACTTCCTTGATCACATGGCATGCACTTCCGAGGAGAAATAAGTTGAGAGAAGTTGGTACAAGACAGAGAGTTAGCACTAGCCAAGAGAGGTTTCTCGTGAATACACACCGAAGTCGTTCTCGCGCACATTTCAGGCTAGACTCCGAGCCCAATCGCATATGAATGTGCAGGAAACAGCCCGGAGATTTCCAGTTGGCGAAGTACACCTCCCAGCAAGAACGAAAACTTCATTGGCCCTAAATACCGCAAAGCACAGAAGGGTCATAAGCAACAAATGACTGACGTCGGCATAGCACATCAAGACTAACCTTGCCGGTGAGTATGAGACTAACTTATAAATTTCGCACAGACGATGATGATAAACTTTACAGAGTCAGAAACGATGTCGGAGATGGCTGAAGGTAGAACGAGCGAAGCTCTTGTGTATTTGTACTGACTGGAAGAAAGCAAGGACCAAGAGCCGATGTCAGAAGACGAATCAAGTCAAAATCCTGGCGATGAGAACAAATTGCCTCTTACGATAGGCCAATGGGACGAGGAGTTTGAATTTCAAAAGCTTCACTCCTCCTTGATTCGTCTTAACCCCCTTGCGTCTGTCCAGGTCTGTCCTCCTTCATTTCTATGTGCAACGGGTAGGATCACGAGTTTAGGTATCATTCGTTTGGCTTGCTCGATTACGCTTTCCATTCCACAACGTCGTGTCTTCCGAATATGGTGACGGAGGCTAACCTACTCTCGACGTTGCCCATAAGTATCACTACAAATTCATCGGGCTTGGGTCGGCCTTCGTAAGTGGCATCCTCCCCACAATCACAAATGCCGCCCGCTGAGCCTTTTGGCCACTGTCAGGCAATTGAACGTTTGCCGATTCTGCCGCTCACGCCGCACGGCCCTCTCTGGTGCCGATTAATGCTGAAAGATGAGCCCTCTCGATATCACGATGCCCATCGCAGGATCCCTTCGCATATCTGCCCTTCTCCTGCCACACGTGCCATGCCTTCCAAGATGCACGGTCGGGCACTGCATTTCAAGGCATCCGCTTTCTGGGTTCATTTGGGAATCGCTGCATCGAGTAATCCACTCATCTTCTGTGGCAACAAGCTGTCACATTGATGAGATGCCGAAGGTGCTGTCGACGGCATCGCACTCTTTCTGCGGCAGGTGAGGAATCAGGATGCGTGCGCAAGAGGCCCGGGAAGCACCGGTGCCGCCTTTCTTGATCATCTGGCCTGCCGTCTCTAAGGGCGCTCGGAAGGTCACCTCTATCCAGGCAGCCTTTACTCGTTATGACCTCCTGCCCAAGACCTGTAGCGTATCATGACCATCATGCAACCCCGCACGAGCGGTTCAATAATAATCTCGCTTCTTGATCATCCCGTCAGGAGACTTATCTTGCTCCGGACTATATATAAGGCGAAAGAGGCAGTCCGGGACTATCTGTCTTTTGAAATCCATCCATTGCAGCCCATTGCCAGAGTTTTGAAAACTGCATATAGTACTTGTACTGTACATCGGAAAGCTACGATATTCGAAGATTTACAGGCAAGTGTGACGTGACATCTTGTAGCTACACACTCTCATTCGGTGCTGACCCCAACTTGCACTTGCTCATCATCATCATGGCGTCCTTCCTCCGTCGCTTCACCACTGCTGCTTCAGCAGCGAAAACACCAATGCAAGTCTCACAAGCGTCTGCGCCAACTCTGTCTAACCCAAATTTTGACTCCGGATCGCAGGGCCAACGTATTCGTGAGTTTTGCGCCCGAAAACGCTCGACGATGTACCTGACCATGCTACTGCGCAACAGTTCGACATTGCTATCGACTCAAAGCCAACGGGACGCGTAGTGTTCAAGTTGTTTGACGAAACCGTGCCAAAGACTGCCCGCAACTTCCGTGAGCTGGCAACCGGGCAGCATGGGTTCGGCTATGCTGGCAGCACATTCCACCGAATCATCCCTAACGTGAGTTCCTCGTGTTTTTGTCCTTCATGTCTTAGGCTCAGCATTTCGATATGGGGGGATGTGCTCGGGCTGGGTAGTTCATGCTGCAAGGGGGCGATTTCACGCGGCACAACGGCACGGGCGGGAAGTCTATCTACGGCGAAAAGTTTGCTGGTGAGAGACACATGTGTGTGTGACCTCCTGTGGTCTCATATGATCTGTTTCTCCTCTGTTTAGATGAGAACTTCACACTGCAACATACCAAGCCTGGATTGCTCTCCATGGCTAATGCGGGCGCTAACACGAACGGCTCCCAGGTATGTTTTGGATGATCTCGGTTACCCCTAACCTCACACTTGACGTGTCTTTTCGCGCAGTTCTTCATCACGACGGTGGTCACAAGCTGGCTTGATGGTAGACACGTCGTGTTCGGTGAGGTCGTCGAGGGGATGGATGTGGTCAAAAAGGTCGAAGCGGTTGGGACCGATTCTGGCCGTCCAAAGGCTCAGGTCACGATCACGTCGTCTGGTACTGTTTAGCTTGACTCTATGCGGCTTCGTCTCTGTGTACGTCGTGCTATTGACAGTATTCGCGCCTTTTTTTCTTGTTTCTGGCATCGCGTCACGCTCGTGCACTCTGCCTGCAGGGGGGCTTTCATGGGTCAGTTCTGTATCATATTCAGCGGCGACTCTGCACGGTATGGCGAGTTCCGTCTGACTGTTCATTATACTTCTGCTTCTGGATACCCCGCAATTCTGCTTCCTATGACTTCTTCCGGAAGAACATCGCTTTTGCGGGGGAGTTCATGAACGTGATTGTTCTGCGTGTGGTCCGTTGCGCCGGCTATCATAAGGACTTTATAAGGTCTCTGCATCTCGACTTCCGCACTTGTGCTCGACAAAATAAAAGCAAGTGATTCTCGCCCAAAATTTCGGGCTATGAGTCACTGCGATTGGTCTGTGTTAAACACGTGCTTAAGACGCGTGCGGCTCTGTTTGTTTGTGCCCGTTTGCAGATTTCTGCTTGAACCCACCATCAATATCTCTTGGGGCCGTCGGGCACCTTGGGCACAACGGCCCCTCCAGAGCCTTTCGAACTGCGCATCACACCTATATGCTTGTTAGGCTGTCTCGGGAAGACTTCATCGTACCTTTGCGCGGCCTTGTCTACTGTCCTGATGGCACCCTACATCCTCGATTGCGATACCCATCAGCTCTGCAGACCACAGGCATCTTACTGTAGCTCTCTCATATCAGCGTCGTGGCAGCGCACTGGCAGGCGCATCTATTCTTCTGGATTCACTAATAAGTTCTTTCTCCCCGCCCTAGGTCATTCGATGACCTTTACTCATCACATTCAATGCGTCATTGCCGGCAAACGTGCTACAAAGTAGCGTCCCGACTTGCCACTTGCGGTGACGTCAAAGACATATCGGGATAGCCTTTGTAGGTCGTGCTACGAGTCACGACTGGACCCGCTATCCTACATCTCTTGTCCGTGGACGCTTCTTCATCGGTCTCCCTGTGTGCGCTTTGGGTTGGGTCTCTGCGACCAAAGGCCCCGCTTTTGTCGCACGGAGGGCGCGGGAATGATGTGCTTGGATTCGTGGGCGTGAGGCGCCTGCCTTTATTTCTCTACTTGTCGCTCTGCTTCTGAGATAGAAGAGCTCAGCGAGCCCGCGTTGTCGCCGAAGATGCCGTGTTCACTGTACTCGTCGTGCTCGGTGCTCTCTGTGGAGTTCATACATGCGTTTTCGGCGGCGGCCTCGCAAAAGCCTCCATGGGAATGTGTTGTAACAAGCGCGCCTTCTTAGCCTTCTAGGTTGGCCGTGTGCTGCTCGTTGATGCGCACTGGGCCCTACACACCATACCTGCCACGGAGACCAAGTCTCTTGTCGGAATCGTGGTTCCGGCCTTCTTTTCCCCACAGACGGATTCCTCTTTACGACTCGCCTTCATGGCATGGTTTGTCATTTTGAAATTTGGACGCTCATTTTGGAGATCTCTAGTTTGTATCCTGGCGGCAGCGACTCGGCTTGTCGGAACTTGCCACCCGCCTCTCCACCTTCCGTCCACCCGCTCTCGACCCTTGACTGAGGAGTCACTACTCAAAGCATGTATTTTATTCCATTACTGTCGAAATCACCACACTGACAAGAGACGTATACAGCTTCTGAGCTCTGCTTGTATGGCCTTGAGCGCTTCAGCCTTGAAATCTTTTGCGAGATCAGGGGAAATCAAAACTCCGGTCAGTGTTTCTGTGGATCAGCGAGAGCCCGCATCAGGCCATCGTGGTATTGCTTGACGGTATATCGCCGTGAACAGCAAAGCTCTGCCCTTGCGGGAGAACAAGGTGCGCCCATGTTGTCGAAACGGTGATGCTTACTGCTGTTCCTCCCGATCCGGGCCGGCAGCGCTCGCAAGCGTCCCTAAGTGTACTCCACCGAATGTCAGACTAGTCACTTCTATTCAAGAAGAATGACCGCCATGGGGGACAGCTGCTTTCCTTTCCGTGTTGACGACGGGTGTAAAACGGGGTGCAGCAGAGAGCGCAGCGGGCGGCCGTCGAGAGTTGGATATAAACCATTGCTTGTCGCGTAGTAGTTACGACTAGCCACGATCGTCCTACGAATACCACCCAAGTGCATTGAGAATCGACGCTCTACGCCGCTGCACACGCTGAGGACGATAAAAGGACTGTTGTGACGAGAAACAGGGCGGACACGCTTCCATTTTACGAGGGGGCAACTTATAATTGCGAGGGGGAACCCGAGGAGGCCGCCGGAACGCACGCCATTGAAGGACATTTCCATTCTGGGACACGCATTTCTGTTGAGGATACCCACCGTGCTCGGTCGCTCTGCTCGTCGACGCACTCGATGCCCAGCTTATTTTCTCGTTCTCGCACAACTTCCACACCCCACAAAGCGAACAGGCCATCGGCAGACGACGTCGCCTACGACGAGTTCGGGCGCGTCAGCAGCCGCAGCTCAAATCGTGGCGTCGTTTCGCTCTCCGGAAAGAAGGACAACAAGAAGGACAAGGACGCGCGCGCTCGCACCTTCAGCACTGCAAAGGGCAGGGCCAGCACCACCGTCGACGACGACGAGCCCCCCATACCCGACGGCAGCTTCCTCCCCCTCACCATCGAGCCACCGAGGCGAGCAGATCCCGAGGGCGGCCCCCCACGCGAGCGCGAGCAGGACTATGGCTACCTCTCTTACCAGCGCCACGTCGTGCTCGGCCTCGACGAGGCCGACCGGCTCGTGCGCACGCTGACGGACGAGCTGGGCTCGCGGGGGCTCACGACGCCGTTTATCTTTTCCAGCCTTGCGCTCGATATCAGCGCCGCGGGCGTGCGCCGCCTGGTGCAGGCGTTCTTGCGGACGTGCGTGCCTTTCCCCGCGCCGGACGCGGACAAGAAGTGGAACGAAGAGGCGAAGTTTGCGGGCCCCCATGAGCTCGGAATGTGCTTGCGCTGGGGCCTTGCCCGGGTGGTCAGAATCGTCGGCGGAAACGCCGTGCGCGGGCTCGTCGGGTGGGAGAACTACATCGAATGGAGCGAGGCTGAAGTCGGTGCGTCGAGCCTGCTGAAGCATTTTTCCCGCACCTTCGCTGACCTCTGCCTGTTCAGCTCTCAGCTATCCAGCCACCCACTTTGCGTCCTTTTTGGCCCCTTTGCAGCCCGTCCTGCGCTCGATTATCATCAATATACTCACGCTCCTTGCGCGCTTCACTGCACATTCCGCATCCTCAGGTCACACGCCGCCCACTCTCTCGCCACTCTTCGGCCCTCTTCTCTTCGGCCTCGGCCCCGCAACCCTTGCATTCCACCATGCCTACGTACACTACCTTCGCGCGACCAACGCCATGGAGCATCTTCTCCTCGCATTCATACGATGGCAAGATGCACCAACGAACGGCTCGAATAGCAGTGTCGGGCAAGGCAGCGCTGCGTCGATGGGTGTGCCTACCCGCCTCAAAGATTGGATTCGCGGATACCCCGCGATGCTGCCGACCGCCCGCAACAAGAAGGATAAGTTGCAGCCCCGGCGCGGGGCCCGCACAGTGCGTGTGGTCAGCGTGCGGCGCAACGTGCGGTTGTACACGCCGGACCTGGTGAAGACCGCCGCGAGCTGGGGTGTGCGTCCCGTCCAGAGTCAGAGCGCGAGCAATGGGCTGGCTTCGTCGAGAGAGTGGGAGCGCGTGGCGCCGTCGACGCTGAAGCTGACCCCGCGGTACGCAGACGGGTACAAGAAGCGCATGAACCTGCCGGCCAACTTCCACCCTTACACAACCGCGGGGTCGAACCTCTCCGTATCGTCGACGACATCGAGCAAGCTTTCCACTTTAGTGGAGGACAGCGATTACTTTGGGCTGGGCAAGGGAAAGGAGACGAGCCTGAACGAGGAGCGGTTCCGGAGTCTGACAGACCTCAAATGGGGAGAGTTTGAGGCGATGGGGTTCGGCGGGCTCGGCACGGATGAGAAAAAGCTGGAGTTCGATCTTACGGAGAGCGCGAGGACAGTGCGTGTCCCGCCTTTCTCTTGATTTCCTTTTTTAACTCTGCTCATCGACGTGATCCACACAGTCGAGGACAGCGAAGCGATCAACATTGACATGGTCGGATTTCTCCAGCTCAGGATTCTCACGCACAGACGCTCCGCTCAATGCGACGCTGCAGTTCAGCACGCCAGTTGCGAACACGATTCAGACGTGGCCGTCGCAGCAGGTAGAGATGACCCGTAAGCTGAAGAAGACACAGCGCGCGCTGCCGCCATTCGGATGGGACACGGAGCCCGTCGTGGGCTCGGAAGAAGTCATCGAGGAAGCATTCATTGACGTCTTTTGCGATCTCGTTTATGGTGGTGGATGGATGGACTTGGAAAGGGAAGAGGAATTGGATAGGGAATGTAATTGGGCCCTAGTGAGTACATCTAAAAATGCTCTATCATCGTCACAGTTGCTTGATTGATCTGTGTAGGTCGAGTTCAAGGCTTTACCTGTTGCCCGGTCGACGACAACACCAGGCGGCAATGACCCACGAACGGCAGGCATCGTGTTCCTATTCGAAGAATTTGTCCCGGCCGAGTACAGACAGCAGCTCTCTATCAATGGACAAGGAAGACGACGACTGGCTTCTCTATTCTCTCCTAGCAAGTCTAAGCAGTGGAAACCTGCAGCAACTCTCAACGGTCGGCCGTACGTGATTGGCCACGTCCCCAAGAGCCCTTCCTATCGTGAAGTCGAGTTCGAGGGCATCCTGCGCGGGGGTCAGAGCCAAACAAGGCTCCTCACGCTTGATGGCAAAGGCGGCGTTAAAGCGGCGGTCACAGCTGTCCCTCAGACGCCTCAGACGCCCCAGATTGAGCGCGGCAGCACGCCTCGCGGGGGCGTTATTTCTGGTCCACTTTACCTTGGCACACGGTCGAACACCCCGACGCAAGCACGCACACCAAGTCCTCTTTCCCCTCCGGGTGGCCGACCGCCGCGATTTCGGCTCCCCTTGAACTTGACCACACCGGGGTACCGCAAGTCTGTGATTCCTCCTTCTGAGTACGAGAACGTGGATTTTGAAACGCGGCTGGCGAGTTACAGTGACGACGAGCTCAACAGCGGCTCCTTGACGCCCGGAGGATCGTCCAAGCACGACCGACGCATGTCCAAGGACGATGCGTGGGTTGACATCCTCGTCGCGAACCACGGACGGAGGCTCGGCGGACAGGATGCGGAGGTGCGCCGGCGGGGACTTCGCGGCGGCGTCTCAGACCCGGAGCTCGCGAGCCAGGAGGTCGCACAAGCATTAGCGGGCGTCCGTGCGCATACTCCTGCGTTCGAAGAAGAGGACGAGGATGCGGAAGGCGAGAGCGAGATCGAAGCCATGCACGTACCCGGCCAAGACACAGAAACGCTCGACGAGGCGCGGACGGAGGGCAGTCAGCATCTGGACGGCGAAGAGGAAGATGAGGATCGCGCTGCGTCGCTCATTTCGTCGACAAGGCGCCGGCCGGGCTATTTCGACCTCCATCCTGAGCGCCGACCGGCCGGCGAGGCCGACGACCCCCGCGCGCGCCTTGCGAGGCGCTCGGTTGACAGCGACGAAATGGGCAGCGCATACCGCGGGTCTGTCCGTCCCCCAAGATCGATCAATGCGTCCGACGTGAGCGACTTTGAGCCCGTTGATGGTCACATGTCGCCTGTCATGGACACGCACGACTATGAACTCGGTATGCGTCCGAGAGACCTGGACGCTGAGCCTTCTCGGGTTGAATCGATGACGCTCCCCTCACTGTTCAACAACCTCAATGCGAATGGCAACGGCACTGGCAACGGCACCGTTGCGCCCGCGGATAGCAACAGGGATAAAGGCGCGAGCAAGGTCGCGACACGCACGGCCGCGCTTATCGAGATGTACCGCGAACGTGAGCGCCAGGCCGTCCCCGTCCCTGGTGCTGCCGTCGCTAATGCTGCTGCTGTCACTCCTGCGCCATCTCGCATCCCACGTCCGCAGGGAGCGGCACCCAAGGAGGAGGCAGCTCTGCCTCCCGTGCCCCCGCGTTCCCCATCGCCGCCCGCGTCGGTCATAACGGCGGAAAGCGAACTGACGCCGTCGATCTTGGAGGTGGATGATGGGCGTGATAGTCCCTACCGGTATGTGCACGGCGCGCCGCTGCACAACGTTGTCGAGGAAGAAGAGGAAGAAGTATAATCGCCTGCTGGGCGCACCATGGCGTCTTGTGCCTGTTTTTTGTGATTCCCTTTTAGCTGTTTGTGTCAAAGGCTGCGTAAAAAAGGTTACCCTATTCCATCCCGATCCACTCGTTCATAATATGTTCTCCGCTTGTCCTCCTTCCTCTTCTCTCCTTGTGACTTCGTAACGTTACTCCACCCTGACACTCGCTCTCCGTCGCTCACTGTACCCCGCCCAATTTGCCGATCGCTGGGGTGTTTCCCTTTCACCTTCCATTCTCTGCTTCATATATGCCTTTCCCCATTTCCTCTTCTCCATGCTGCGCTGGGTCTATGGTTCCCTCTTTATATCACTTCTGCTTCTCTTCTCTTTCTTTCTTTCTTCTTTTCCATCATTCCCTGTTTGTGCTCTTGAGCCAGACACGCGTCGAAAGTCAGGCTCCTATGCATCCCTGTGATGCGATACCACCCGGAGCCCTGACCTCGACCTCTTCCTGCCGTCAGTCGTTGGAGTTCGTAAGAGCCCAGATGGTACTTATTGCGTATACGATACCATACATACATATACACACCGCACGACTTCATACCTGTCACTCCACAACAGCTGTGCGCACCGCACCAAACGGGCCACACCACCATACCACAACACCTCAGCACACTCGTTTCGCTCGCCGTAGCTCCACGGCAGTGATCAGTTGCTCGCTCCTCTCCTTTAAATTGTCGATCGTGTCGTCTACCGTTCAGTTCCTTCTCATACGCCTTCCCATCTTCCACCTGACCATTTTCCCTCTTCGATTTGTTTGCCCTTTCGCAACTGTTTATCCGGTGGGGAAATTTACCTGTTACTTGGCAGCACCCGATCTACTCGATCCGAACGCAACTGGTCGAGCGAGGTGGGTGCTTTCTGAGTGCATGGGGTTGGAGTGTGGAGCGTTGAATGGTGGGCCGTCGGCATTTGGGCGCGTTGAGTTGTTGGGAACGAAGGCGAGAACGAAGGCGTGCGGTGGTATTCACAAGTTACATTCTATACTCTCTCCGACTCTGCGATCATGCATGTTGTCCGCTTACTTACCCCCGTAATCTGTAAATCCAGTTTGGACTCTGCTTCAGTTCACAAATCCCACTAGGATGAGCAGGGTTAGGGTTTCCTAAATGGCTCTACGGTGGACACGCCGCCAATTTGGCTCTTCGCCGTACATTCATGCCAATTGGTGTCCTTGTGCTTTTTCTGCTCCTCTCGTTATTTTCCTTCGGGTGAGAACATGAATAACCAAGATCAAGAATGACCCTATCATGACAGCCTGACAGGCCCGTGTGCAGCCTCATGCTTCATTCATGTTGGCCTGGAGCTGCGCTGCTGCACGTGGCAACTTTGAGGCCTTGAGGACCACTCTTCTGTCCCGGTATGGTTGACATTCCTTCATAGATGCACTGGAACCGAAAGATGATGTTCCTTTCCCGCTCTAGACTTGCACCTTTGTCGCGCGATCGACTATGGAGCACATCTACGTGCTGCGTACTCTGCAAAAATAGGATCTGCATGAAAGATTTGCAATGAGGTATACACAGTCAGAACTGAAAGTCATGATTGAACAGCAACATCACGGATCATGATACAACAAGGATCATTCTGCGGTACCTGGAGTTTCTTGTTTATGGACTCCATTCTTATTGACATGGCATCAGAGCGGAACAGCTGTGTTTTGGATGAGACATGCGCTGTGCAACCATCACAGGCGGAAGATTATGGTGCGCCAGGTTTCAGTTTTCATTAGCTTGGACTCAGGAACCGCATGCGAGTCTGCCAACTCCCGTGAATGCAAAGCGTACCCTCGACGGTATAAGTCAGCGCCGAGCCTTCACTTCTACGCGCCTACAGAGCTGACTTCCATCTGATTGCAGATACGGTGAAGTGGGCAAGAACGAGACCGTGCCATTCCCACCACTCCACATCTCTGCAGCTGTAATTGTACGCAAGCCGTCTGCGATCGGTCACTGATACTAAATAGACCGTCACATCTGCTTCAGGAGGTGTTTGGTCTGGCCTTTTCCAGTGGCCAGATATGTGGGTTGTGATTGTGCCGCTGGCAGTCTGGCTTCGGGTGAGCATGGACCCCAGACTTAGCTCGCATTAGTTGACTGGCTACTTTATTGGGCGCTTTCATGTATCAGCCTATCGATGCAGTGGAAACGAAAGGACGCTACCAAACATGGGATTGGCTCTGCCTAACGCGCTATCCTTTGCTTACAACCACGAGGAGACTGCGCATCTTCTTTCACCGATGATTC
Source organism: Heterobasidion parviporum (assembly GCA_002994785.1). Taxonomy (NCBI): domain Eukaryota; kingdom Fungi; phylum Basidiomycota; class Agaricomycetes; order Russulales; family Bondarzewiaceae; genus Heterobasidion; species Heterobasidion parviporum. The sequence goes on from PDUQ01000022.1 coordinate 325,536, forward strand.
TCGAATAGCTATCACTCGAACATTCTGTTCCCGTCTGATGAGACCCCTATAGGTTACTGCGGAACTTTTTTTCGTCGATCAGACGGCGTGTCATTATCTCACTCGGGTTCTTCAAGACGCTGCGCATGCCTGAAGGTAACTTAGAATTTTCCGGGATGTGTATTTGTATCTCAAGAAGACCTTAATCAGCGGATAGCCCTGTCCCGTCAACAACTCCCCCTCCTATATTCTCCCCACATGGCCGGCAATACGAGCACTTTGCAGCAGTATCGCTCCTCCATCGCAGCCGTCAGTAGCGGCAAAGAAGCGAATGAGGAGGCATGGATGACGATGTGGTGCTCGTCGAATTGGGCCGAGCTTCTTCAGCCTGCACCACTCAGTATCTCTCTTCTTGGTTCTGTTCTATGCATAGCATCTGGGACAGACGACTTCAGTAAGACTTGATCTGTCGCGCGTAGGTGTCTCTGTTAATATGTGACATCTCAGGCCTACAAACCCCTCCTTCAGAGGGGGGTTCACAGTTAACCTGGAAATATGTGAAACACCCAGATTCATTCAAGACGTGCCTCATGCAGGTATGAATTGTGGATAATTGCGAACACTGCATTGCTGAAAAAGCCCTATCAGATGGTGGGAGATGGCTACACGGCTTTTGAAACAGCTCACACGAAGATGCAAACCATTCAAGCGTTGTCGGAGCAGATGCCAGACGTCATACGGAACCTCGTCACCGTCCTGTAAGATTATATGCTCTCTCATCCCAGTCTATGTGATACGAGGTGCACTGTTAGGGCGACCGGGACCCAGGTGGAGGTGGAAGCTTTCTTCAAGACAGGGCTCAACGATCTCGGATCTTTGGCACGTAAATGCGAGGACGCTGCCAATGCTTGTGTTACCGGGTTTGATGATCTCTCTAACCTCAGTCGTAAGTGTTTCATCCACATGTAGAGCCGAAAACTGAAAAACATGGAGTAGAGGAGCTGTCCGTGGCCTGTACTTATAGGGCTGGAACAGCCGAACAAACCATTGTCGCAGTGAGTTTTATTCGCCAGTCTATGCAGCGCCGACTGACCTTGGCGTCAAAAGAATGACATGCACCTCAAGGTGTTAGCAGAAGAGAAGAGAAGAAGGGAAGAAGACCTTATCGTCACCAAAGAGGCGATGGACATCTCTCGAAAATCGTTCGATGACGCACAAGACTTATTCAAAGATGCTGTCAAGTCGATGCCATCCGGTTGGAGCCTCATGGGGATGCGTCTCGTCGAGGGTTTTGTTGACGTCGTGTGTGAGTCATTATTTAATACAGTCTGAACGGGCAGAGAGATAATCATGGTTGATTCACAGCGTCTGCAGCTAGTATCGTCACGCTAGGGCACAGCATTTCCAAAATCAGCAGTATTGTCACGCTAGGGCACGGCAATTCCACAAGCAGTAGCGAAAGAAAACGCGGTAGCGAGAGAGCCGAGCAGAAACTGAGCACGCTGAGCACCCCGGAGAATATGACTGATCCTGGCACTCAACGCGCCCCGTTGATCGCAGTGCATGTGTCATCACTAAAGAATCTCTTGTATAACCAAGAAGAAGGGCATGCCTCAGAACCAGACTGGGCTCAACTCTCTACTGCCGATGGTCACAATGGGGGTATCTACTTGAAGGACGCCTTTCAGGTGTCGAGGAATTTCTTGGATCCATCAAAGCCTATCTCAATTTCTCTCTTGAGGATCTTAGATACATGCACTCCGGTTTGTAGACTTTGATCTGTTTTCGACGGAGCCATGCTTTAGTCTAACATGTCGTTCATAGGTTCTCGACGATCTGATCGCCACAACAAGGTCGGCTCAATTTAACGCCCTACTTTCTCGCATCCCAAATCACCGTGCGGTCATCGATAAAGCCGACGCAGATGTGAAACATCTCTGTCAAATTGCTTCATTTGCTGCGCAGGTGCCCGGAACGACTGCTTCCGGACTGGCCTACCCATCGACACCTCAGCTCTCTGGAAAGGCTTCCGAGGTCGCACTTCAATCAGCGCAATACAAAATTGAAATGACACGCGCGAACTTGGCTTCGTCTCGCGATGCCTTTTATAGTGTATCTCAGCAGCGCCAAAAGCAACAGAGCGAGATCACGAAGACCATATTGGAAATGACTCAGCTCGACCTGGCTAATCTCAGTGTTAAAGGTCAGTCATCGCTTGAGGCTTCGCTGTGCTCATGGTTCTCGATCTAACACCTCATAATTTCAGAGATCATTCCTATCCTGCGAAAGGCCATGGCGTCATTCAACCTACTTCGCGCTAGATTTTCGCAGCTTGCACAGTTCTTCCGTTCCATAACTTCCCTCGTCACCGACATCATGGTACCATCGACTGAACGTCTCGTGGATGCCCTCACTCAAGGGGAGAAAATGGTTCTATCTGGGGTTTCGTTGGGCGGTATGTGATTAATTCGCAAAATGAAAACAGACTGTTGAGCAGGGATTCCCTCAGATTTCACTCGAGACCTGATCTATCGACAGTGTATGGCTCCTTTGAAGTATGGTCTCTTCATCTTTTCTTTCTGGGCGGCATTCCTGATAATTGGTTTAGGGTGGCTCTACTGACGAACAAAGTCAGCAACATCTATGTGCGCGTCAGTACGGAGCATATCTTGCCGGCTCAACGTCAAGTGGTGAGAGTGAAACTTTCCTCTTACAGTTAATACGATCCTAATGATGTCAAGGCGGAGATGTTAGAATTCTCAGACAACACCGTGGAAGGGCGAAAGACGTTGATGGCTAATCTTACTTTGAAGCAGAAAGAGCTCGAGCGTCAGGCAACAAGACAGTCAGACCAGGTAAGCTCGTGTGACTTACCTCAAACGTCATTTTCATTTTCGTACACCTGTCCTCAGATTCTTGCTCTGATCGAACGAGATCAGCAACAGTTTCGCACTGCAATCGATGCCCGACTTGCCAAGTTTACCAGCGTCATCCAGACCGTGTATCCGGCGATTACTTCGAGTGCTCCAGCTTCGATTCAGATGATTACTGATGCCCATGTCGCGGATGTGTCCGCTGCCCGGTTCGATGAGTATTCTGATGCGCTGTTCGAAGCGACAGTAGCGACCGGGAACGGAGCAAGAATCAATGACCTGATGTAGTTGCTCTCATATGTTGCTTTAGAGGTCAAAATTAGGACTTTATTTCAGTCACGCCTATCTACTCAGTGCGCTCAATTGAACTCCCATGTTATCGGAATGCGTCCAAGAGATTGGTCTGCCAACTTGCTGAAAGCGCTCGGGGTGAAGTCTAGATCGTTCAACTTGCATCCCGTGCATCGGTCGGTCACTTTGACCTTCACGGACTTGTTCTTGACTGAGATGGAGCACACGCATGAGACCGCAATCACGTAGGGTACGAACAAGGCGAGGACTTACAGTGAGCCGTGATACTCTTGTTACAAATGGGATTCCTAAAGATATTGATCAACATCGAACACGGTTGAAGGACGAGTCAGTGCATGCAGCATACTTGTTTGGGTTCTTTCCAGCTCCACTGAACATGGGGTTATCAGACTATGCTCAGCAGGATCGTTGGCCGCACTTACGGGAAGCTATCGAACAGCTGCTGCGAAACGGCGACGATCATATCTTTGCTTGAATTTTGTATACCGCATGCTCCAAGTCCGGGCTCGAAAAAGGTTCCTAGAATACCGCCAACGGATGTAGCTTATCTCTGTCACCGAGAAAATTTTGCTGACCTTGTCCCGACTTGGAGGCAGCCCTACTTGTGGGGGTAGGAGCAGCACTGACCGATGCTGCCAGAGCAGAAAGGAGAAGGATAAGAGGAGTGAAGGCGACCATTATGATTACGAATCGAAATATGAAAGAGCGAGTGAGGTGATAAAAGAACTAAGGTAGGTTGAAGTGAAGTGAACAGTGTTGGGAGGCGCAGCCTGGCGTTCATGGTCATTGACGAGGTCATTTTATACACATCCGTGTAGAGGAGGATGTATCAGATGGGGCTGGGTAATACACAGCGCGTAGCGGGGTTTCCTCCGGGCGTCCTGGAGACCCTAATGGGTCATGTCTGCCATCAACATGGGCGGTAGCGGCAACAACCTCCATCCGATGTCGCACACTACGGGAGACAGAGGCTGTTCCGCAGAACTTGTGTGCATGGCCTGATGAAACCTAATTCCATGTGAACCCTGCTTGCCCATCGCATACCATCCCGTGATGATACAGACTTTTCTCCCTTGGCCCTGTGGTATCGCGGTGATGGTTGATGAGCAAAGGGAGAACCAGGTGTAAAAGCGAAAGTTCTCGTCCCGCTTGGTTGCATCTAGAAACAATCTGTCAGATCAAAGGGCAATGCAGAGTAGTTTGATTGGAAGTCAGATGGAGATATAGGCAGAAGCTTACATAGACGAAGGCTCCGATAACGACACAACGCGGGAAACCATAAACTAGTAGGACCACGCTCTCGCGTTTGGGTTACCGTTCGTTGGAGGCATGACGATAGGGAGGCACTGCCCCGTCAAGCTAACCCAGAAAAGATTGAAATGAATTATCGTCGGGCGGCACAGAACAGCATATACCGTATACATTGAGCAATCAACACAAACCGCTGACCATCGCGCCAGCGTCTGCACTCGCTATCAATCGCAGGGAGCTGTCGAGAAGGGCGGCATCGGTGATAAATATGCTAGTCAAGCTCGCGTTCGCCTCGACGAGACCCTGCAGCCTCGTAATAGCGGTCACGAACCCAGACGCAGAGTGGATCGCATCCCAAGGCGCCGTCTGCGCCGCTATCCCTCCGAGAAAGACGGACACGTCGAACGCGGTGTTCACGACCTCCGCAATGTGCTGGCGATCGCGCTCGAGAGCCTGACGGGCGCCCTCTAGCTGTGGCCCCAACTCGTTCAGCTGGCCCTGAAGGGCATTGAATCGCTGAATGGAGCCATGGTGGTCGGACAGTTGTGCTTTGGCGTTACCCAACTGACGTTGCGCATCGTCGCGATTGCGAGACGCGGTGTCGATCACCTCGTCTAACCTCCTCATACGCCTGAAAATGTCTCCCAAGTCAAAGACGGTACCGAGGCCGAACGTCAAGAAGTGTCTGAATAGGGCGATTCCTGTCAACCCGTCCCGCCCAACGTAGAGAAATCATGCCTACCTCGCGACCGCGGCAACCTGCATCCCTTCCATCTCACGTCTCGCACGCGACCGAGCTGAATCCGCGTGCTCGATATCCCTCCGGGAAACGTCCACCGTCTGCTGTGATGTCCTGACCTGCTCCTCGGCCCTCTGGATCTCCTGCTGCAACAAGCCGGTTCTGGCGCTAACCTGGCGACGGCAGGTCTCGGCCCTCGATGACCAGTACGCAACCTCGACCGCCGTCCCGTTCGCTTGCTCCAGAGCCGAGCGAGCGAGTTGATGGACCGCTTCGAACTGCTCGTGCGCTTGAGCGGCCACCTTTCGTGCGGAGAGCACTGCAGAGCGCTGGGACGACACGGAGGAGGCAGGGATGAGTGCAAGATTGCGAGCCGCATCGCCGAGCTCGACGACGGTCGCGATGGCTCGATCGCAGGGATCGCGGACGCTATGTACGAGGTCGTCCTTGAGGTGTGGGATGTGGGTCGAGAAGTGTCGAGCCATTTCAGAGATTTTCTCCGTGTCGTGTATCAGCGCATTGGTATCTGGTCCTGGGTCTCCCATGCTGAAGAAGGAAGGGACAATGACGAGGGAAGGGACGGGCCGTGAAGTGTGCGCTTGATTTCAAACGTTGTGCTGATATACATCGCCGCTGGTCATAAAGCGCAGTGTACAACACAAGCATCAAGTGCGTATGAACGGAGATGCATTGCGACTTGGATGCGTAATGCGTGGATACCTGCAGGTGTGAAATGGGGTGGATATGGATGGGGAAGCAACAATCGCAGTCGGAAGAAGCCTACTAACTACTGTCACAAGAACGTGGATCAGCGATAGGTCGCGGGACTCGACTTCGATCACCGCTCACCGATATTTTGAGCGGTCAGGCTAGATTAGGCAATAAAGCTATTTGAAGTTGACATCGAGTAATATGGTACAGCAGCGCAAAGAGGACCCTGGCATATCCTATGATAGATTAGCTTCGGCGGCGCGTAAGATCAAAACACGGGTGTAGTCAACGAAGCCTACACTATATTGACCCACCCGTGATCTTTTCTGCGCATCGTCTCCTCAATGAGGACCACCAGTTACACACTTGGGCCAAGGCGGCACGCAGACCTCGCAACCATTCGTACACCCGGAATGCACCTACACACACATAGGTCTTCATCTAGACATGCGGTACGCCACCATGAGACGTCGAGAAGCGAGTCAAAAAGTACAACAAAGCGGCTCACAAGCGCCTTCAGGTCTGCGCTCGCTATCGAACGCAGAGAGTCATTGAGCCGTGCGGCGTCCATCATGCAAACATTAGTCAGACGCGGGTTCGCGTTGATGACCCTCTGGAGCTTCGCGATTGCCTTCATATGACCGGACGCCGTCTGTATCGCATCCCAAGGCGCCGTCTGCGCTGCGAGCCCTCCAAGGAAAACAGAGACGTCGAACGTGGTGGTCACCAGCTCCAGCATGTGCTCGCGATGGCGGTTGAGGGATTGGCGAGCGTCGTCCAGTTGGGGAACTACATTGTTCAGCTGGTCTCGACGGCCGCTGAGCCGTTCAATGGAGCTATGATAATCGGCCAACCGCGCCTCTGCGACGCCGATGCGATTGCGCGCGTCCTCACAAGAGCGGGAGGCATCAGCGATGACTCTCTCCCAGTGGCCTATAGTTCTGTAACAGTTTCCCAAGTCGGCGATTGCTCCAAGACCGAGTGTAAAGACGTCCCTGGGTTTGATGGTTGAGCATCGTGCACCAGAAATAGACATAGACAGACGTACCTCACTGCAGCTACTACCCTCGCCCCTATCAATTCGCCGTTCGTATGCGCTATCGCCTCATTGGCTTGTTGAATGTCCCTTTGGGCTGCCTCTATTGTCTGTTGCGACGTTTCAACTTGCTCCTCCGTCTCTTGAATCTCCGCCTGCAGCAGTGCCGTCGCGTCGCGGACCTGGCGCCCGCAGGTATCCACCCTCGCCGACCAGTATGCAATCTCGACCGCAGTCTTATTCGCATCCTGTAGCGCAGACTGGGCGAGCTGGTGGACGGCGGCGAATTTCTCGTGCGCGCGCGCGGCGACGTTGCGCGTTCGCACGGAGAGCACGGCGGAGGTGGGGATGAGCTCGAGCGAGCGCGCAGCGGTTTCGAGCTCGATGACGGTCGTGATTGCTTGGTCGCATGGGGCTCGGACGGTGAGAATTAGGTCGTCTCTGAGCTGTGGGATGTGTGTGGAGAAGTGCTGGGCCTTCGAGGATATCTCGTTTGCTTCGCGCATCATCGCATCGGGATCCGACTCCATGGCGCCTCAATTCTGTCTGAGGAACGGATGCTGTAAGGCACTCGGTGCACAACAACCAAAATGAGGACACAAAAGAGAGATCCTTACTTCGCTCCAGATTCCAAGGAAAAGCAGCGCGAGATTTGGGTACGCACTGCACCTGTATTTGAAGCGCAGTGCATTTACACTACCAGCCGAGATGCGCAGGTTCGCCTACCTCGTGGACCCTGCAGGCTTTTTATGGTTGTGCATATATAGCAATCTCTATTCAAGAAGGCGTTGCTGCGGTGCTAGAGAAGCAATGTCTCCGCAATCGCTCAAGGTCGTGTCTGGAAGATTGGAATGTTCTGCTTCTCGAGGTGTAGTCTCCAGAAGGGTCAACACGCGCTACTGTCAAATATGGAAGACTGCCGGTGTCACTGGCGCTTGGGTTCTGCATGCAAGAGGTCTCGGCCCTCGATGACCGATGACCAGTATGTACGCAACCTCGACCGCCGTCCCGTTTTCTTGCTCCAGAGCCGATAGACCGCTTCGAACTGCTCATGCGCTTGGGCAGCCACCCTTCGAGACGACACGGAGGAGGCAAGGACGAGCGCGAGGTGGCGAGCGGCATTGCCAAGCTCGATCGCTCGATCGCAGGGATCGCGGACGCTATGTACGAGGTCGTCCTTGAGTTGTGGGACATGAGTCGAGAAGTGTCGTGCCATGTCAGAGATTGTCTCCGTGTCGTGGATCAGCGTATTGGTAACTGGCGCTGGGTCTCTCATGCTCAAGAAGGAATGGATGATGAGGAGGGAAAGGGCGGGCCGCGAAGTGAGTGCTCGATTTCAACAGTAGTAGGACGGGAGGTGTTGGTATACATCGTTGCTGGTCCTAAAGCGCAGTGCATCAACAACAAGCACGAAGGACATATGAACGGATATGTGCTGCGACTTGAATGCATCAATGCGTGACCTGCAGGTGTGAAGTGTAGTGGGCATGGGCTGGGCAAAACGCAGTCGGAAACCTGACTTGCTACGATCACAGAAACGTGAATCAGCGATAGGCCGCAAGACTCGGCTTTTGTTGGCCGTTCATCAAGACTCTGACCAGGCCACATCGGATCAGAAACCTGCGTATATTGTGGTCGAGCAACACAGCAACGCAGCGCAAACCCCGAGCGATCAACACAAGCCGCTCACAAGCGCCTCCGCGTCTGCGCTCGCTACCAAGCGCAGAGAGTCGTCTAGCAGCGCGGTGTCCGTCGTGAAAATACCAGTCAGACGCGCGTTCGCATCCACGAGGCCCTGCAGCTTCGTGATCGCCGTCACGAATCCAGACGCAGTCTGAATCGCGTCCCAAGGTGCCGTCTGCGCTGCGAGCCCTCCAAGGAACACGGACACGTCGAACGCGGTGTTCACGATCTCCTGCATGTACTCGCGATGGCGGTCGAGCGTCTGGCGGGCGCCCCCTAGTCGGGGAACCACATTGTTCAGCTGGTCCTTAACGCCGTTGAGCCGTCCAACGGAGCTGTGATGATCTGCCAGCTGCGCCTCTGCGCCGGCTCTGCGTTTGCGCGCATCCTCACAAGCGCGGGAGGCACCAGCGGCGACTCGCTCCCAGTGGTATATATGCTTGTAACAGTCTCCCCAGTCGAAGACTGCTCCGAGACCAAGTGTAAATATATCCCTGGGTTCCCTCGTTGAGCATCGTGCACCAGACATGGACATAGACAGACGTACCTCACCGCAGCTACTGCTCTTGCCCCTGCCAATTGGCCGTTCGCATGCGCTATCGCCTCGTTGGATCGTCGGATATCCCTTTGGGCGGCCTCTATCGCCTGCTGCGATGTTTCAACTTGCTCCTCCGTCTCTTGAATCTCCGCCTGCAGCAGTGCCGTCGCGTCGCGGACCTGGCACCCGCAGGTATCCGCCCTCGCCGACCAGTACGAAACCTCGACCGCAGTCTCGTTCGCTTCCTGGAGCGCAAACTGGGCGAGCTGGTGGACGGCCACGAATTGCTCGTGCGCGCGAGCGGCCACTTTCCGCGCAGAGAGCACGGCGGAGCGATGGGAAGACAGGGAGGAGGTAGGGACGAGGGCGAGCTCGCGCGCGGCTGTGCCGAGCTCGACGACGGTCGTGATTGCTTGGTCGCATGGGGCTCGGACGGTGAGAATCAGGTCGTCTCTGAGCTGTGGGATGTGTGTGGAGAAGTGCTGGGCCTTTGAGGATATCTCGTTCGCTGCGCGCATCATCGCGTCGGGATCTGACTTCATGGCGCCTCGATTCCGTCTAATAGGGGACAGATAAGGCTCTCGGTGCACAACAATCAAATGAACGACACGGAAGAGAAATTCTTACCTTGCTTCAGATTTCACGGGACAGCAGCGCGAAAACTGGGTACGCGCTGCAGCTGCTTTTGAAGCTGTACAGTGCCAGCCAAAATGCGCAGGTTCGCCTACCTCATGGACCCACGGATGCAGCAAGATGCCTGCAGTTTTTGTACGATCGCGCATATATAGCGATCCTTATTTGAGAAGGTGTTGCTGCGGTCCCAGTGAGCAACAGCTCAAGGTCGTGTCTGGAAGATTGGAATGTTCTGCTTCTCGACATGCAGTCTCAAAAAAGGGATGCGCAGCCATCGGCGAGATGGGCAACAAGCATGCGAGGACTGCACACGAGTCACTGATTCAGCGAAGGTGACGGTGAGTTCCGTCCCAAGGCATGGAGGTTCCTGGGACCAGTGGTTCCAGTGTCACTCTATCCCCGTTTTTAGCTGATATGTCGTGTTCGCAGGAGTGCATGAGGTCCCGAGCGGTGCCCAAAGGGCTGTGATCTTTCGAAAAGAACATGGATGCAGAAGGGGAGAGGAACTCAGAGGATAGCTCGGAATCACCCGTGCTTATTTGGCACGTTGACAAGTGCTTGGTAGCCGGAGCCGAAGCACGCGAGGACGGCGAGGACGACGGCGCGGACGTCCCCCACCAGCGACCATGTCCCGCCTCCGCCCCTCCCCCTCCTCGCTCTCCCAGCCCCCCGTCTCGCACACCCGCCCGCTGCGCATCATCGCCTCCGGCACCCTCTTCCTCACCCACGCCCTCTCCCTCCCGCACCACCCCGCGCCGTCCGGCACCGTCCGCGCACACGAGTACACGCGCTCGCGCAACGGCTCCGCGAGCACCATCCTCGCCGTGCTCGCGCAGTTCCGCGCCCTCGCGCTCGACGCGGGCGCGGGCGGCGGCGCCGGGATCGAGGGGTGCTGGCTCGTCGCGAGCCTGGGCGGGAACGACGAGGGCAAGGAGGTCATACGCGAGCTGGACAGGATCGGGGTCAACACGCGCTACTGCAAAATATGGGAGACGGCCGGTGTCCCTGGCGCTTGGGTTCTGCATGCAAGTGAGTCCGACCTTGAATCACCGTGCGTCCCAACGTGTGCATCGTGCGCCTCTCGCGATGAAACCTCGCTCGTACCACATCTCGACATTTGATTGATACACCGCAGACCGTGCTGACCCCTATCTACCGACGGACGCACAGACGACACCGACTCGCAGAGCGTGATCAACCACAACCCGCTCCCAGACATCACCCACGAAGAGTTCGTCTCCCTCCTCGGGCCCCTCCTCGCCCCCGAAAACTACCCCCCACCGGCGCCCTCGCTGCCCTCCCCGCCGCTCCAGCCCAACTTCCCGCCGCGCCCCTCCCTCTCCGCGCCGTCCCCGGGCGTGCCCGCCCCGCCCAACGGCCCCACCGGCCCCACCGGCCAGCCGCAGAGCCCCGCGCCGTTCGACTGGCTGCACTTCGAGGGCCGCTCCGTCAAGACGACGCTCAACAACATCGCGGGCATCGACGGGCTCGCGCGCGAGCGCAGGTGGCGCGCGCACTGCGTGTTCAGCGTCGACGTCGGCCGGCGCGCGCGCCAGGGCGTAGAAGCGGTGTGAATCCTCTGCCTCTCTCTTTTCCCCTCTCCTCGCCCCGCGCGCGCCCGCTCGCTCACGCCCGCCCCGCCCCGCGCAGCTCATCCCGCACGCAGACGTCGTCTTCCTCAACAGCCACTACGCGCGCGCCCACTCCCCCGCGTACGCCGCCACCCCGCGCGCCTTCCTCCTCTCCCTCACCGCCCTCGCGGCCCCACACGCCCTCCTCGTCGCGCACTGGGGCAAAGATGGCGCCGCGGTGCTCTCCGTCCCCACGCGCGAATACTTCCAGAGCTCCGGCTGGGCCGCCGACGCGCCCCACGCGCATGTGCCCGCGCACGCGCCGCCGTCCCCGCGCGGCGCGCGCGCGGAGGGCGCGATGCACGAGCATGCGCGCGGGGACGGGCACGAGCACGAGCACGAGCACGAGGCGATGAGCGTGCGCTCCGGGAGCGACTTCTGGGCGTCGCCCGGCGCGCGGCGCACGCCGTCCTCCGCGAGCGCGTTCTCGGCCGCGTACCTCAGCGGCTCGGGGCACGGGCACGGACACGAGCAGCTTTCCCCGTGCCGTGAGCAGCGCGAGCGCGGGCACGGGCACGAGCACAGCAGGCGGCACGCGCGCGAGGGCGAGGGCGAGGGCGAGGGCGAGGGCGACTCGGACTCGGACTCGGATGCGGATTCGCAGGGGACGGAGATCGCGGGGTCGAGCCACGGCGGCGCGGCGCGGGCGCCCGCACACGCGCCGCACCGCCCGGGCCCGGGCGCGGCGCCGCGCGACGAGGGCGTGTGGGACGAGGTCGGGGCGCAGGACGCGTTCGTGGCGGGGATGATCTACGCGCTGAACCGGCGGTTGCTGCCCGGGGCGCCGTATAGCCCTGGCTTGGGCGCGCTGGAGGGCGCGGTGGGCGCGGGCGTGGGCGCCGGGGGAGTGGGGTGGGGAGGAGGGGCGGCGGTGGAGGCTGGATGAGTGTTTGAGGTGAGTGTGTTACTGCTTTGTTTGATTTTGCGTTCCGTGACGGGCGGGTGGCTGATGGGTGATGGGGGTGTTTTTTTGTTGGTGGGTGGGTGGGGTAGGTTCGCGACGGAGCTGGCGGGGAGGAAGGCGAGGAGGCGCGGGTGGGAGGGGTTGGCGGAGGAGATGGCCGCGGCGGGGTGGTTTGACGGTTGACGCGTTGACGGCTGGTCAATGATCTCCGGCACGGCATGGTAGTGTATGTACGTTCTGCGCGCGCCCCTCTTACTCTGTCTTGTCGGCGCCGCGCACGCTTTCTCTCTCTTTGCGAGTCTGTACGATTTCACGGCGCAATGAACGTTCATGACGATCGGATGCGTGAATCGCGACGGGAAGGAAGGCTGGGAGGACATGATCGGATTGGATTGAATTGGATCGGATCGGATCGGATGGTGGGAAAGTGAAAGTGAGATACAGGATTTATGGATACAGACTGCTGCTCGCCGAGCGTACACCTCTACCTCTTCTGCCATCTCCAGGAGGCGGGCCATTTTGCAGACGTGACGCGCCGAGGCGATGTGCACGCCAGAGGCGCGGCCGCAGGCCCTTTTTGGTTGTGCGCTCTGGCCGCGGCGCGAGCGCGATCAGCCGATTTCGTGCTCTGCGAGGAGCTGTGGGAGGGGCGATCAGCAACCCTTTGTCGGGGAGGTCACGCGTGGGGATGGGGATGGGACAAGGGCGCGCACCATGTTTGGGATCCCGTTCGAGATGGGGTAGACGTGCTGGCAGTTGGGGCAGACCATGGCGCCCTCCTCGACGTGGACCTGTCGCGGCGGACACGATCGTGAGCTGCGATCTGCGGGGCGCTAATAAAAGGGGGCGAAGCGCACCTCGAGCAGGACGTGGTGCAGCGCGCGCAGAAAATCGTCGTCGAGCATCTCCGGCTGCTGCAGCGGGAGCGACGTGTCTCCCAGCTGTTGCACGCGCCCGTGCAGTCAGCGTGCGATCCCTCACGAGGAGCTGGGGCGGCTCAACGCACCTGGCGGGCGGCGTCGACGAGGGCGGGCCACTCGATCTGGGGGAGGAAGCCGCGCAGGAAGTCGGGGTTGAACTCTGCGTCGCGGAGCGCGACCTGCGCGTCCCTGAACTGGAGCGGGAAGTTGTTGGCCGTGCAGCCCTTGGCGTGGCACGCGAGCAGGTTGTGCGTGATGAGCCGGACCATCGTCGTCGTCGTCGCGGTGGTGAAGCGTTCGTGGTGGTGTTGGGGTCGGGATTGAGCTGTCGACTCGGGCGGATCGCCGAACCAGACCGGGCGGAGTGGCCGCGCACGTGCCGGGACGCTGGGCGCTCGCTCCCGGGCGCCCGAACGGTTAATAGCGTGCCATCTCGTGCCATGTCTTCTCGGACGCGACGCGTCTCAGACGCGTCTCGCCCGTTCGCCATCCGCCGCACCCAAGACGCACGCCCCCGCGTCCCAGCACCTTCGGTCGCCGCGCTCACGTACATGCCGGCACTTGCTGGCGTGCGCTGGCTGACAGAGCGCTGCTTGGCTCCTTGCGGTCCCACTGTGGTCCCTCGAGGTCTCGGCGCCGATCGGCACCAGCCAGCAGCGGAAAAAAATTGGGTAAGCACTCGCTCTGGGCTCCAGTGCGTTCCGGACGAACCGCGCTCCTCCACGACGGGCCCGTTGCGTTTTTATTCCGTTCGCGTGTTTTTGCTCCCTTGCTTTCTCTCTTCTCACCACCACCACCACCACCATCACCACCACCTCGCTAAAAAAAACTAATATGGTCGCCACCGTCCAGCAGCCCGCGCCCGCCTTCACCGCGCAGACCGTCGTCGGCGGCCTCTTCAAGGAGGTCTCGCTCGCCGACTACCTCGGCCAGTGGTAAACACGCGTCCCCGAGCCCTTCCCACCGCGTATTTGTCTGACTCACCGTCCCCTCCCCCTCCTCCTAGGGTGTTCCTGCTGTTCTACCCCATGTACGTCCCTCCTGCCCTCCGCTGAGCTCGTGCGACGAGTGTTGACGACGTGGCGATAGGGACTTTACGTTCGTCTGCCCGACCGAGATCCTCGCCTTCAACGACGCGCTCCCGCAATTCGCAGCCCTCAACACCGCCGTCCTCGGTGCGCCCCCCCTCCCCCCCTCTGTCTCTCTCCCTCGCGCCACGCTGACCCACCCAACCCACAGGCGTCTCCACCGACTCGGAGTACTCCCACTTCGCGTGGGCCGCGCAGGACCGCAAGGCGGGCGGGCTCGGGCCGAACCTGAAGCTCCCGCTCGTCGCGGACCGCAGCATGCGCATCGCGCGCGACTACGGCGTCCTCATCGAGGACAAGGGCGTCGCGCTCCGCGGGCTCTTCCTCGTCGACCCCAAGGGCGTCCTCAGGTGCGTCCGCCGCCGCGGCGCGCGTGTTGTGTGCTGTAACGCGTTTGCTGACACCCGAGCGATTGGATGACTGGATGACTGGATGACTGGATGGCGGGACGGCGGGACGGCGGCAGGCAAGCGACGATCAACGACCTCCCCGTCGGACGCTCCGTCGACGAAGCCCTCCGCCTCGTCAAAGCCTTCCAATTCAACGTACGCGACCCCCATCTCCTGCTTCCCCCTTCCCCCATCGGTCCACGCATTACTTATTTGATCACGTTCGCACCCCGGCAGGAACAATACGGCGAGGTCTGCCCCGCCAACTGGACCGAGGGCGCGCGCACCATCAAGGCGGACCCCACCGCCAAGCTCGAGTACTTCGAGGGTGCCGCTGCCGACGCAGCCCGCGCCGCGCCCGCCCCGGCTGCGAAGCGCGCGCGGGTGGAGTAAGCGCGCGTGCGTTCGGCGTACGTCGAGTGCCTGCGTGAGGGGTGCGCGAGGACCGACGGGTGGACGGACGGACAGAGGGGGATTGATTCTTTGACGGTCGCGTTTATGTGTATGCCATGCTGTTGGTTTCGTAGCTATACCGTGCTCGTTCTCCATATACACACACATGCTCGCATGCTCGCATGCCTTATCATTCAAGCTGAGGAACCAGTAGAAAGCGCATGACGATGGTAAATAGATGGGCCAACGCGTCTCACAAGCATACTTTTATTCCGATACTTTTAATCCGAGGCGCGATCTCCGTACCTCGCGCGTCCCAGTCTCATGACCCGAACACCGAACATCAACCGCTCAAGAAACTCCACCAGCCAGCCAGCCAACCCGACCGACCGCCCGCCCGCTCACCGCTCCAGCCCATGCTCGACCGGGATCCCCAGCGCCTCGAGCGCCGCGCGCCCGCGCGCCGCCCAATACTCCACCACCGGCGCATGCTCGAACCACACCGGCCCGGGCACCCCGGCCCCCTCTTCCCTGCCCTCTCCCTCCTGCTCGCCCTCTTGCTCGCCCTCGCCCTCCTCCTTGCCCTTACCGCCTTCCTCCTCCTCCGCGCCACTCCGCCTCCGCCGCTTCCCCCGCCCCTCCTCCACCGACCCGTCGCTCTCCCCCTCCGCCGCGCCCGCCTCTGCCCCCTCCGCCCCCGCTTCCCCCGGCACACGGCCCTGCGCGCCCCACAGCGCGCCCGCGCGTATCCACCCCGCGACGCTGCTCTGCGTGCGCGCCGCGTGCAGGATGCCGACGACCGCCAGCAGCGTCTCGTCGAACGCCGGCGCGGGCTCCGCCTGCACCTCTAGGCCCTCCGCACCGGCGGCGGCGGCGCTGCCCCTCCAGCGTCCCCGGCGGTGTCAGTGTTGGTATTAACGCCGATGCCGGCGCTAGTGCTGGCAGAGGCAGAGGCAGAGGCACTGGCGGCGGCGGCGCGCTCGTGCTCCCGCGCGGCCTTCTCCGCGCGCTTCTGCTTCGTCGAGCGCCGCTTGCGCTTGTGCGAGCCCAGCACGTCCGCCTCGTCCTCGTCCTCGCCCACCGCGTCTGCCGCGTCTGCCACGTCTGTCACATCTGCTGCGTCTGCTGCGTCTGCCGCGTCCACCGTGCGCGGCGAGGCCGCGGGCAGGGCGGGCCAAGGGGCGCGCGGGGTCGTGGGTGGTGCACTCGCCGCTGCAGCAGCCGCAGCCGCAGCCGCAGCCGTCGCAGGCCCCGGCTCCGCCCCCGCCCCCGCCCCCACGCCCGCGCCAGCATCGACACCCGCCCCCGCCCCCGCCCCCGCCCGCGCCGCACGCGCCCGCTCGGCCCTGAGCGCGTCGGAGTCGCGGTTGCGCCGCGCCTGCGTGTACTCGGGGACGCAGACGTGGTTGTGCGGCTGCAGAGCCGCCTTCTTGTGCGAGTCGTCGAGGAGGAGGGTGCTGTGCGCAGAGTGGCGGACGGGCGCGGGCGCGGGCGCGTCTGCGTCTGCGCCGGAGGGGGAGGAGGGGTGAGAGGGGTGGGGGCGGGGAGGGCGGGGAGCTCGGTCCAGAGTTTGTTGAGGTCTTTGAGGGTCTGGACTTTGCGGACTGTAGGGGGCGGGAGAACATATGCGTCAGCGAACGCGGAATCCGAGACCGACAAAGCGCGAAAGCGAGCGGATCGCGATGAGAGACGGTGGACGGCCAACATCGCGTCGATGACGCGACCGTAGACCGCGCGACGGCAAAGCACCCCCTCAAAACACGCGCGCGACACCGCGCATCGCGAACAAAACCCACTCACAATACCGATCCGGCGCCAGCCCCATCGTGTCGCGCGCCCACACCGCGCCCAGCCGTCCCCGATCTTCCGCGAACGCGCGCGCGACCATATCCTGCACGTTATGCGGCTGCGCGGACGACCACACCACGACGTCGAGCCACGCGCGCGTCGGGCGCGCGAAGAGGTACGCGCGGAAGGCGGGGAGGTACGGGCGCGGGTGCACGGTGCGCGGGGTCGGGTGAGAGGAGGAGGAGGAGGAGGCGCGCGCGCGG
This sequence comes from Heterobasidion parviporum, assembly GCA_002994785.1. Classification (NCBI taxonomy): domain Eukaryota; kingdom Fungi; phylum Basidiomycota; class Agaricomycetes; order Russulales; family Bondarzewiaceae; genus Heterobasidion; species Heterobasidion parviporum. Next base: position 342,667 of record PDUQ01000022.1, read on the forward strand.
GCGGACCAGGGGGCGCGCGCGGAGCGCAGGAGGAGGGTGCCGTTGAGGTCGAGCACGAGGAGTTTACGTGCTGTGGGCAGGGGCGGGTCCGGGAGGGCGGTGGAGGGCGCGGCGGCGAGCGCGAGGTAGGCCGCGGACGGCGTCGGCGGGACCTGCTGCTGCTGTTCCTGCGGGGCCCGGGCGGCGCGCGGGGCGCGGGGCGGGTGGGGCGAGGGAGAGGTGCGGGAGGAGGAGGAAGGGTGCGGGTGCGGGCGGGCGGGGCCGCGGCCGGAGTTGGCGAAGGGGGTGATGAGGCCGTGCGGGTCGGAGGAGGAGAAGGGCGGCGTGCGGCGCGGGGGCCACGCGTGCGCGTGCGTGCGCGCGGAGCCCGTGTCCCACGCGTCGTCGGCGTCGGCGGCGGCGGCTTCGTTGTTGTGGTCGCGGGTGTGGAAGCGGCGGTCGGCGCGGGCCGTCGCGGAAGTCGTCACGGGCCCCGCCCAGCGCTCGCGCTCGCGATCATGCGGCCGGTCGGGAGTCGATGACGGCGGCGGCGGCGGAGGTGGCGGGTGTAGCGGTGGTCGCGGTGGAACCCGCGCGCGCTCCACGAGCGCCGCTCGTCGGGGCGATAATGCCGCGAGTCCCAGTCTGCGGGCGCGGGCGCGCTCGAGCGCGAGGCGGCCGTCGAGTAGCCGCGGTCGTACGACGGGGCCCAGCGGCGCCCGTCGTCGCGCGCTCCATGGCCGTCGCGGGGGATCGGGTGCTCAGGGAGGGGGTGGCGAGGGTTCGGTGGGGCGGCGGGGGGCTGGGAGGGGCCGAAGGGGCCGTAGTAGTCGCGGATGGTGCGGGGGGCGTAGGAGGCGGCGTCGTGCGAGGAGGAGCGGCGGCGGCGCATGGCTGCGGGGCGGGCGAGCCGGCGGAGGAGCGGGAGCGGCAGGGTGGGGGACGTGGTGGGTGCTGGGCGCGGGACGACGGGGAGGACGGCGGCGGGGAGGATGGGGAGGATGGAGAGGACGGCGACGGCGAGGCGAGGCAGAGTTTTTGTGTTTGGGCGCGGTTTGGGAGGATAAGCTCTGGTGCCGGGATGCCGCGGGTCGATAACTCCCTTATCCGCGCGCTCGTGACATCTTTCCATATCGAGCGCTCGTTCTGCATGCCCGCCTCGGCCCTCCTCCGGCGGCTGGCCCCGAGCGACTCCGGGTTCGACGACGCACGTCTTCTTCCAGCTTCTTCCCTGCGATCCGTCTCGGACGCGCTGACCCCGTACTGTACACCGTACATAGCACGACTGTCTTCCGCCGGCAACGGAGTCTAACGCTGCCCACTGATGACAGCGAGTCCTCTGGTTCTGCTCACACGCCCGGGCGCGTCGCGCCTTCCGCATTCGCCGCCGCGCTGCTTGCGCCCCACGGCCGCGTGGGATCCCACTCCCTCGGGGCACGTCGTGCATCAGCCCGCATCAGCACCTGATCCACCCTTCCTCCTCCGCGCGCCCCGTGTTCACTCCCGGAGCTCTCGATGGGACACGCGGAGGGGCGAGCATGCGAGCAGCGGCGAGGGGCTTTCTATCTTTGCACGCCGGGCCCGCTGATGGCTGAGCGGTGCTGCGGCCGCTCCCGAGTCCTGGGAGGTGCGTCGTCCTTTCCTGGCGCGAGTCAGAGACTCGATGGCGCTTATGTATATGTGACAGTGTGCTGTTCGATGGGCTCGCCGTCGCGGTCATCCGCGGTGTGTAAGTCGTGTACGTCGTGTACGTCATGTGCGTCGCGCAAGTCGCGTAAGTCGTGTACGTCGTGCAAGTCGCGTATGTACTGGACGCGGTCTCGGCCATGCCGTCCGCCAGCGACACAATAAATCGGCGAGGCGTCGTTTCGCTTCTCGACGCGCTCCGCTGTCGTGTCGTGTTCATTTCCTTTCTTGACGGGTGACCGGTGAGCGGCGAGTCGCAGCTCGCACGTCCCTATGCACGCGTCTACAGACCTCCGCCCGGCCCCCCCACCTCCCCACTTCCCGCCTGCCCGCCCGCCGAATGGCGAATGGCGAACACATCATACACGCCTCCACCGACCCACGCGCCATCCGACGCCAGGCCCACCACGCACGCACCACAAGCCCAGCCCCAGTAGTGCACTATACACTATATATACAGCACCCGACGCCGACCCTGACTAGTAGTAGTCTGACTCCCCGAGGCCCGAGCGCGAATCCGAGACGGACGACGATGTTGGCCGAGTCGGGCGTACGTAACGCTATCCGGATGGGCTCGGACGTCCAGCTTCCAGGTCTGCGAGGGTCTGCGCGGGTAGAGAAGCGGCGGCGGGCGTGGACGCGCGGCGGCGGATTGGATCGCGCTGCGGGTGCGGTGCGGGTGCGGTGCCGGGTGCGGGTGCAGTGCCGGGTGCGGTCGTTGAATGTGGAACGAGACGCGACCGCGACGCGCGTGTCGGACAGGCGGCGTGCAGTCGGCGTGCTGGCCCTTCCCGAGTCGCGAGGCATCGAAGTCGGTGCGAGGACGCGAGGACGCGAGGACGGACCAACGCGCGGTGGGCCGTGGCGGGTCCCTTCTTTCGTCGTTCGGGCGTCGCGGGGAAGCAGGCGATGCTGCGCACGCCGCGTCGCTCGGCGAGGCCGGCGACGGGATACGTTTGTGCGGGGGCGCGGTAGGCTAGCTAGCTGACGTCGTGTCTCGGGGAGCGGTGGTGGACAATCGAGACACAAGAGACGGCGGAGACGCGGGACGGCGCCGTGACAGGGTGTTTCGCGGGCGCGTCGCTGTCGGGCTGTGTACTGCGCTCGTACATGGCGCGGGCAGCTGTCTGCGCGAGAGCGAGCGCGCCGGAGGTGGACGGTGTAGGAGAGGGCTGGGCGTGGAGGTGCCGCCGGCAGGACCTCCATGATCGGAGCAGTAGCTAACGGTCGAAGGTCGAGATACAGCGACGATAATAGCTACCGCGTCGCCGCGCGGTCGGGGCGGCGCCTTGTCGTTCTCGCTGGTTGAGAAAGGACGGTACGGATCCGTTGGACGGTGAATAGATGTGTGCGCGCGAGGCAAGGGACGTGCAGTGGACCGAGTTTGGCGGTTAGCTTGATGATGGGTTGGGCGTGTGACGTGTTGTGTTGTGTGACGGGAGGCCGAGTCGGAGTGAATCGCTGATGGCTGATGGGCGCCTTGCTGCACTCAGAGCGTCCTTCTCCCAATCACCGCCTCTGCCCCGCTGACCGCACCGCACTTACACCTGTCACCATCCCTCGCAAGCGCGCGAGGCGATGCTGCCCTGCAGACCCTAGCGCGACACGGTCCACCGGAGCGTGCGGGGATCAGCGCTGACGGACGGGGGAGGGAGGGAGGGTACTTTGCTGATGACCGCTGCAGAGTGGAGAGGCAAGAGAGGCTTCGACGCCCTGGCTACTAACGGCATCTTTCGTCATCCCCTCCCCGGCCTTTAAAGCTCTCTCCCTCCCATCTCCTCCCCCCCCCCCCCCCACACACACCACCACCAGCACCAGCGATGGCGCCTTTCCCCGTCCCGGACCACATCCCGACGCCCCAGGGCCAGAACTGCCCCACCTTCTCCCCGCCCCCGCTCGACGGCAGCTACACCGTCCCCGAGCTCTTCGACTACAACGCCGCGCACAACCCCGCCCACCCGCTCTTCGTCTACTCGACCGCCGACCCCGCCGCGCGCGAGGGCGCGGGCGCGACCCGCACGATTCGCTACCCCGAGGCGTGGCGCATGATCAGGAGGACGGCCGCGGTCGTCCATGCGAACTATAGGCGCCGCGAGGCGGACTATCGCGCCCAGGAGGGCGTGCGGCCGCAGGCGCAGGGCCCGACCATCGGCATCCTCGCCAACCTAGGTGCGCGCGCCCCCACCCTCCCCTTCGCACACCCATCATCCTAACCCACCCCACCCCACCCCAACCTGACTCGACTCGGCTCGGCCCCCGCCCCCGCAGACACGGTCAGCTACTTCTGCATGATCGTCGCGACGATGCGCCTCGGCTTCGTCCCCTTTCCCATCTCGATCCGCAACTCCCCCGCGGGCGTCGCGCACCTCCTGTCGCGCACGCACGTGCTCCAGCTCTACGTCAGCCCCGACCCCGCGATGCGCCGCCTGTGCGCGGACGCCGTCGCGCTGCTCGCCGCCGGCGACGGCGGTCAAGGCGGGGGCGGGGGCGAAGGGGAGAAGGGGGGCGTGCAGGTCGAGGTGCTGCCGGTCGTGCAGTTTGCGGAGATCGAGGACGCGGCGTGGATGGGCGGGGAGGGGGAGGAGCCCGCGGTCGCGTTTGGGAAGCTCGACCTCGACAGCGTCGCGTGCCTCATGCACTCGTCAGGTGCGCCCCTCCGCGCATGTGCATTTCGCGCGCGCGGGCTGATCGGCGGGTTGTGTGTGTGTGTGTGTGTGCAGGGTCGACGTCGTTCCCGAAGCCGATATATATTGGCCATCGGACGTTCTTGCAGTGGACGATGCTGCCGTGTACGTGTGTCCTCGCGCTCTTTTGCTTCTCACTTTTGCTTCCCCCCTTCTCCTTCTTTTCACTTTTCCCTTCTTCTTCTTCCCACCCACTTCTCCTCCCCCCCTCTTCCCCCTGCTGCTTCTTTTCACGTGTCCGTGTTCTCGTCCCCCGCCCCCGATGCGTGGGATCGGCATCGTGATCGTGATCGTAATTCTGCTCGAGGTTGTGCTTGAGATTCCGCTCGCTCATTCCTTTGCTCACTCGCTGGCTCGTCGGCTCGTCGGCTCGCTCGCTCGCGCCCGCGCCACGACAGCCTTCGGCCAGGTCGACCTCTGCAGCACCGTGCTCGGCGTGCACGCCGTGCCGCTCTTCCGTGAGTCCCACCCGCGCGCCGCGCTCTATCCTGCGCCCGTACCCGCTGACCACCCACCCCCGACCGCTTACCGCTCTGCCCACCGCCGGCCTCCACCCTCCGCGCCGACCGTTGACCACCGCTCGCGTCTCCTTTGCGCGCCGCACGCACAGACGCGATGGGGATCGTGAACGTTATCTGGACCGTGCGTGACTCCCTCCCTGCCATGCACACGTGCACGCGCGAGTACGAGTACTGAATGTGTCTCCCTGCTCCCTGCTCCTGCTCCCGCTCCCGCTCCCGCTGTGCCCTGCGCACGCCCCCTACCGCTCCCGCCGCACCTCCGCACTTTGCGCACCTCCCGCACCTCCTCCCCGTTCCCCATTCCCCATTCCCTACAATCGCCGTCCTACCCTCCGTATCCGCCTCCCGCCCGCCGCCGCCGCCACCGCTGCCTACGACGCCTACGACGCCGCCGCCGCCACAGGTCGTCTCGGGCCTCGTCATGGGCGTCTTCCAGCCATCCCTCCCGCCGACCGTGCCGACGCCCGAGCGCTACCTCGCGGGGATCAAGGCGACGCGGAGCGACGTGCTGTTCTGCGTGCCGTCGTTCGTCGAGGTGCGTCTCCGTCTCTGCCCGTTCGCCTGTCCTGTCTGTCTGTCTGCCCGCGTCCGCGCTCGCGCTCGATTCGGTGAGTGAGTGGAGGCTGAGCGTGCGTTTGTTTGGCTGGGCAGGCGTGGGTGCGCGATCCGGAGAATATACCGGCTATGAAGGCCCTGCGCGCGATCGTGAGTCTGCGCTTCCTTCCTGTTATTCGTGTACGTGCAGAACTGAGGCGAGTCGCTTGTTTCGGCCCCAGGTCTACTCGGGCGCGCCGATGAACAAGGCGATTGGCGACCAGCTCGCGCGCCTTGGGGTCGCGCTCTTCCCGTTCTACGGCGCGTAAGCGAGCTTTCCTCTTCACTCTCTCTCTCTGTGCGTCAATGCTGAGCGCGGCCCGTTTCTCTTTCGTTGGCCGGTCGTTCTGTCGGCTGGTTGGCCGGCGGCTTGGCGGTGCGCAGAACGGAGATCGGGTGCTTCAGCATGTTCATCCCGTCCGAGGTGCCGGCCGTCGACGAGTGGGAGTACTTCAAGATCTCGCCCCACCTCGAGGTCGAGATGCTCCCCCAGGAGGGCGCGGACGATATCTTCGAGGCGACGATCGTCGTGAGTCTGCCTCTCCTCCCCCGACCCCCTCCCCTCCCACTCCCCCCGTCCTCTCCGCGCCCCTCGGCCCCTTTGTCGCGCCTTGACCTGCGCTGAGCGCGCGCGCCCGCCCGCCCCGCAGCATACCCCGTACTTCAAGCCGAACGTGATCAACGGGACGTCGCGTGACGGGCGCGGCGTGTACCGCACGAGCGACCTCGTGCAGCGCCACCCGCGCGACCCCGAGCGATGGAGGATGTACGGCCGCGCGGACGACCAGCTAATGCTGTCTACCGGCGAAAAGGTGCGCCCACTCCCACTCAGCCTCGCGTTCGCCTAATGACACCCGTCTCGCCGCAGACGAACCCCGGGCCCCTAGGTGCGTGCGCGCGACCCCACGGCGGCGCGGCGCTGTGCTGACGTGTTCGCAGAGGCCATACTGGTGCACGACCCGCACGTCGCCGCCGCGATCATGTTCGGCCGCGGGCGCGTCCAGAACGGCGTCCTGATCGAGCCCAAGGCCGAGTTTGCGTTCGATCCCAGGGACGAGGGCCGCCTCGCCGAGTTTAGGAACAAAATCTGGTGCGTGCTCGCGCGTGTCGCGTGTCGCGTGGGCCGCGATCGCTGAACGCGCGCGATAGGCCCTCGGTCGAGCGCCTCAACCAGTTCGCGCCCGCGCACTCGCGGCTGTTCAAGGAGGTGCGTTGCCGACGCCCTGCACTCGCGCGCGCTGACGCCGCCCGCGCGCGCAGATGATCCTCGTCGCGGACCCGCAGAAGCCTTTCGAGTACACGCCCAAGGGCACCCCGCGGCGCCACGTCGTCATCAACGCGTACGCGCCCGAGATCGAGGCGCTCTACGCCGCCGTCAGGGACGCGTCCCAGACGGACCTCGCGCCGCCCGCCGCGTGGACGCCGCGCGCGACGCGCGAGTTCGTGCGCGCGGCCGTGGAGAAGGTGCTCAAGCGCGCGCTCGGCGACGCGGACGACGTGTTCCAGGAGGGATGCGACAGGTGCGTGGCTCCCGCGCCTCTCGTTCTTCAAGCCGCCGACCCCCCTCGCCCCCGCGCAGCCTGCAGGCGACCTACATCCGCAACACCATCCTGCACGCCCTGCGCCAGTCCTCGCGCGTCGCGCTGCACGCGCTCCCGGCCAACTTCGTGTACGACAACCCCACGATCGCGGCGCTCACCGCCTTCGTCCTCCGCCTCTTCTCCGCGAGCGCGGGCGCGGACGGCGGCGCAGACGCAGAGGCCGCGGCCGCGGCGACGGCGCGCACGCTGGACGCGCTCGTGGCGAAGTACGCCTCCGGATTCTCCAGCCACGTCGCGGCGCCGGGCGCCGAAGCTGCGGCGAGCGCGGTCGAGGTCGTGCTCGTGACGGGCACGACGGGGCGCCTCGGCGCGCACCTGCTCGCGCAGCTCGCCGCGCGGCCGTCCGTGCGGAAGGTGTTCGCGCTGAACCGCCCCGGCGCGGGCGCAGACGCGCGCGCACGCCAGCGGGACACGTTCGCGGTGTGGGGGCTGGACGCGGGCGTGCTCGCGGGGGGCAAGGTCGTGCTGCTCACGGGTGACCTCGCGCAGCCGCGGTTGGGCCTCGGGGAGGCGTATGACGAGGTGCGTTGGTGGCGTGGCTGTTGAGTGTAGGCCATTGATCTTGGCGGTGGGACAGGTGCGGACGTCCATCACAGGCATCATCCACAACGGTGCGCGTGTCTTTTTGTTGTTGGTGGCTGGGCGGGCCGGGTGCTGATGGCGGCGCGGTGTAGCGTGGCGCGTGGACTTCAACCTGTCGATCACGTCCTTCGAGCCGCTCATCGCGGGCGTGCGCAACCTCGTCAACCTCGCGCTGGCGTCGCCGCGCTCGACCGCGCCCAGCGTGCTCTTCACGAGCTCGATCTCGGTGCTCATCAGTAAGCCTGCTCCCTCCGCTCCGCCGCGCGCGCGCTGGTTCACCTGCTGACGCCTGTCATCGCCCGTGCGCAGACCAGCCGTCGCCCGTGCCGGAGCTCCCGATCGCGGACGCGCGCGGGGTCGTCGGGCTCGGGTACGGCGAGAGCAAGTGGGCGGCGGAGAGCGTGCTGCTGCGCGCGACGCGCGAGGCGGGCCTCCGCGCGAACGTGGTGCGCGTCGGGCAGCTGTCGGGGGACCGCGCGCGCGGCGGGTGGAACGCGAAGGAGTGGGTGCCCGCGCTGTTGCAGGCGTCGCAGGTGCTCGGCGCGGTCCCGATTCGCGAGGAGGTGCGTGGCTCTCGGTTTCCCCTTCTTTTATCCACAGACAGCGGGATCTTGACGGACGCGCTCGCGTAGGATATTTCGTGGGTGCCGGTGGACGTCGCCGCGTCCGCGCTGCTGGAGATGCTCGGCTCGCCCGAGCCCGTGCTGCACCTCGTGCACCCGCGCCCCGTCAAGTGGAGCGTCGTCAGCGACGCCGCGTCCAAGGCGCTCGGCGTCCCGACCATCCCGTACGCGGAGTGGGTCGCCAAGCTGCAGGCCGCGCACCGCGCCGCGGCGGAATCCGGGGCCGACCACGACGCCGCGGAGAGGAACGCGGGGGTGCAGCTCGTGGATTTCTTTGCGAACAAGCTCGCGGGGGAGACGTCGGTCGTGCTGGGCACGGAGCGCGCGGTGCGGGCGGCGGGGAGCTTGGCGAGCGCGGAGGTGCTCGGGTCGGAGGACGTGGAGAGGTGGATTGGGTATTGGCGGGAGATTGGGTTCTTGGCCCCCGCTGCAGAGGGTGCGGATGCGGTTGCTGTGTGAGTCGTGCGATCGTGTTGGTGGTGGGCCTGATTTTTTCTGTGTGTAGGATGTGCTAGGATGTGTGTTCGCTAGAATTTACCCTGTTGCAATGCAAGCTGTACAAACGCCGCTCGTGCGAGGCGCTCGTTTTTTTCTTACGAAGGCCTACGATCCGTCAGTGCTGGATCCCTTGAACATTTTTCAGCCTGTATCTTAGAGCGAGTAACTCTCATACATATCTCGAGGAAAAAGTGAGCCCGCGTTCTATTCACTAGAGTTCTCTCCCATGCTGACTCTTGACAGCTCCCTTGGTCTCGAGACTATCATATGCTACACCCCCGCCACTCAAGTTGTTCGGAATGTTCTTTTCATCAAGGTTATCTTGCACCATAAGGGTCTACGCCGGATCCATCCATTGCGTGTTCGTAGCCCTTAGCGCAGAGCTCCGATTTCGACTCCTTGCTCTTTTTGATACTCTTATCGAACCACATGGGGCTTGTGATACATACACTTTCCATAATTAAGCTGACAAACATCTCTCTTCACAGCCTCAATCCGGACTCATATTTGTTCTTACAAAAACCCTTCCTACAGACGCCAGGAAAGCGATCAAGAGGTCACACTAACACAATTCTGGCTATCATGTGCAAGTCAGACCATTTGTAACAAACCGATAATCTACAATTCTTACCCTTCCACCACACCAGCCGTTGTTCGTGCTATCGACCCCATCATCAGCGTGATCATTTCTCTGAAAGAGTGAGTGGTCTTCAGACTACCACCTAAAGATGGCACCATGATGGGTGCTACGAGTACGAGCCATACCTTCAATAAGGCGATGTTGTTGCTTGGAGCGGCCATGGCAGTCGCAGAAAGCATGAAGACGCAAGCAACTATGATGGAGATGATCTGCATCGCGGTGGCCGAGGGGGTGTGGGTGTTGGTGCGTATGAAGCTGCTGGACAACCTCCTAATGAGAGCACCCTTTATAGCGGACGGTCGCGCTTTTATAACCCCGCCGGCCTTTTCACGAACTGCCGCCATTGGACTATTGGGGCAGTCGTTGTCCTGGGATTGCGGGCCAGTGCTTGTTCGCAATGCTTTAGGGTGTGCGCGATACTCTCAGAGATATTTCCCATGATGTCAAGAGCTTTACGGGAGTACTGGCTTTGCATCGAGGACTTCAGCTTTCCCGATACATCCCCAGCCGCCCGTGCTCTCGCCAAGGTTATATGGGATATATCAAGCCTGACCTTACCAACTCTGGGCGTTGAGCCTCAGAAGAGGCATGCCCCGCATTCATACCAGTGAACTCACCCGATAAACTCCCAGCAATGCGAAGGAATTCTGTGGATTATTTCCCTCTCATCTCCTCGGCTGATGACGGTCTTGAAGATATCGAGACGGCGAAGGTTGGGGAAACATTCGTGACAACCAACCGCAAGGCGTCGTGGCGACGCTGCTTTATCACAGTCGCTCTCACCGCCCAGATTATCCTGGATATTCTCGTCTTCGTAACTATCTTCTATGTCTATTCGCACAAGGGACCACGAAATGCCATCTTCCCTCAAGCTCTGTATTGTATGTCCACTTTTTACGGCTCTGTATTCTACTCTTTACCCTTCCTTGTATCTCCATTCAGCGCCAGCACAGGATGTTCTCGAATATCAAGCGTACAGATGGATCAGTGGATTCGGGTCTGAAAAGACGATTTATCAGGGGCCGCCGTCAGATGCTGTTGATGAAGCTTGGGAGGAACTCTACAGTTGTAGGCATGACTTCACATACCCTGGTTCGTTGAGACAACTTACACTCCTGGTTTTTTCGATAGTCGGTATATCGCAGATACCGAAGAACCAAGCTGCGCGGTTGACAAACAGAACAAGACCCATCCCCGGGGATGAAGGCAATTACATTGTCGAACTGGACGTCTTTCACGAACTGCACTGTCTCGTAAGCCTCCTCCCTCCGCGGACGTCTTCGCACGCATTCACTTTGACCCTACTGTACATAGAATATTGTCAGATGGGCGCTCAATGCCGAGTATTACAGCACTCGTGTGCAGGAAGGACTTCTGGCGCCCAATCACATCAGTCACTGCCTCGACAGCATTCGCCAGTCGCTCATGTGTTCGTCCGATATCAGCACCATTGTATGGGTGTGGGACGAGGTGTCGCAGTCGTCGCTGCCCTCAGGCTCCGTCATGCGCACCTGTCGAAACTTCGAGAGAATCCAGGATTGGGCGAGGGAGAACCACATTGTGACGCATTTCAATAATTCTGTCTTTGTGGTCGATGACATGAGATGAAGGGACGTTATCTCTCTGCAGTATCTGAACATACTCTTTTTGTACTCTCTCCCCCCGTTATTATTTGACACACTGGGTCATCTCAGTTTTTTGTCCGCATCTCCAGATAGCCAATTTTGTATTGGTCCTATCAACGACGTTACCTTCCTTGATTACAAGACACACCGAAGCTTTGCTCCGGCGTTGTGAACAGATACAATATTGGGAAGTATTAGGATAATTATTTCTCATGCTAAACTCTATTTTTGAATTACATTCAATGATATTTTATTTGTGTTATCTGGGAAACCTATATTCTCTTCAGTCTGCACTGCGAAATAGGGCTGCATGGACATGAGCACTTGAGCGGCGAGTGAACAACCCGCAACACAGTAACACTTCGAGATTTGTCCAGGTGTCACGCAGCACGTTGAGCAGCCAGAGCGCAGACACCGGGGATGCCACCATCCTGCAAGGGCATCTGCTCCAGCCAACAATTGTATCAAGGACGAGAGCGCACATTTGATGTCCGGAGCTTGGTCTTGACCTGCTCCTACTTGCGCTTGTAGTCCTGGAGCTGGATGTCTAGATCGCGGATGACCACGAGGTCAGAGTCTTCTGAGGGCAAGAGCTCACGTTGCACCATGAGAGGTCAGACACTTCCGCAAGGAGACCCTCCATGTTGGAGCAAAGCTGACCTGTGACTGTCTGCGTGTTTGTTCTCCAGCTGCTTGTGCACTGTCAATGCACGAGCAGCATTCTGCAGCCGCTGGCACTCGTTCTTGGCCACCCGTGCGTTGCGCGCGTCGTGGGCCTCTTTTGAGGGGTCATGGTCGGTGTCTGTCAGAGAAAAGGCGGCCAGTCAGAAGCCAGTCAACGCAGGTGCTGCAGGTAGAGAAAGCTGGAAGCTGGGAAAAGGAAGAATGTGCGCACTGGTGTTGGCTAGGCCCTCCGAGAGCTACTGCGTACTCACTGCGTCTCCACCTTGCAGTTCTTCCTATTCCACCCCTAGCGGTTGACCCAGTCCTGCTTCTCATGTGGCGGGCTGATGTGCTCTAGAACTGACGCGAATGGTGCACACTCCAAGTCACATGGACTGAGACGATATGGGTCGATCCCGGGACCCAGTGTAGCCATGGAAAAGATACCCGTGCATGCGTCCGAGCCGATGCGACGACCAAGCAACCAGCACCCAACACCCAGCAAGCCTGATAGAGGGATCAGTACGTGGAGGTAAAGTTGCTGTCCCAGACGCAGAAAATCGGCACCCCAGAGAGGACCCCGGCATACCCCAGCAGAGGTCCGATCCTGATTTTGGCGGGCTGTTACGGCATTTCCGTCCGCATAAATGAAGTAAATCCGTTAGCATTAGGATCGGACCTCTGTAGGGGTATGCCCGGGTCCTCCCCAGAGACACTCAAGCATGTGATTTGCCGACACAGCGCAGGTGAAGCGCAAGCCCGCACCTGAGCTCAAGCGAATGGCAGCAGAGAGGCCAGCCAACCATGTGCGCTATGTGCTTGTGCCAAAGCTGCCTCTTCGCTCCGAGGTGGGTCGCGTGTGCCGTGTCGACGCTGGCCAGCTGGCCTCGTCGCTAGCAACGGTGGGCGCCGTAACATTCATCGAGCGGTCCGTCATGAGCAGTGTCGCGCGTGCGTGGCCCGGCTCCTGTTTCTGGGACCGTGGCGGCACGGGAGTAGGGTCAGCCTCACGGGGGTAGGGGCAGGTGGAAAGGGCGACACAATCCATGTGTTATAACATGGTGAGGAGGTGGGATACGAGCAATTGGCGGGTGGCCATGTGTCGGAATGTCTGCGGATGATGAGCGGAATCGGTGGAGCAGGTAAGACATTGTCGGGCAAAAAGCAAGAACCTAACGAAATCAGGCAAGTATTGTTGAGGAGGTTGACAGCATGTCGCGGCTCGCAAGGCGGACATTTTGACCAGAGGAGGATTAGCGCGTTCGTGGCACCGCACATTGCCCCCAAATATCCCCAGGGGATATTCGGGGTATATTAGCAATATACCTCGAATATACCCGGAATATACCCGTCAGGGAATATCCCTCAAATATCCCCCAGTCAATCCCAACTGGGAGATGACTCATCCATTTCGACGGTCACCTGATGAGTGCGCGTCGTCGGACAACGTCGAGATTTCTCTTAAGTACTCCCTTCGTCTTACCCTCTAGGAGCCTCTAGTGTGCACATACTTTGGTGAGTCTTTCTCCCACTAAAACATGTTTCCATATGCTCTATAGTTCCGGTTTTCTCATATAATCAGATCTAATGCCTGAAAATGCGGGATCAGAGCGCATATATGCGTCCAATTAGGGCGGGCCGGGGTGGGTGCTAGCATCTGTGTTTCTCATGCGCGTGGTGGCTCGAATTAGCCTCAGAGTCCGCGATGCGCGCGCAAGTGCCAATGTCGTCGGGCAGCAGCAGCAGCAGCAGCAGCAGCAGCAACAACATCAGTGAGGCCAGTGTTCATTTGGGCTCTCCGTGTCACAGTGCTAACCCCCCGCACGGCAGTACTGACCCCCGCACTACACCGCATTCTTTCCATCCCCCTCGCTCCCTGCACTCGCCAACCTCGTCAAGCTGCAATCCTTCCCGGTGACCTTGTCTCTCCCCGCACTGATCTTCTCAGCCTCTGCACGCATGCTCACCCCGCTCCTCCACAGGATGCGCCTCTACGCTGCCGGCACCGATGCACTCGCCAGCGGCTGCGTTTGTGCGCGTGGCGTGCTACCAGATGTGCTCGTGTTCGACAGCGCGGTGCCGCAGCCCAACGCACCCCCCAAAATATACTCCTCGAATTCGAGGCCACGCGCGGATGCACCGCTCCCGCCACCGCAATAGATTCTTGCGTCAAGGCGCTGGTCGTCCCATCCCTGATGCGCGCCGTGGCTGCTTGCGTATGCGGGGGAACATCTAGCCGGGATTCGCACCTCTCGCCTCTTCAAGTATATTTTGTAGATCTTTCAAGCCTTGGAATTGTCGTGTAGTCTTCAATAGCATGTATTAGTTTTATGATTTGTTAATATATTTATTATCTATTTATGGAGCACATTTTCAAGCAATTGGTTCATGATAATGAGCTTGAATATACCCGAAATATACCGTGAATATACCTGAAATATACCGTGAATATGCCCAGCCCCGAATATCCCCTGGGGATATTCGAGGGATTTTGTGACTATACCTCGGATATACCACGAATGTACCGAGAGGGGGTCTGGGGATATTCGTGGTATATTCGTGGTATATTCCTAATATACCACGGATATCCCCAGGGGATATTCGAGGCAATGTCCGGTGTGGACAGTTCACCAAACAGAGGTAAACGAAAGTTCGAGCATTGCGTATAGTAAGTGTAATCCGTGACAGGTCTCGCCGTCCAGATGCAGGCCGTTGAGGTCTGAGTTGGTGGAGGCATTCGCCTTTTTCGGTCACCCGCCCACGATCAGACGACGAGCTGGAGCGATGGGCTTTCGAGAAGGTGTTCGAAGTGTACCACGCCATTCGGTCGCTCTATCGGGGCTTCTGATTGTCATTCAACGCCTACCAGGGCGACACCTCCATTTCTCGCATGGTGACCTCAGCAGCTGGAACATCCTCGTAGACCCTGAGAGCGGCGGAATCATGGGAGTGATTGACTGGCGGATGGCTGGGTTTCGTCCTGCTTGGCTTACAACCATCGGTTGCGGATGGTTCAATGATGATTCGGACCGATTTCTCATGACGGATCGACCAGGACGGCCGACTAGGATATGCGGAGGATACTCCAACAGATGCTCGGCTGCGAGCTCATTTCCGTCTACAGCTTGCTGAGCGGAGCATGGAACTTTTTCGCCACTACTGGTTGAGAGTGAAAATGAGGGCGATCTTTTATTCTTTATGCCATGAGTCCCCTAGTAATGCGGAAGTCTGGCTGGAAAAGTACGAGAAACATGAATGGGATGTGACGCGACGGGGAAGGTTTCCCTTCGATCTTATGGCATGGATTAGGGAGTAACTAGATCTCGAAGAAAGGTATTTTTTTAACACAGATGTAGAATCTGACCTTCTGTGCTAGATCACAGAACGAGAGATCAAAGCTCCCTGTGATCATAAAGCGATTATAAGGCGTCTACTCCGCCCTTCCAGATACCGATTCATTTCCGATTCTCCTCCTGACGCTCTCGTCCCCTCTACCAGTCGTCGCAGGGAATATACCAGTCCTCTACAGATGCTGCGTCACAAATCATTTCAACTTCTTGAGTCTGACTCTCAGCCTGTGCTGTCGCTCCACCTTGTCTTTTGTCTGTTTAACACTGGCTCACCAGTCACTAGGGACTTTCGATTTTCGATCTGGTAGGACTTGGTAATTGTTCGTCCGGTGTGGGCTTAGACCAGCTATCTACCTCACATGGATCATACAAGTCTACAGTATATGGGAGTAGTAACTGGTTGTATCGTCAGTATTACGTCCATTGACAGTCTCATGCTCCTTATTCTCCTCCCTCATCAAAGAAGTCTGTATATTAGCGAATAACACTCTATGCAATAATCTTCGGAGTGCTATCACCACGCCGCTTCTCCAGTGGCAACGTCATCTCTGATGTATACTCGTGCACTCTGTGCGATGGTCGCAGTAAAAATCCAGGATGGAAAATGTTGAGAGTGTATGTTGCCAAAATGACCATCCCTCCGTCCAGGACGTCTAAAAGGGAGGTGATGTGCCCGTTGGAATGTGCTAACAAGGGAAGAAGGATTGTGCTCACTGAAATAGACTTGGGTTGAGATGATGCGCCCGTTCCAGCCGTCGCTCAGCTCGATTAAGCGGTATATTGAGCTAGAGGCTATGTGGGTGAATGCGGAGAGCCATGATGTGCATATATGCACGCACCGAATTAAGAGGAAGATCGTTATCATGCCTAGTCCAGAGATCATCAGTTTGAGTCTCGTGTCAAGGACATCGACTGATGTCGATGCCCAAGGACTGGCACTGGCGGGATCGCGGACTGGCGACCTCAGACTGTAGCGAACGAGTATCTCGGTTGCAAGGGCCATGTAGATCACGATCGCGACTGCAAAATTCGGGACTTGTGAATCAAGGAATCGACACATGAGCATTGAAGACAATATGAACCTAGTTGAATGGCAATGCCAGCCAACATAATATTGGCGCCCTGTCCCGAATATCACTGATTCGCTCGATGAAACAGTCAAAATCATTTCTCACCAATTTAGTCCCCTTTTCGTCAGTCGCTGATGCCGCTATGCCTCCGCCCGCTGCTTGTATGACGAGCGCGGTCACATCCTGGAATAATAATGTACACGACTTATAGGTCAAAATAATCTGATCACAGGCACACCACGTACGCATGTGCAGAAGACAATTGTATCTAGAACAACACGTTTAAGAACAGGCAGGCGATCGGAAAAGACACGTACTCACACATTCTAGCGGTCAGGCGACTGTACTGCGACCCAAGCATCGGGATGATCTGGCCCAAGATAACGAAGTTTGCTGCCAGCAACGGTGTAGGACCAATGATTGTCATGCAGATTCTGTACAAACCTGTTCACCTCTCGATCCACCAAAAATGCGATGGAAAGCCTTACTGCATCAGAAAAGGGTCTTGCAAGGTCGGGTTCCGACTTGACCACACTCGTCCACTCCAGCCTAAGATCTCCATGATACCAGAAAGCACTGCGGTGGGAAAAAGCCACCAAATCCGAAATATGGTGGCCTCAACGGCATGCGCGCCTGTGAAGGAATCAAGAGACAGGACGTCAGAAAAAGATAACAGCTTGGCAAGAGATCGAGACTTGTCCTCACACGTA
The DNA here is from genome assembly GCA_002994785.1 of Heterobasidion parviporum. Taxonomy (NCBI): domain Eukaryota; kingdom Fungi; phylum Basidiomycota; class Agaricomycetes; order Russulales; family Bondarzewiaceae; genus Heterobasidion; species Heterobasidion parviporum. The sequence goes on from PDUQ01000022.1 coordinate 359,493, forward strand.
GAGATTATGAAGAGCACGAGAATGAGAATGCATATCCATTCCGTTGGGACATAGTTGTAGGGTGATAGCAAGGCAATATCCGGAATGGTAGTATTCAAACTGGAACCTGGAGCAGAAACACATTGTCAATACTGTATGTTGCATGATGTGACGTGAAAACAGAGGAAACTTACTCATGGATCAATGACTAAAAAAGGTGGTTAATGGAGAAAGTGGGATTAGAGACAGATGTAGATGAAGGAACCACCTCGAACACATCGCTAGATTTATATACTTGGTTCAGACGGCAGATGAGCACTGCACTGAGGGGGAAATGCCGTTTTCAGGGCCGCAGCAGCGGGAGGGTCGTGGTGGGCGTTCACAGCGCTCATGCCTTCAGTTCTCGGCCATTGGTGACCGACCGTCAATATACCAGTAACCAAAGTCTCGGAAACTGCCTAGTCTGACAGTCGTCTGCCTTGCACTCTTTCAGTACCATGAAGATTGACCTAAACAAAGTTATACACTTGGAAAGCACAGGTGATGCGAGCCGTCGAGCTACACTTCAGCAAGACTATGGCTGAGAATTGAAGTTGCACACGGTACGGAAGATTGGTCACATACCCTGAACCTCGAGGGCGAGTGCTCACTTGATGGATGCCTTTTGAACTATTTGCGCAGCAACTTCAAGAGCGCGAAGTGACAATGCTGTGAAGTGTAAAGGTGAGGTGGCACAAGATAATATCGGGCCACGGTCATTGTCGCCAAATGTAGAAGTCCGATGAGAAAAGTTGCTGTGAAATCAAAGACAGAACCGCATCGCATTGTTGTGTCGGCTTGACAATGCCTTCGAAGAGTGAAAGCACACATGAGGACACAGCATGAAAAGTGTCACAGAGAACATGCTGTAACTGGGGTGAAAACAGTCGATATATGCACGTTGGTCAGTCGCATCAAATCATAGATTTACAGGACGAATAGTCTTTGGGGCAATTCTCACTGAGCGAATTGCTGGACTATTGCTGGCCCAGAAAGCTGTGACTAACGCGGCGAGGCAGGGCGAGGCACTGGATCGGATTTGTCAGTAGAGCAAGCAATTATGAGCAGAGCGCATAAACGTGCATGAAGCTCTCAAACGTCAGAATAAGTATGTGGCAGTCGTAATTGAGCACAAATGCCAGAAGTTCGAAGATTAAAAGTAGATGAGCTAGGGTTTTCACAATCCTCTCTCGTATCGGCTCTTTCATCTCTCTTTTCAGGAGGCTTTTGCAGAGTCAATGAAATCGTGAAGACCTTGAGACCTATTAACGATACCGTCATGATTCGAGCTAACATCATTGTGTGCCTGGAAAATGCGGTCGCGATCAACATTCAGTCCATCGAATACAAGTATATGACCCACAGTGAACAAGACGCCAGCCAATCGCCTTCGCTGCTGGAAATAGCTTCTCACCAACATCGTTGAGTAGGCACGAATAACAACACTCACCACTCCGGTACTTTCTCCTGCTGCCTGGGAAAGTAGTTGTACAACACTCAACACAGGCTTTGCCGCCTCTCGAATTCCATCATACTACGTCTCGAACTTCGCCTTTTCCTGCTTGCCCAAACCGAATGCACCATCTAAAGATTGAACCTTTGAACTCGCTTGAAAGGTTCACCTCAGTATCGGAGGTGTACTTGTCGACACCATCGTCCCAGACGCGATTTATGTCGGCCATCCGTATTCTTTTGGGAGATTCTGTAAGGCTGACTTGTATGAGCAAAGCAGAGGATAAAAGGAGACAAGAAGGCTGGTGAGAGCCTTTCACTGCTTCCATGCGAGAAAGCATACAAGGTGGTGCATATCGATGCATGGTCCTAATCGCCTTACACAGGGCATACCTGGGCGTATGAGGCCGTTGGCGGTACGGTTTCGAATTTTCAAATTCAAACTTCGCACGAGTCCACAAAAGGGAATCACGCTTGGCCACTCGGCGCTGGATCCCAGTTGGACAACGAAGAGTAACTCATCAATCCAGCTACTGATTGATCTCGGCCTAAACCTCCAGCGTCACAGACTTGCCATCACTCGATCATGAGCGCTTCACCGTACCAGGGTCTGTGCTCTTGCAGCTCGTTGGTGCTTGTGTAGCACCATTACCACGTGTCTGGATCTGAAACCTGTTTCGAGAGAGTAGACAGGTAGACGCGCCATCTTGAACGTCAATCTGGATGTCAGCTCTCCCCGAGTCATCCGATTAAATTGTATGTACCAAAATTTCCGCCAGCATCTAATACTCTTCTGAGCTATCGGGAATTGGCGGTGTCGACAGGTGTCGACCTGGTCTCTTCCCTCCTGTTACCTCTCATAACTCTCCGAGGCTGCAAGTGTAGGACACATCTAACATCCTTCTGGGTCTCCACACCGTCAGCACAATGAATCGACTAAACACATGCGATGAAACGTGAATGCGAAGAAGTCTTGAATGAGCATGGAGTCAGAAAGCGGCTGGAGGGCGGAAGGAGAGCGGAAGTCATCGGTGGGTCTATTCCCAAGTCTCATGTCTCTACGCTCGGACTGTAGATGCGAAAATATGCGTGGATACAACTTTGACCTGCTCTGACATGATGCACGATAGACAAGCGGCTATACAAGACCTGCATCAACTTGACTGATATCCTTGCACGCGTACTCAAGCTTCGAGGGCGCCGTTTCAATGATGGCCCCGGCGCGACGAACTTGGACTTGTTCTCTGTCGGCACTTTGCTCGATTGTATGGCCGACATTGAACGCAAGGACGCAAACATCGATACCACGCTCTCGTGATCTAGGCGGCTGGCCAACGACTTGCACCTGAGGCTTGGACGCTTCAGTGCATACCGCTGCTGGCGAAATTACCTTGCTGCAAATCTCGTACGCACACTCCTGCAAATTTACGGTGTCCTGGACGTGCCCATGGCGACTCTACCTCTGTCTACCAAGCCGTCTGCGTCGTTATGCATAGCTTGACTATGATATCCTAACAGGCAGCGCGCATGGGAGCACTGCGGTAAATCAAGAAGGCGATTTTGTGTCGCAATACAAAGTGGACTGAGATTGACGTCGAGTGGACTCCAAGATTGATGAATACACAATTTTCTGTCAGCCTAGCAAACGCCGGGACCCGTGGAAGTGCAGTTCTGTGTGTGAGACAATGTACAGAGGGAAGAAATGAAGCAAACAATGCCTCTACTTTTAGAGGCCCTCCACCTATCTCTCAGCGTCCCATATCGCAACGATTTGAGGCAAAACCTCCTTGCTCACGTCCTTCCACTCCCGCTTCGACTTTTCCTTCTGCATTTCACTTGCCGGTACGATGTCAAATCTATGGCCGGCCCATACTCCTCGATGCAGATTTCCGGCATATCCCATCGCAGTGCCACCCTCAGCAGACCAACTCGCGCGCATGACAATAATCTGGCCAAAACTGAAATCTTTAGGCCTTTCCGCTAGATCTGAGTAAGGATTCTGCTTGAGCCAGAGGCTCTTGGTCCTCTCAAAAGCCTTGCCGCCCACATATTCACCTGTAGTGAGATTACGGAGGATAAGCTGGTCCGGCGATGATTCCGGCGGCCCAGGTGTGAAGATGTCGGCGAGAATCCGAAAAAGTGAGTAGTCGGTCTCATCTGTCCACGATCCTTTAAACAGGGTTTCCCTGAGTTCATAACAAAGGTTGAAGCTGCTCTCGTTCTTGAATTGCTGTTCCGCATATTCGTATAGCGACATATGGGGAATTATCCCGTCTTCGGTGTCATCGTCCTCGTCCTCGAATTCAATCTCGTCTAGAACGAGCAGCGAAGTCTCCTCCGCTTTCGTCAGCTCCAGAGAAGGCGGGGTGTCGCAGGGAACGCAGTAGTCACCCAGGCAGATGATGCGATCGCCAGCCCAGCTGGACGCTTCTTGGACGCGGGATTGAATGAACGGTCGGCCAATCTGCCAGTGTCGACGGCATGTCAATGCGAGGAATATGGTGGGCATGTAGTCGGGAATATGGGAATATATCATCATGATAATCTCGTTTGGAAGCAAGGTGAAGGGGGAGGCCACGGTCGGATCTGGTTTCGAGCGCCACGAACTCGAGAGCTCCAAGTGAGGATTGCGGTGAAGTCGAAGCAGCCTGCTACGCTTCGATGGTGGGGTGTCTGTCTCTTCGGATAGTTTGCGTTTTCTGCTGCGTGTGAGCCTGGACAAGAGAGCAGGCAAGGTCAAGAACGAGACAAGTGATGGCAGAGAACGGTATACATACGGTCCAGAGGCTTCTGGGGACACTTCCAGGGCAGAAAGATCGGCGAGTTTTACTTCAGGAAGGCGTTGTAAACGCTCGCCCAGAGACGTGAGGCTTCCGTCAAAGAAGCCTTCTCCTAGTTTGCCCAAGCTCATATGGACGCATTTATCAAAATTTGTTAGTTGCCAGTATTGACCCATAGCGGAGAGGAAGATCAGTGAATTTCCGAGCGATTGACGATGAGTGGCGCGTCGATTGAGTTTGAAGACGAGGATAAAAACCTGCGACGAAGCAAAATAAGAGTGCCTTTTATACAAGACCTTCTGGTCCACGTGAAGCTAAGACCACTACATGGTCGACGGGCTCTATTGTTCCGTCTATCCACGTTCCCTGATCACTGAAGGCCTTGTAGAAGGCCAGTGCGCTACACATGCGTGACAAAACCTCAAAACAAAGAAAAATTGAGAGACCTCGCGCAAGGAGGTATGCTCACCATGTGGGTAGACGCGGCTTCGGAAGTTTACAAGTTACGCGTTGTCTTGAGGCAGGATAATTGAGAAGTCGAAGAGTAGGTCCAGTAGGTCCTATGAGGCACGCTCAATGAGTTTGGTGTGTTTTGACAGCGTGACAAGCATGGCACGCTTGTCGTATAGGGTAGGTCGCTCATAATCTTCCAGCCATCTATAGCACGAGCACAAAGAGCACTAAAGGGGCCGCTTGTTGCACTTATTTGGAGGATGTGTTGCAATCCCGGCGATTGTGATCAACTCTGCGGAAGAGGCTGTTGGTTTAGTGGAGGCTATGAAGACGGCAAGCGAGGAGGCAGTTGTGCAGATTTTGATTAAGCCTTCTGCATCAAACTGAGCTGGCGACACCCGAAGTTGGGCGTGGTTTAAGCACCAGCATACAACTGGAAATAGTGAAGATGATGGATGACGGATGCGCGGGAGGCAGAAGATGCTCCGTGAGTACAAGCAGAGAGCGCCACGAGATGCGGAACGTTGCGCGGGACTTCCTTTTTTAGAAGCGCGTACGTTTCTCAGACTTTCCTTTCATCTCGCCGAGCCGGCTTCCAAGCACCGAAACTGAGAGATATCATCGTGAAAGCAGCCTCTTATCAAGTGCGTGTAAAAATGTCCGACGTTAGTTAGTAGGTGCATAGTTTATGGTCAGTCCTTCTCTACTTATTCGCCTTTATTCACCCCCCTCATCATTCAATTCACCGACTTCAATTGGTCTCGACAGGATTTCCGCCATCATGTCAGAACAAACCCCTTTCTGCATCCACCGCTGGTCTCCTGTCATTCCGCCAGTCTCCCGTCACTGGACACTCGTGATCCACAACCACGACCAGCTGTACTATCTACAGTACTCCATCCTTTCGATGCCTCCGTTCTTCTATCATCCCCCTACCAAGTGCTATCCATGCATGATAGCACTGTGTCCTGCCATGCAGGTTGTACGTAGCTGGCCTCAACATTTGACCTTTTTTACGCCCTAATGCATAGGCGTTCAATGCTAAATGTGTCTAGGGCACTGTTTGACTAAGGTCCACTTCATCAACACGAGGTAAGTAAGTATCCATGTTGTCAACCATGGCAGTTCCACCATATCTATGTGTTTCGTCATCAATCTTTTCCAGGTACTGAAACCACTACGTCCGGCAAAGCGCCAAACTGACTGTGCGCGAGAGTAAATATTGTACAGCTTCCTTATCTATGGCATCATCATCTCGAATTCACAACGACAATCCGAGCTCCAGGCTAGCCACAGTTTAGAGACTCCTGCTTGTCAATGCATTCTTGGACACATGACTCGGCTTTAGGTGGGTTGTAGCTTGTTTCGCCGAGACGTCATCCTTTTGCGTCAGGCGCTCTACACATCGCTTATCAGTTCATACAGATCCAGGTCATTGCGCATCCCGCATACGAAAGTCAAATCAACGTAATCGGCGAATGCCCTCATAGTTCAATACACTCGCTGACCCTCCAAAACGTTGATATCGTACAGTAAATGAAGTCGATTTTTGGACATACTGTGAGTAGCCTCGAGGCATCTTGACTCAAATGACCTAGCGCCAATCGTACTTCATAATCAACGAGCGCTTTCATTTCATAGACCTCGGCGCAAAGCAAAGATGGCTGTGCTTTCGCACAATCAAATAAGAACTATCTCGGCGGACATATAACGCCCAGACGCCTTGTTATTTTTACCTTCTGGAGTCAAGCGTTTCGTCGGTCTCCCACCTTTGCATCCCTACGACATGTCAACCTCAGGTCCTTCGAGCGATACTACGGTCTCTTCGCTTGAGCTCGTTAGCCTCGGACAGAAGATACTGTCGAATACATTCGGTCTGCTGTTTGAGATATGGTTCCACGGTACGACGTCACTTCCGTAATCTGACGATATCCGATACAAATCTGTGTACAGGCATGTACTCGGTCCTCATCTGTTTTTCAACACATAGCCTTTGGTGCAGCATCGTTCACCTCGGGTTTGACCTCCCTGAAGACCGTGCACACTGACCATATTCGCAGGCGACAGGGATCAAAATCGAAGGCAAATATCACTATAACGATAGTGACACTTATCATGTTCTCTATGTCTACTACCGTGATGGCATTGAACATCGCTACTGTGATTCAAGAAGTGAGGCATTGGTTCATATTGAACCCTGGCCTTTCACTCGTCGACAGAGAAAGAGCTGCAAGCAATTACGCGGCGCGATTCGATTGGGTTCAAGATACCCTTTTTTCTGTCGAGGTGCGCTGAGGTTTCATCTAGGAGTATCATCAATGCTTATGCCTCTGACCTCAGTTTAGCATCGGAGACTCGATAGTTCTTTGGAGAGCTTGGACGTTGTCGCAAGCCAGTGGAAATACCATCTACATTGTGTATTTAGGCATTCTCTTGATCCTGGCGTCTTTCAGTACGTGGCATCACTATATACGCGATGGATACTTCCATGACATAGTCGACCACATACAGCTACTTCCTTCGTCTTCCTTGGCTGCGCTGTGCAACATCATTCTGAATTTTCTGCTGAGATGCCTGCCCTTTGTCTAAACGTGAACCTCGCGAGCTATGTACTTTCGATGGCAGCAAATGGCCTGGCTACTTGTCTGATCGCATGGAAGACATGGTGAGAGGGGCCCTACTCTCGCCTAGTACCAATAACATCGCTGATTGGTGTCGTTGAGACAGGCAACATCGTAGACTGATCAAGGCATCATTCGGAGATACTGCTCGAAGGACACGAGTTGAGAAGGTGCTGGTGCTGCTTGTTGAGTCAGGCGCGATCTATTTCGCTCTATGGGTAGGTCGCTCATAATGGCACCCCGATGATGGTGAATGATATCGTGAAATTCGACAGGTGGCGCAGATCTTCGACTTCTTACCAATCACTTCCTCCTCTACAGTAGCAGGTACGGCGAGCATCGTTCTGAGCTCCGTCGGAAATCAGCTAGTCGTGAGTGCCATTCGCACGGGTGATCAGTCAAGTAATTCTAGGACTAAAATCGATACGTTCAGGGGTTATACCCCACGATCATCATCGTCCTAGTCCACTACCAGCGCTCGCTCTGGGACTCGCCTGAGGTCACGCTCAACCACATTAAGACAGGCATCGATTTTGCTTCCCCTCCATCCACCGCAGTGGTACAGTCTCGCTTGACTGTGGGTGAAGACGCAAACCATTGCTTCGACAAAATTGTGACGGTACACCCCCTTGAGTCTCCCAGCACCAGTCACGCCTGGAACCGAGTCAATCTCGGGGCCAATCTATAGTTTAGGAACTCTGAAATAGGGCAATGGTCACAGCACATGGATGCGTTCTAAAAGTCACTACCCTTCATTAATTCATTCTCAACCTTTTTAAAACCCGGCTCGTTCGGTGCCATGTTGTCTTGTTTCTTCTTGAACAACGCATCGTGTCGTCCTTAATAGGGTCCACGTCGTCCACCACAAAGCAATCGGTGCTACTTTGTAATACTGGTCAGACAGGACATAGAAACTTAGCAGCGACATATGAATTCGGCCCTTCGCAAACATGGTCTCATAGGTGGAAACTAAAGGCCGCGAAGATTTGGAGAGCGGGTTGGAGTGTGGCTCTGAAACGTATAACCTATAGGAAGTTCATGCAGGGATCAGGCGTAGGATACTGCGCCATCAACCTGGGCTCGAAGCTTGAATTTGCTTGACTGATGGATTGACATTTCTCCCGCTACGGCTCTGTACTTTTTTTTTGTTTCGCGTCAGCATTGCACGAGTATTTACAGGGGGTCGTGGGGCATAGGGGTTGCGGGGCATTGATGCAGAACGAAGGCAAGCTGTCCCTTTCGTGTACCTTCCAACGCATATAGGCAGGCGCGGGCACGGAATAAATGCGGGAGACCGCGGTCACGAGATATGCAGATCCCTGTTCGTGTCCCGTGAGCGTTGAAGCGCGGGCGGTGCCCCGCTCGCCCCGGCCGCCCCACTTCCCCAACAGCCTCGCCAGCATCTCCCCAAGAATCCTCGGCGCGCCTACCCCAGCCGCGCCTTCTTCCGCGCATGCCCGCCGTGCATCCCAGCGCCGCCCAGCACGCCGACGGCGCCTGCGCTCAAGCTCGCGAAGCTGCCCGCGCTGCCCTGCGTGTGGCTGTGGAGGTGCGGCTGCTGCGAGAACTGCGCCTGCATCTGCGCCTGCGCGGCCTGCTGCGACGCCTGCGCGGGCACCATCGACGGCGCGTCGTCTTGCGTGATGCGCCGGTGCGGCGGCATCTGCGACGGCGAGATCGTCTGGAACGCGCTGCAGAGAAAAATACGGCGCGGAAATAAACCATCAGCACAGCGGTGTGCGGGCGCGGGACGGAAAAGGGAAGATGGTGATGCACGCACTTGCTCGTCGGCCGGGGCTCGTCTTGGAACCACTTGTGCAGCAGGGCTTCCTTGGCGGTGATCCGCTGGTCCGGGTCCCACGCGAAGAGGCGTTTCAGGATATCGTAGCCGGCGCTCGAGTTGATCTGCGGCCGGCTCCTGCACCAATCGAAGATGTGCGGGGTATACCTTCATTCCAGCCAGACCGTCTTTTGAGTGCGGCCCAACGGCGATGCGCGAGAGAAACGACGCACGAGTCCAGACGCTTCATGTTTGCGTACTCCGGCATGTGCTTGATGTCTGGCCACTCTCTTTCTGTGACGACAACCGCATTCAGTCGTGAAACGCGTGTGTGTGCTGTTCACGTCACTTGCCATCTGGTGTGCCCAGCACCTCCAAGATCTTCAGCAGTTGGTCCTTCTGGAAGGGCACGTTCTTCTTCGAGTCGAGCTTCGCCTCCTCTCCCTTGAAGATAGGCCGCAGACTGGCCAGCTCCGCGATGACGCAGCCCACGGCCCAGCAGTCGACGGCCTTGTGGTAGTGCTTCGCGCCCATGAGCAGCTCCGGCGCGCGGTACCAGATCGTGACGACGACCTTGTCCCCGGCGAAGAGCGGCTGGAGCGGCTGGTAGGTCAGGCGCGCGAGCCCGAGGTCGCCGATTTTGACGACGCCCGCGGACGTGATGAGGATGTTCGCCGGCTTGAGGTCGCGGTGGAGGATGTGGGACTCGTGCAGGTAGAGGAGGCCGTTGAAGAGCTGGTATATGAGGGATTTGAGGACCGCAGTCGGGATTTGGTGGCCGCGGATGGATTGGGTGTAGTGGTGTATGAGTTGCTGGGAAGGGAGGTGAGTATGATGGGGAAACCGTACGTGCAAGAGAGACGGACGAGGAAATCGTGCTCAGCGTATTCAAAGACCATGTAGATGGACTTGTCCTCGAGTATGACCTCCTTAAGCGCCACGACGTTTTCATGCGAGATTTCTCGGTTGAGCTGCACGAGTGGCCGTGAGCCGCTGCGTCGGACGCGTCGGACGAGACGACACGCACCGCGATCTCTCTGATCGCGCTCTGGCTGATGCCGGTGTAGGCGACGACGTCGCCCTCCTTGTCCGGCTTGAACTTCTTGATCGCGTGGAGCCTGCCGTCGTCGTCCCTGCTCTTGGCCTTGTAGACGCGGCCGTACGTGCCGGAGGAGATGAAGCCGAGGATGTCGTACTTGGAGACGACGGTGCGGTGGGCGGCGTCGCGCCGCGCGCGGTAGGCGCGCATGGGGTCATGGTGGGCGGCGCTGGACCAATCGTCAACCATCGCATTCGTCAGATGGGTTTGCTCGCGCGCGGGGTCATGTCGTCGGCGAAGGTGGGGGAGGGGATGGCGGCGGCGTCTGTGAGGAGAGAGGACGCCGCCTATCGGGCTGCATTTGGAGCTAATTACCAAAAATGGGAGTTCTGGTCCGAAGGCCAACAGGCGTCGCTCTGACCTCGAGCTCTCATATGCACCCTGTATATTCCTCGCCGCCCGGACACATCTTCGCGAACATCCACCAACTGACTGTCCGACACTGGCGCGCAGCTCATGTGCCCAATATGCGCTTATATAGGTGTATATTCCGTGTTCGAATCTGCTGTGCTTGACCGGTTGACCATTGACAGCCCAACATCCCGAATCAAAATCGTTTATTTGTTTACAAATGCAGGATCATAACACAAAAGCAGAGAGAGGAAACAAACAAGGAAAGGGAAGCGAAACACGACGCAAGCCAAATGTCTGTCCACATCCAGAGTCCGTATCCGAAATGTCTGTCCACATCCAAGAGTCTAGGTACGTATACGAAATGTCTGTCCACATCCGAGAGTCTATGCGTATCTGAAATGTCTGTCCACATCCAATAGTCTGTCCGTATCCAGAGTCTGTCCACATCCAAGTTCCAAATCCGTGCGCAGGTTCGTATCCATAACTCTTCTCCGTTCCCGGCCCTATCACCAGCGCTCCTTGTCCCCCGACACGACGTCAAGCCCCGGCACGCTCGAAAGAAAGAACACAGACTCGATGCTCGCGAAACACCTAGCCCGGCCCTCCCCTCCTACCATGCAGAACCCACCGCAGCGTCCACTCCGTACCCGCGCATCCACCCGCTCTCGCGCGGCCAACTGCCCACGCCCATCCCCCACGACACCGCCGACATATCTGACCCCAAGAAACCAACGCCCGCCCCAACTCCCGACGCCGCTACCTCCAAGTGCACCTGCGACCAGCGCAGACACGACTCGCCACCCCGCCACCCGCCCTGAAGAGAAACCGAAACCGGGAACTGGAGAAAGAAGCGCGCGCGGCAGTGACCGCGCGAACGGATACGGAGAGAGGTCACTTAGCTTGTTGGGCGTCCGTCCGGGCTTCGTCCGGCGCAGGGGACGACGGGCGGTGCGGGCCAGACACAGCACGCCGCTCTCTGAGTCGGGAGAGGTCCGTTCGTCCGTCTTGGTGTGTGATGGTCATCGTGCGTGAGTGCGAATTGTCGTCGTCGTCGTGCATGCGTGCGTGCGGATCGTCGTCGTCGTGCGTGCGTGCGAATCGTCGTGCGTAACAGTCGTGCGTGCGTGCGGTTCGTCGTCGTCGTCGAGATACTGACAGGGAGAGACAAAGTTAGGTACAGAGATGAACACTCACCTGGACACGCCGAAGCCGTGTCCCCCGCCACCCCATCTCCCAACAACAGGTCCCTCCCGGCCGAAGGTACTGCCACCGAAAGACGCGATTTTGAAGAGACCCGACTCCGCCTTGATACCGAACAGAATCTAGATCTGCGAAAAAAAAAGGTTAACACCGCCATCCCCATCCCCACCATCCCCCCCCCTGCTGTCCTCCGATGCCCCCTCACAACCCCCTCAACCTCTTCACCAGACGCGCTCCAATGGACGAAGACTCTTCCTCATCGACATCCCTACGCCTCTTGCCAGAGACACGCGAGCTTGAGACGACTTCCTGAGACGTGGTGGTCGCAGCACCTTTCGGAACGGCTGCAGTGACTTTCGTCGCCGGGGACAGCTTGGCTTTCTTCGCAGGCGGGGCTTGGCCTGAGAGCTTGCGCTTCTTCGAAGAGACTTCCTGGACGTCATCTGCTACCCAACGCCTCTTGAGTTGGCTGCGCTTCGAGCGTGAGGCGGTGGGCTGAGGCTCTGCGACAGAAGGAGACTTCGGGACGGTCAGCGCAAGCTCAACGTCACTGATGGAACCGTACGTACCTTGGGAATCGTGGGCATGGCCTGCGCCCTCGACTCGGCGACAGAGACGGTGTTGGTCCTGGTCCTGGTCATCTTCGTCTCCGGTTTCGCCTTGGTAAACACCTGTCTCGCCTTTGCTGCCCTCCTCGATGCTGTGCTCGTCTTGGGACCGGCCGTCGTCGCCTTAACCTTGGATCCGCTGGACATGTTGTGGATCTTCGCCCGGATGTCTTTGGACATCGACCGTGTGACCCTCTGCATCACCTGGGGGATGATCGGGGACTTGCGCGGCTGGTTTGAAACCTCGGTGGACGCAGGCTGGCGTTCGGGCGTGTCGACAACGACCCATTCTTCCTCGTCTTTGGTGTCCTTGGTGTCTTCCTCCGAGTGCCCTCCGACACCGTCCGCGACGTTTTCCTCCGTGACATGGAAATGCTGCGCGGGATCAAGCTGGCTTTCGGTTGATGTGCCGACGTGCTGGTGAGACTGTAGAGAGGGAGAGGCCGACGAGCAAGAATACTCTGACAATGACGACGGGTAGGAATACTCGGACAACGGCGACCATGCCTCGTCCTTCTGCTCATCGATGGATCGCTTGGGAGTGTGCTCGGGCGTCCCTTCGAGGATATCTTCGGGCGTTTCCGTGGGTGCTTCTGCGAACGCCTCCGTGGGTGGTTCGGGCGTCTCGGGTGCCGCTTCGAGCATCTGCAACACCATCTCCTCCTCCTCTACCTCCCTCTTTGCGTTCTCTTCCTCTCGTCGTTTCTGCTCCTCGTCTCTCTTGGCTGCTTCTCGCTGGGCCTCCTCCTCAGCCTTCTTCGCTCTCTCCACGGCCATGGCGGCCTTGTACGAGCCCACGGGCCACAGCTGCAAACCACTGGGGGGTTGACTGCTTGCGAAGATATTGCCGCTGGAGCGTTCTGCAGGGGGTGCCGAGACCCGGGACGGCTTCATGATGGTGGGCCGCCGCGACATGAAGTTGATCTCGTCCTCCTCTTCCTCCTCAGACGAGTCGGAGTCGTATTCGGAGGCGCCGAACTTTGGGGGGCTGGGCATGGCCATGATGCGCGCGGCCCTGAGCGCGCCGATTTCGAGCTGTGACAACCCGGGGTAGTCTTCGGAACTGATCAAGCGCTTCTTGCTGCGCGCCTTGGGGGTAGGCGGGGCCTTGGGGGTGTGCGGGGCCTCCGGCATCTGCGGCTGGTCGAGCGCGAAGCGGACCATCTTCTTGCGCTGCGGCGTGTCGGGGACGAGCTGGTGGCGGACTTCGATGCTGACCATGCTGTCCTCGAGCTTGGGATAGCATGCGGTGAGGGAGCTGCGGGCGTTGAGCTTCCAGACTAGTGAGGAGCGGTCAGCGTTGGGAGGGGAGCGAGCGGCGAGGCGCGGGAGCGGGAGACTCACGGGTCGGGACGTCGGCTTGGGGCGGGAGTCTGATTATGCCCTTGTCGATGCCCTTGGGTTTGGGTTTGTTGGTTCCGTTGGGAGCGATGGGATCGATGCCTGACGCGGGGCCAGCCACGGCAGACATGAATCCAGAGCCTTTCAACGGGGTGGACATGATGATAGATGGTGTGCGGGATGGTGTGGGATGGTAGAGTGTTGTAGAAGGCGATGATAACAGAAGGTAATGGAAAGGTGTGTGTAGAAAGGTGGTACGAAAGTGCAGAGATGGTAGTGGTCGAGAGGATCGTTCACTGGTCGAGAGAGAGCGGGCTGGGGCAGGACTATAGGCCCGTATATCGATTCCGACTTGCTTATGCCAGCTTGGTCGCTTTGGGACGGTCGTCGGTCGTCGGACCTCTCGACTTGGAGAGTGTCTCAGTGTCCCGGGCTCATTGGTCATCGTCATCTCCCGACGATATGCACCATCTCTTTCTTGTTTCTCGTATACGTTCAATGGTCCCGTCGGCGCTCATCTCTTCCTACCAGACATGACCCCATCTCACTTTGTCCTTGGTCTGCGCGCCGTTCACGAGGTCTGCGCAACCGCTACACAATGCCATTGGCGGTGGCGTCATGGGCTCATTGGTGAGCGCGTTTGGTCTTTGCAACTGGACCACTCGTCTTTTCAATTCAACCGTTCTTCTTTTGTTTCTGACCAGACGTTTTCTCGACCGACCAAGCATCTTTTAAAATATGACTGGCAAGGGTGTGACTGGCGGGTCAAGTCAGATCATTTAACGATCTCGACTCGTGCACAGGTACGAAGGTCTAAAGAGAGCAGGGGATGGAGTCCCGAACTAAACGCTAAAATCAATAGTATTGTTTCTGTCGCTGTAGTGGGCGTCCTAGCGAGGTGAGGTTTGGTCTGCGGACTGTCATCATATCCTGCGGTCGAGTGTGCTCTTCATAGAGCACATCGAGTCTCCTGCGTCTTATTTTCCGTTGTTCTGCGTTGTTCTGCGCGGCCTTGAGGACAATGACTCTCTATTGGACTGATCGCATCACAAGATGCAGCAACCTCGCGGAGCGGTAGTATCCACGGGTAGGCGCGAGCGTCAGGAATTTTGGAGGCTCAGACACGCTTTCAAGGCATTATATTGTTAGTCTTCTCAATTCTTAGATGAGATACAAGACACACCGGAGCTTTGCTCCGGCGTTGTAAACAGATACAATATTGGGAAGCATCAGGATGATTTTTTCTCGTGCTTAACTCTCTTTTTTAATTATATTCAATTATATTTTATTTATGTTATCTGGGAAACCTATGTTCTCCTCGGTCTGCACCTTGAAATAGGGCTGCAAAGACACGAGTGACGAGCGAACAACCCCCAACATAGGAATACTTTGAGATTTGTCCAGGCATCACGCAGCGCGTTGAGCAGCCAGAGCGCAGATGCCAAGCCAGGGATGCCACCGTCCTGCAAGGGCATCTGCTCCAGCCGACGATCGTATCGAGGACGAGAGCGCACCTTTGAGGTCCGGAGCTCGGTCCTGGCGTGCACCTACTTGCGCTTGTAGTCCTGGAGCTGGATGTCTAGATCACAGATGACCACGAGGTCAGAGTCTTGTGAGGTCAAGAGCTCACGTTGCACCACGAGAGGTCAGACATCTCCGCGAGAAGACCCTTCCTGTTGGAGCGAAGCTGGCGTGCGATCGTCTGCGTGTTTGTTCTCCGGCTGCTTGTGCTCTGTCAATGCCCGGGCAGCATTCTGCGGCCGCTGACGCCCGTTCCTGGCCACCCGCACCTTGCGCACGTCGCGGGCCTCTTTTGAGGGGTCGTGGTCGGTGTCTGTCAGAGGAAAGGCAGCCAGTCAGAAGCTGGTCAACGCAGGTGCGGCAGGTAGAGAAAGCTAGAAGCTGGGAAAGGGAGAACGTGCGCACCGGTATTGGCTAGGACCTCCGAGAGCCACTGCGTCTCTGCCTCGCGGATCCTCCCATTCCACTCCCAGCGGTTGCCCCAGTCCTGCTTCTCGTGCGGCGTGCTGATGCGCCCTAGAACCGACGCGAACGGTGCGCGCTCCGAGTCGCGCGGACTGCGACAATACGAGTCGATCCCGGGACCCAGTGTAAGCCACGGAAAAGACACCCAGCAAGCCCAATAGCAGCGGCACCATCTCTTAATGAGATGGTTCGGTAACTTGCTGTCTGTAGCGATGCCCGTCAAGAAGTTCTGGTAGGGAGGGGGCGCGGGACGCGATGAGAGCGTTGGTCAGCATGTCAGCACGTCGGTGAAACATATATGCGCATAGAATGAGAGGAACGATGCGGCGAGCTCAGGAGACCCGCGACAGACATCCCGTGCTCGTGGCGAGTGCCCGGCACCTGCACATTTTGTCTCCGCCACAACGGATAGAGGCGCGCATCTGCACATCTGTCTCCCACGTGGGGTCCGCCGCGCGGCATGCTGGTGTGTCCTAGAACTGACACAAAAGGTGTGCGCTCCGAGTCGCACACACTGCGACAATACAAGTCAATCCCGGGACTCAGTGTGGCCACAAAAATCACATCCGGGCACGCATCCAAGCCGATACAACAATTCAGCCCCCAGCCCCCAGCAAGCCCTATAGAGGGATCGGTGCATGGAGGAGGACTGTCCTGGATGCAGAATACCAGCACCATAGAGACGCTCGAGCATGTGAATTGCCGACGCAGCGGAGCCAAGCGCAAGCTCGCACCTGAGCTCAAGCAAATGACAGGAGAGAGGCCAGCAAATCTTCTGCGCTACGTGCTCGTGCCCAAGCCACCTCTTCGCTCCGAGATAGGTCGCGTGTGCCGTGTCAATGTGTGTTGCCTGCTCGCTGGCTGGCTGGCCTCGACGCTAGCAACGGTGGGCGCCGTGACGTTCATCGAGCGGTCCGTCACGAGCAGCGTCGCACGTACGTGGCCCGGCTCCTGTTTCTAGGAGTGTGGCGGCGCGGGAGTGGGGTCATCCTCACAGGGGCGGGGGCAGGCGGAGAGGGCGACATGATACATGTCTTATAACACGGTGAGGTGGGATACGAGCAATTGGCGGGTGATCATGTGTCGGAGGGTGTGCTAATGGTAAGCAGAATCGGTGGAGCAGGTAAGACATTGTCGGGCGAAAAGCAAGAACCTAACAAAATCAGGCAAGTATTGCTGAGGGAGGTTGACAGCATGTCGCGGCTCGCAAGGCGGACATTTTGTCCAGAGGAGGATTAGCGCGCTCGTGGACAGTTCACCAAACAGAGGTAAACGAAAGTTCGAGCATTGCGCATAGTAAGTGTAATCGCTGTATTCTGCTCTTATAGGACAACACGGGCCTTGTACAGCTATGCCGGCGTCTATCCGCATGGTGAGTGTACTATCAAGAAGGATCTCTTTTTTTTGTGTTACTACTATATAACGCAAACCTCCACATTTTGTGTGGTCTTATTTGGTCTCACCATCGTTGGTCTCCCTGCCCGTCTGATTCTGTCGATGGTTTCTAATATAAGAAATCATTGCCGCATATAGTTCTCTCCTGTAGCAGTCTCTTTTTGGAAGGTTTTGCCACATACACACTCTCCTATGATGCATTTCATTTCCAGTAAAGATTTCCATTATTCGGGTGAACTAAGGACCCCCAAAGGCGAGACCATATGAGGCAAAGCTATCCTATATAGGACGAAGACGGACGGAATGATAAGACGACGTCGAGCAGAAACTGGCAAAATTATCCATATGTAGGACAACTTTCTCTTAAGACGACGTGGTGCTGAAACTGGCAAGATTATCTGTAAGTCCTGTGCGCTCTTTTTTTCTTGCACAACGGCAATTGTGGCACTTCACATGTAATTACCCACCTCCGCAGTGTAAAGGGAGAGGAGGACCATAAATACCGGAATCGGGTACACATTGATCATCCAGGCATAAGAGCCCCTCAGCGCAAGAGGTGAGCCAGACGGTGATCAAAGAATCCCTCAGCCCGAGGTCGAACCAGATATCGACTACAAAATTTGATCGAGGTCATTGATATCGGAAGTGGAGCGGGGCATTGTGATGCAGGGTATTCATGACGAGAAAGGATGTCAGGAGTCGGGAAAAGAGCACTCATGACCAAAGGGGACGCACCCAAGCGACTGTATATGGAAAAGGTTTCTTAAAAAGAAGTGAACAACGGGAACGACCGCATGTAGGAACACTTTCCTTTTGGAATCAGTAGCGGACACAGCGCAATGTAAAATGTCCCATCCAACCTCATCCTTGCTCGAATCTAGCTCGTTAATACAATCGCCATCATGAACGCTGGGAAACTGCTCGCCCATACCTTATCCACTGGTACGCCACCAATTTCTCGCGTCTCAGCCCTCTGAACATGTCAGGATTCTTTACACCTGAATGGCGCTCCCAACATCGACATCCTGATGCATGTCAGAAGACTGTCCGCTTCTCCACATTGGTGTTGCGCCCGCGCTCGCTCTACACGAAGAACTCCGTGAGCGCGTGTAGCGCGTCGGCGAGGTAGTCCCACTCCTGCGCCCGGACGCGACCCAGCCGCTAGGTGGTTTCATTCGGCGAAGACAATGCCCTGCAGTGAGAAGCGGCCGAGCGCGGGCAGGTTCAGGAGGGCAAACTTGAGCTCGGGGACGACACCGGCATTGCGGTCGCTGTGGAACTTGAAGCGCGTGCGGGCGCCCAAGAGCGAGAACGCGCCAAAGACGCTGTGCTGGATCGTGTGCTCCCAGAACGCAAAAGCTCTGTCCCTAGAGTCGCGACTCGGAGCGCCTTTCAGGGAAGACACCTCGATGGTGAGCGTGGTGAGCGTGCCAAACAAGGCCCGGTGGGGGAGCAGAGTGTAGAGCAGGTTGGTCTAGGAGCGTGGAGAGCATTAGTCTCCCAAAGGCAGTAACGTATGCGATCCTCCTTCAACCTCCGACGTGGTCTCCGGATATCCGTATCTAGAGAGCATGACCGACTGGAGAGGGATCGAGTCCGCCAAGTCGCGTAGGGATGTTGGCGTCAGCTTGCGACCAACCAAGTCGAACGTAAAGGAGCGCAGCGCCAGGAGAGTGTGCAGCATTGCAAAGGGCACGCGCTGAGACCTGCGCGTAGTGAGGAAAATTGCAGCAGTTCATTTCGTAAAGGAATGGGTGCCAGTGTTGACAGGAACAACATGACAAGACCTCGCCTATGCAGACACAATCAACATCCCTCAGCCATATAAGAGTTGAGGAGATTCAGACTCAGTGAGAGCGTACGAATTGCATGGTTTGACTGGAAAAAGTCTGAAAAAGTGACAACCTGAAGCGATTCAAGCGAGAGCAAGGCGCCGGAGCGAAGCTCCGGTGTGCCTTGTTGTTCATCACGCATATGTTTCGTATCGGCCATCTATAGGGCCTTCATTGATAAGGGAACACGGATAGATGGAACAATAGAGCCCGTCGACCTTGTAGTGGCCTTAGCTTCACGTGGCCCAGGAGGTTTGTATAAAGTTGCTTCGCCGCAGGTTTCAGCCTCGTCATCTCAGTCCTTCGACGCGCCGCTCTAATCAATCACTCGAATGTTCGGTATTGTCATTAGAGTCACGTATCAATACTGGCAACTCGCCAACTTTGATAAATGCGTCCATATGGACTTGGGCAAACTAGGAGGAGCCTTCTTTGACGGAAGCACCAAGTATCTGGGTCATTGTTTACAACGCCCTCCTGAAATAGAACTCGCCGACCTTTCTGCCACGGACGTTTCCCCGGAAGGCTCGGGACCGTACGTATACCGTTCTATGTCGTCATTTGTCTGGTTCTTGACCTTGCTCTCTTGTCCAGGCTCACGCGCAGCGGAAAGCGGAAACTGTGCAAAGAGGCAGACACTCCACCATCGAAGCATAGCAGGCTGCTTCCACTTCACCGCAATCCTCACTTGGAGCTCTCAAGTTCGTGGCGCTCGAAACCAGATCCGACCGTGGCCTCCCCCTTCACCTCGCTTCCAAACGAGATTATTATGATGATATATTCCCATATTCCCGACTGCATGCCCACCGTATTCCTCGCCTTGACATGCCGTCGACACTGGCAGATAGGCCGACCGTTCATTCAATCCCGCGTTCAAGAAGCGTCCAGCTGGGCTGGCGATCGCATCATTTGCCTGGGTCACTACTGCGTTCCCTGCGACACCCCGCCTTCTCTGAAGCTGTCGAAAGCAGAGGGGACTTCGCTACTCGTTCTAGACGAGATTGAATTCGAGGACGAGGACGAGGACGATGACACCGACGACGGAACAACTCATATTTCGCAGCTTTCGCTATACGAATATGCGGAAGAGCAGTTCAAGAATGAAAGCGAATTTGACCTTCGTTATGAACTCAGACAGACCCTGTTGAGAGGATCGTGGACAGATGAGACCGACTGCTCACTTTTTAATATTCTCGCCGACGACCCTGCATATTGGAAGCCGGAATTATCGACGGACCAGCTGATCCTCCGCAATTTAACCACAGGTGAATATGTGGACGGCAAGGCTTTCGAGAGGACCAAGAGCCTCTGGCTTGAGCAGAATCCTGACTCGAATCCAGCTGAATATTTCTTGGACTACGATTTCGGCCAGATCGTTGTCATGCGCACGAGTTGGTCTGCTCAGGGCTCCACTGCGATGAGGTATACCGGGGATCTGCATCGAGGAGTATGGGCCGGTCATCGATTTGACATCGTAACGGCGAAAGAGATGCAGAAGGATAAGAAGAAGCGGGAGTGGAAGGACGTGAGCCAGGAGATCTTGTCTGAGATTGTTGCAATATGGGACGCTGAGGGATAGATGGTGGGCCTCTACATGTGAAAGTAGTGTTTGCTTTCGTTTATTCCCTCTGTACACCAGCCCACACACAAAAAATTCCTTTCACGAGTCTTGGGCGTTTTGCTACGCTCCACAATAATTTGTGTGTTCATATTCGCCCTGCCTGCCATGAACCGTGGTCAACCCATGATAACGTCGCAGACGGCTTGGTAGACAGCTGTGGAGTCTCCACTGCATGGGCACATCTGGCACACGATAGATATACAGAAGGAGTGTGCGCACGAGAAGAGATCAATGGCATCACTGAAGCCTCCAGGCATCAGGTTCCGCGGAGTTGTTAGCTAATTATTCATTAGATCACAAGAGTGTAGAATGATTTCTTACGCCCTTCCGTTCAATGACGTGCATCTAACAAAGCGCCAACGGAAAACAGGTCATCAGCTGTGCCATGATCATTATCAAGGAACGTACTGTATAGGTGGGCGTAGGCGTCGCCCCCAGGGGGGCCCTTGAAGTTTGAATATGCAAAGATGTCGGCTAGGTTGACGTAGGTGTTGTAGAAATGCTTGTCCAGTATGTCTCGTCAGAAGCTATCGATCGCGTCGTCTGGGCTAGCGATCTGCAGAGTGTGTTCATTCTTTCGGCAGAGAATGATTGAGAGAGTTTGCGTCCAAGGGATGAGTACATGGTATAATTCTGAGCGTACAAACAATACCAGAGATCCCATTCCGTATAGGTGGAGCTAGAAGATTTCCCTATGCATAGAAAGATAATGGAAGACTCTCGCAGTCATACACAAGCAGCTGAGCGCACAAACATAGCAAAGGATAGCTTTTAACACATACAGTGCCCAGCCGAGTTGGATATACAGCTCACGCTGGAGGCATTGGCCAACACGAATAGCTGTCGCAGAATAGCAAGAAAGAGTATTCAGCTTACCAACGAGAAACACTAATTGCATTTTTCATCCCGTATCTCCCACATGCCCACCATCCCGCCACCAGCCCAACCCTGAACAACTTCCCGTCAGCCAAGCATGCAAAAAAAACGTTGACCATAAGAAACGCACTCGCTGCTGACAGTCGTTGGGAAACGCAAGGTCCTCTGCCATACCGGCCAAGGGGCCAGGGGGGTCCAGCAGATCCTGAACTCGTCGTCCTCGGACTTTTGCCCCCTCAGTGATACCTCTATGAGCTGCACACCCCTGTCAATATATGTTGAGAAGCACAGCAGGCATTTGTACATACGCGAACACCCGAGCGGACGCATCCTTGCAAAACAGAGCGAGGGATGAGTGCGGGTCATCTATACAAAAAGGCGCCTCCCTTACTTTGTTCCAGGGCCCACCCTAGCTCGTCATGCATTCCGGTTCGTCGAAATCGACTCGCCAGTACCCAGATTCCATCCCGCTGCCCCTGAGCATGCCAAGAAAAAAGGCTCCAACACTCACCAGGTCCTCGCACCTATCAGGCTTCTCCAGAGTTCGCCCATGTGTTGTTGCGCCGTCCCGATGCACGCTTGCTTGGTACCAGTCCGAGCCGAGCGGCACATCCCACAGCTGCGCCTTGTATTCCATCGTGCCGTACGCGCTGCAAGACGGCGACACGCGCACCGGCTGGTCCCAGTACGGCCTGTGCGCCTCGCGTTCATGGTCCCGCTGCGGTCGCTCGCGCTCATGCTCCTGCATCTACTCGCTTCCACAGTTCGAGTTACAGAAGGCGCGCCGAGAGCGCCATCAAAAAGATGTAGAGGAAATTATGGGGGATATGGCGCGCGGTGGACTTGCGCAGCAACCTTGCACGGTTGGCTAGAGAGACGTTGGTGGGTCATTTGTCGTGTTTCGATGGGAGAGCGTCAATGTCATCGATGCTTCAAGATTATATAGTGGCTAGGAATCGACTCAGTGTATTCACTCGAAATGAATCATAAGAAGGCCGAGCAGAGGTTATCAACATGACCGTTGGAGATCGCTCAGATCAAGGCGGAGTCATACAGAGTTGTGCCTTCGCGTTAGGCGCACATTTCCTATTCGGGACTTTCCAACTCCACGCTTGATTCGAAACTTCTCCGCATTCTCTTTTGGACGCATACGCCTGGTCAGTGAACTGTGTTGACAGCGCAGTAGCCCATCATTTCAGAAGGATATCAGATGTGTAATAACCTTGGAGCTTTGGAGGGTCAATAGAGGTAAGAGACAGATTGACCCTGCTCATTCCCAATGATGGCTTTGAAAAGCATCAGATGCCGGCGAGGAACTTGGTGCGTACCGCTGTATCGGGTAACTCTGGGAGGAATAGCATTCAGACTGACATTCAAAACGGTGCGTTTCATATCTGAGAATAGGATCCTGCGAGCCAAGCATGATTCTTTGTCGTGGATTTGTACGAACTTTGAATCTGAACCCGTACCGCCAATGGTCCATCGATCTCTGGTCATCGATATAGTAGATATGGACGATCAGGACCATGGACCACTATACATAGCACAACCTCGCGTGTTTCCTAGCATAGAAGCAGTGAGGAGGCGCTCAGGATCAGCTTTCTCATCCCCTATCACCCTCTGCCCTGCCCATCTGAAGCTGTCCCTATTTTTCGCACGGAATATTGCAAACAATACGGATGGCCGACATGAACCAGATTTGGGGAGAGGCTGTCGTCAAGTATACCTCTCATACTGGCGTAAACCTTACACACGAGTTCAAACAGATCGACTCTTTCGATGATGCATTCGCTCTGGTCAAGCAGGAGAAGGAGAAGTTCGAGATGTATCGAAAGCAGTATGAGGGGATTCGAAACGCGGCGAAGCCGGTGTTGAGTTTCGTTCAACTATTTGCACAGGCAGCAGGAGAAGGTGCCGGCGTGGTGAGCGTTGCTCTCGTACACTTTCAAAAATTCTGCCACTCAATCATGCTGGCGGGAAGCCATTCCCAGCAGCGAAGGCAATTTTTGTATCGGTTGGCGTCTTGTTCACTGTAGGTCACATACTCGTATCCGATGAACCGATCATTGATCGCGACCGTATTCGACAGGCATGCAACGATGTCAGCTCGAGCTATGGCGGCATCATTGATATGTTCGAGGGTCTCAGCGATTTCCTTGACCGCTGCAAAGTTCTCCTGAAACAAGAGATGAAAGAACCGATACGAAAGATCACTGTGGAAATTCTAGCTCATCTACTCTTGATCTTCGGGCTGGCGACAAAACTGATCAAAGAAAAGCGCTTGGGTGAATCATCATCGGTGTCGTTCCTTGACTACTTTGAGCTACGTACTCATAAAGCTACTAGGACGCTTTTTCAAGGCACTCATCGGTAAGAATACTGATGTACGAAAGGCAATGGACGAGCTAGATAAAATGCTGGTCAAGGAAGATCGCATGGTCATGACAACCACTCTTTCGGTGACAAGTGACATCTTGGAAGCTTTGGAGAAGACCATGAAATGTAATTTCTTCTCGCTGTCGTCTTGGTTCAATTTCTTATTACTGACGACTGTGTCTTTAGCCTACCAAGATTCCAGTCAAACTGTTATGGAGCTATGTCAGAAGGCTCGTAACGACGTCATGGCAATAATTCAGCAGAATGCAGAGGGTTTTTTGGAAACCCTACGACGTAAGTTACGATTTATTTTTGTCCTAAATATTGTCCTCAAATTCTAATCAGACAACTTTGAGCGGGGTGACAAAAAGCTGGACGAGATCATCAAAGCAGTGCAAAGCGTTAAAAAATCAGTGGATATATCTGAAAGTATGTTCCACCTTGACCGATATCGTCCACTACGCTGACTATCCTCTAGTCAAGGATATATTCTTATGGCTTCGTGCACCGGATCCTTCCATAAACTATAGTGATGCCCTTCTCAAACGTCAAAAAAACACTGGGAGGTGGTTTATAGATGGACATCAGTTTGCGAAGTGGAGAGATAGCCCAAACTCATCTCTTTGGATATATGGCATTCGTAAGTCAACTAGTCTAAATGTTGCTCGTGATGCAGGATTCTGATGATATATTCAGTTGGATGCGGGAAAAGTGTGCTGTGGTAAGTACGTATGGCTGATTTTGATCGTCGCTGACGAACGCGCCCAGTTCTACCATCATTGAAACGATCAAAGGGAATCTGCGATTCGGCTTCTCCGATGCGCTTGCCTACTTCTATTTTGATTTCAAGGACGTGGCAAAGCAGCAGTACCGAAGTCTGCTCTGTTCACTGGTCACCCAGCTGTCTTCTCAGTGCGCGAGTTGTCCTGCCCCTCTCAAGGTACTCCACGCGGGGGGTCGCGAGCAGCCTACCTTGAATGCATTGGAAAACGCACTCAAACTCGTTCTACAGTGCTTCGATTGCACGTACATCGTTGTTGACGCACTCGATGAATGCAGCCCTGGTTCAGAACGTGACAACCTTCTACGTTTCATCAACAAATTGATTCACTGGAAACTGGAAAGTGTCCATCTCCTTGTGACTAGTCGATGGGAGTATGATATCAAAGATACGCTTGAACCTCTGGTCTCCGATCGCATCGACGTTAACGACTACCCTGTTGATGGGGATATCAGAATTCATCTCGAAAATGCGTTGAGCTATGAATTACCATTTACGAAGTGGTCAAAGGATATCAAGGAAGAGGTGATGAAGAGCCTGATGAGCCGTGCAACTGGAATGTAAGTGTCCCTCCCGCTCGCATCCATGGGGTAATTCTAAGTTGACATCATGATAAGGTTCCGATGGGTCGAGTGTCAGTTGGAGACTCTGCGACGCTGCCTGAAGCCTGCTCGGGTTCGAACGGCGTTGAATGAACTCCCACCAACTCTTCCTGATACTTATGCTCGCATTCTCCTAAACATTAGGGAGGAACATCGTGACGATGCTCGTAAAATCCTTCATTGGCTTGCCTTCTCTCTCCGCCCCATGACGCTAGAAGAGATTGCCGAAGTAGTTGCTGTCGATTTGGAGTCAGAAGATGGCCCTCGGTTCGATCCCGATGAACGGCTTTTCGATCCGGAATTGGTGCTGGGCATTTGCTCCAGTCTGGTCACTATTTCGAAGGCATCGATGGATGGACTAGATGTGCTGCAGCTGTCGCATCTCTCCGTCAAGGAGTTTTTGATGTCGAACTCCACCCTCACGGACCCTCCCATATGGCACAGTGTTAGTGCCCAATCAGCGCACCTTATCATCTTGCAGACTTGCCTGGGGTATCTTCTACAGTTTAACACTCACAGCGCTCGGGCTCAAGAATATCCATTGGCGCTTTACGCCGCTCAGTCTTGGATAACCCACTTACCTTTAGCGGGAGTATCTACGCCTGCCAACCTGCAGAAGATATTCAGGGCGCTTCTAACCCCAGGCAGTGCGCAATATACCACTTGGGCCCAACTGTACGACTTCTCTGGGACATCGTTGAAGCCGAAATGCCCTCGGCACGAGATCCCAGAACCGCTCTACTATGCTTCACTCGCTGGACTTACCCAAGTATCAGAATGGCTGATGGGCTCCATTGGTGTAGATGTGAACGCTCGGGGAGGGCTGCACGGCACAGCACTACGAGCAGCTGCTGTTGAAAAACATCTTGATGTAGTCTCCACACTTTTGGAGAATGGCGCAGTTACTCAAGAAGAACCTGGCGATATGATTGTTGAAGACATATTGCCTCTAGTTCCCGAGCCTGCCGTGCGCAAACTTCTGAAGCACGACGCTAAAATCAATGCACAGCGATACCGCCATGTCGATGCACAAGGGGAGTCGGTATTCGTAATCGGCTATATGGAGGTTGTACATTGCCTTGAAGGGCTCCCTCCTTTCGGACACCCAGATTGCTACGCATCATCTAAGGCTCTCGCGAATGCCTTGCAGACTCGTTTCAAAAATTCGGGCCGAACACAGGATCTTTCTATCGCAATCATGTACTACCGCGAGATACTACGACTACTCCCTAATACGTCTACTGATTACTCTGTCACCCTCAGTGATTTCGGAACAGCTCTTACCCTTCGATTTGGCCAAAAAGGTCGACTCACCGATCTAGATGAAGCGGAATCATTACACAGGGAAGCACTTGAGCTGCGATCTACGTCTCACCCCGATCATTCCTCGTCGCTAAACGATCTCGCAAGTACCCTTACAACACGATTTGGCGAGACATATCAGGTTACAGACCTGAATGAGGCTGTTTCGCTTCACCAGAAAGCCGTCGAGCTCTGCCCAGAAACCCATCCTGCTCGATCGGCATCACTCAATGGCCTTGCAAGCGCTCTTGTCACACGATTCAACCAAGTGGGTGAAGCTGCCGATCGTAATGAGGCGATCTCACTATACCGTGAAGCGCTCAAGTTGCGTCCAGCACCCCATCCTGCTAGGTCGGCGTCGCTCGATGGTCTCGCAAGTGCCCTTCTCGCACGATTCAAGCAGATGGGTGAAGCTGCAAATCTTGATGAGGCGATCTCGCTACACCATGAAGCGCTCATGTTGTGTCCAGTACCCCATCCTGCTCGGTCGGCATCGCTCAGTGGCCTTGCAAGCGCCCTTGTCACACGATTCAACCAAGTGGGTGAGGCTGCCGATCTCGATGAGTCGATCTCACTATACCGTGAGGCGCTCGCAATGCGTCCAGCACTCCATCCTGCTAGGTCAGCATCTCTCATTGGTCTCGCAAGTGCCGTTTTCGCACGATTCAAGCAGATGGGTGAAGCTACAAATCTTGATGAGGCGATCTCACTATACCGTGAAGCGTTTATGTTGCGTTCAGCACCCCATCCTGATTGGTTGACATCGCTCAGTCGTCTCGCAAAAGTCCTCCTTATTCGATTCGAGCAGACAGGTCGGCTTGTAGACTTGGAAGAGGCGATGCCGCTATACCGAGACGCGCTCATGTTGTGTCTAGCACCCCGTCCTGCTCTGTCGACATCACTCGATAACCTCGCAAGTGCCATTGTCGCACGATATGAGCAGACAGGTCAGGCTGTAGACTTGGAAGAGGCGATCTCCCTATACCGAGACGCGCTCATATTGCGTCCAGCACCCCATCCTGATCGGTCTGCATCGCTTGGTGGCCTCGCAAATGCCCTTGTCGCACGATTCGAGCAGACGGGTGAAAGTACCGATATTGAAGAAGCAGATATACTTCGCCGAGAAGCCTCCCGGTTGGACGCTGAGCGCTCAGCACTGAAGCGCTGAAACACTGCTGAAAACCTGAGCCTCATTCATATTGGACTGCAATCCCGTTAGACAGTTTGATTGTGATGTTGATGTTTGCCTTTTTCTGAGTACAACTACCACATACAACTGCAGCTCTCTTTAATCTCTTGCTTTCTACTTCATCTTGCTGTCTACCTACACACTTACAGGTTGCTGCCATGTATTGGATGTGACTAAGTTCTGGACGCCGCTATACTTCACCCTATTATGTCTTCCATGATGTCTTGAGATGCTTGAGTTTACGTTCATTGAAAGCGTTTTTCACGGTGTATTCCATGTCTGAAGTCGACGACGCGTCTCGAAGGCCGGTCAGCCATTGGCACCATCAGAGCCACAGTCAGCAATCTGCGTGCTTGCTTTCGGCATGGTAAAACGGAAAGAGGTTGTTTCCAAACATACGATTGCACGATGTAATTGATAACAAACAAACTAGCAACGAGCAGCAACCGATACCGGAAAGGCGTTGCAGATAGGCGAGCTCGAAGGAATGGCTTTGTCTTGGCAGGACGAGGCAGCCTGGTATATTCATTCACCCTCTCGTTCAAAGCGTCTTCATGGCATAACAGTTGACGGGGTCGGACAATGCATTCGAGAGCTAGAAAACGGGGCACAAATAGAGAAAACGACAACACAAAGCATCCGAAGCACAATTCCACAAGAACAGGCGTATGCACTCGCGCGCAACTCCCTCATCGTCCGCGAGCACGGCACCCAAACAGGCTCAGCCCCGCGCCGACGGCGCCCCCGATGGCAGCACCCGTGCCGGGTGGCAGCCGCGGCCTCATCGCTGCAGACTGCAGGTGCGCGAACCAGCTGCGAGAAGCGACCGTGGCGCCATAGAAGCGCCGCTGCGCCCACGCCGCCGCCGACCCTTATGATCGGGCACGATGAGACGTCAGCGTTCATGCACGCGAAAAGGGCGAGGCGCGGGGGTCTGGTGGGCGCGCGCACCTTTGACAGGGCCGTAGGGCCCGAAACCGAAGAGATTCAAGAGCGGGCGCAGGAACCAGCTCTCCGGGATGAGCGCACCCACGGCGGCAAACAGGAGAGTCTCGAGCAATATAGGGTGCTGCTCCGCGAGATCACCTGCATCGACAGCAATAATTCAGAACGCGCACGGGCGTAACCAGCAACGCGAATGCGCACCAGTGATGACGACCAGGCGCTTGACGTGCGGAAGAATATGATCGTGCAGGTCTTCGCGGATGCGCTCGGCAGGCAGCCCGTGCGCCTCTGCAACGCGCACGAGAGCCTCCTCGACCCACTGCAAAACGTCGTCCACCATCTCCGCGCGGCGCTCGTGGCCCGGAGCCTGGTCGGGCGGCGGGAACACATCCTGGATCTCTTGCGCGACGGTCGCGAGCGCGCGCGCGAGCTCCTCCCCAAGGCTACCCATGCCCGCGGCGTGGAGGCGCGCGGCGCCCTCAGCGAGGCGGTCTAGCGACTCGCGGAACTCTGCGACCTTGGCCTGGACGGGTGCTTCGTACTCGGTCTTCACGCGGTCGAGCAGACCGACGGCGTATTTGTTGAGCGCGTCCAAGCTTATCGCGCGCTTAGAGAAATCATTCGGAATGGTGGAAGCGTAAAAATCTGCCATGCGATCGACTGAGAGATGGTGAGTGGAGGGATATAGATTGCCGTCAGACGCACCTTGATATCCACCAGACCCTTTGTTCGAGATGGCTGTGATATAGGGCAGATATTAAGCCACGA
Source organism: Heterobasidion parviporum (assembly GCA_002994785.1). Lineage (NCBI taxonomy): Eukaryota > Fungi > Basidiomycota > Agaricomycetes > Russulales > Bondarzewiaceae > Heterobasidion > Heterobasidion parviporum. The sequence goes on from PDUQ01000022.1 coordinate 388,872, forward strand.
GGAGACGTCCTGGATGAGCACTGAATAGAATCACTATCGTCGAGAACAGAGATCGTTGCAGAGCCTAGGACGAACGATGGCTGAGATGGGAACCGAAGTGCTTTTGCGGCGTTCGGAGAGAAGACAAGTGCAGCAACAAGGATGGGGGGTGCAACGAGAGAGAAACGCATTGAGAGAGGCAGAGGATGGAGGTCGGACGAAAGAACGAAGGACGGCCGAGCATCGACGAGGACTTCTTTTATAACGAAAAGAATGGCATGAGGAGTGACAGCATCTCTTCACAGAACTCACTCGATGGGCGCCTTGACCATGGATATATCGAGACACGCGTTCTTTACATCCTCTCCTCGCCCCTCTCTCGACTCTCCCCTCTACAATTGCCATTCACTCGACGTACAGCTCAACAAGCACACGACGACGGTAACGCCCCCGACTCATCCGATCAGCATTGTGTCCACTCACGAGTCCAGCCGCTCAAACAGCAGCTGCTTTCCCGGACACTTCGTCTGCTTCTGCTCATCACGATTTACCTTCAGCTGTAAACCGCGCATCGTTGAGCCTCTTGCACTGACAGCGCTCCCGCCTAGATGATCAATTTTGATGTCCCCACCGTGGCACATTCCACAGCCGTATCCTGTCCTTCATCGCGTTGTTTGTGATGCAGATAACGACATAGGAATCGCGTGGCCCTATTATGGCCTGTACGCCGTGTCATGGTGCTGAAGGCTGTACAGGTGACTTTAGGTTTTTGCTTGTGTCTCGATGAGATGAGAACCATCCTCAAATCACACAAGACTGATGTTATGTCGATTTCAGCAGATGAGCAAAATGACCGAGTGTCCTTGACTCACCTCGGGGGCGCGCATATACTCGCTATGAGCGGAGGCAAAAGGGTAATCGAATAAACAGGCCTTTGTTATGCGGCCTCTGATCACTCACCATGCTACCGAGTAAGCTAGATAGCTGACTGAGTGCTTCCAGACAAGACTACGTCACGAGCTTCTCTGCTTGAATCGCGGTCCACTAAGAGATGCAGCAGTTAAGAAATACATGCAAGCTGGACACTTGCAAAAAACGCGGCGCAGGACTTTAGATGGTGACGATCGGAGATTGAAAACACAGGCGACGTGGCGGCGAAGAACGGCCGCCGCCGACCGTGCCGATGGTCCAACGCATCGATGCCATGGAGGGACAGCTCGAGGAGGAGGCAGCGAGGACTAGATGCGTCCCTGCACATACCAGCATATATGCGCCTTCCCATCGCGCCAACCTCTCCACACGACCAACCCGCAAATCGATTCGATTCTCATTGTCCAGGTCCACTCTACAGATTCTAGCAATGTCCCCGCTCGCTAGCCCACACACGCTCACACGACGACGACGCCCCCAACCGACCCAATCAACATCGTATCCACCTTCCCCCCCGTGCGCGCGTCCACCCACCCGTCCAGCCGCTCAAACAGCGCCATCGACGGCCCGCCCTCCGCCTTCGCCCCCCGCTTCCCGGGCCACATCGTCCGCTCCTGCACGCCCACAAAGTTCACCCGCAGCGCAGCGCGCGCGCGCGCGTCGCCCTCCCCCGGCGGGATCCGCACGACGAGGTCTACCGCCCACGTGTCCACGCCGTAGAACGACGCCTCCTTGATGTGGTGCCGCGCGCGCTCGTCCGGCGGCGCGTCGTCCAGCGTCCACTGCAGCACGTGTGCGTCGAACGCCACCACTAAAAACCAGAACCGCCGCACCAGGGCAAAAACAAAGACCTCGTCAGCCGCCCACATTGCGCATCGCCCGCGCCGCGAAACACGCACCCGTCCAGATCAAGCCCGGGTGGTCGATCTTGAGCGTGAGGCTCCGCGTCCCCGCCGCCTCGTCTATCCGGTCGTTCACAGCCGCAACCTTGAACGCCTCCCGCCCGCCCTCAGCAAAGGGCGACGCGTACCCCGGCTCCGCAGGCAGCGCCACCTTGTACGGCGACATGAACTGTCCACGACGAAGCCTCAGCGCCCGACCAGCTAATCGAAGGAAACAAAGCGACGGAGTGCGTACCGCTGAGAATGGATACAAGACGTCCCAATCCCCGTTCCAGTCGTGCATCTCTTCCCGCACCGCCACCGCCCCCGGCGCACCGAATTCGGCCGCGATGTCCCGCACGAGCGCCTCGAACCCCGGCGCGCCGTCCGCAGCGCCGACGTGGAGCACCCGCTCCTGCGTCGTCACCTGTGTTCATCAATACATCAAGACGTCACGTCAGCATGTCCACGCCCACGCCTGACGGCGACGGCGACGCACTCACGTTCTCCAGGCTGAGAACGAACAGCCGCCGCTGGTGCAGCGCGTCGAACGGCTCGCGCAGCGCAAACACCGCCGCGGTGGCTGCGCACAGCGCGACGAGCGCGAGCACCGCGCGGCGCAGCGCGCGGGGGCCGTACCGGTGCGCGAACGGGAGCGCGAGCGGCAGCGTGTACGCGCCCGTGATCGCGACGAGCGACGCGATGATGTGTTCCGCGGGCGCCTCGCGCCCCGTCCTGCCCGCCTGCGCGCGCGCGTCTCAGCACACGACCATGAACGACGACGCGGACAAGCGAAGGAAAGGACGCACCAGGGGGACGAACACGTCGAGCACCGTGCAGATGAGCTGCGTGCCCGTCAGGAGCGGCATCGTCTGGCCCAGCGCGTACGTCCACAGCGACACGGGCCCCGCGCTGCGCCTGAACGCGGCGTCGAGGAGCAGCGCGCCGAGGAGCGGGAGCGCGGAGAGCGCGAACATCACCGCCGAGCCGATCCCGATCAGCTGGATTGCGAACGCGAGCAGCGCCTGGAGCACGAGCAGCGCGGTCAGCAGCGTGCGCTCGTGCAGGCGCGGCGCCGCGAGCAGCTGCGTCGCGAGCGCGCCGGCGAGCGCCGCGGGCCCGTACAGCGCGAGCGCGGACAGCTCGACGGCGTACCAGCTCATTCCGCGCCCGAGCACGCGCTCCATGACGAGCGCGAGCGCGTTCGCGCCGAGCAGCGCGCCGCCGATCGCGATGGCCCACGCGCCGACGCCGCGGGCGTTCTGGCGCACCGAGTCGACGAGCTCCTTGCGCCCGGAGCCGAGCGCAGGGTTGCGGTACGTGACTGTGACGAATTGGAAGGCGGAGACGAAGAGGAGGGCGTAGAGCACGCGCGCGGTCCTGTACGAGTACATGAAGAAGAAGCCCAGGTGCGAGAAGAAGACGGTCGAGGGGCGGGTGTAGCCGGCGTCGAGAGATGGGAGCGGCGAGTCTGCAGAAGAGAGGTATTTGAGGATGGCGAGGACGTTGTCGGCCATGTGCTGGAGGAAATGTCAGGCCTTATGAGTTCCGGCGTCAATAGAAAGAGAGCGCTTACCTGGGCTACGCCAGGTTGTAGGTGCTCTACGGTATCCTGTAAGACTGGTCAGACTACGGCGAGATGAGACGTCCAACGACCTGTGTGCGTACTTTACGTGTGTGGTACATGTAGCTGTTCCCTACGACTGCCATCTACAAAGACATCAACCACTCAGTCGTCTCGATAACAATATCAAGCAACGAACAACAAACACTCACATCGAGACCCGTGACGTTCAAGTAGAGCTCGAACTGTCTGAAATCAGTGCTGTGAAACGCAACGCAGACCGCGCGCGTGTCAGTACGGCGACACATCACAACTCGCCCAAGTCGGAAACAAGAGACGAGAACCTCAAATTGCACTTACTCGGACATGATCACGCCAGAGCTGAACACCTCGTTAGCGACGACCGTGCCAAACGGTCTGCCCCCGATGCAATAAATATCAGCAAGCCCACCCGATGCATCACCGCCACAGTGAAGTACGGCAACAGTGCAAAAAATGCGCACCTCGGGGCTTTAGAATACGCCTGGATCATCTGTTCCGAAGTAGCTTGGAAGAGCAGCTCGGGTCCGACGGTCCCGGCCGCTACGATGCCGCATCAGGGAGGCGCGCGAGCTGCGCGGTAAGATTCTGCTCCTCACAGCGATCGTGATGAGGGAGGACGGACCTTCGAGGTTGATGAACGCCCTGACGCTATGACGAACAATCGATTATGCGTTGGGTGAGAGAAGTTACTGTCGGCGATCGAGACTCACGTAGACGCGATGGGATGCTGCGTGGAGAAGAGATGCGAGGCGTCCTGGAGCGACTCTTCCGCATTATTGAACACTTACGACCAATCGCTCGTTCAGCCAAAAACAAAAAGGACATTCCGCCGACGCTGACGATGCACGCACAGAAGATGATCGCGTGCTGCGGCTCCCAGTCGGGCGTGTGCGTGAGGACGCGCATGCAGTCGAGCATGACGCCGACGGAGAGCGCGTCGTCCGCGGCGCCGGGGCTGGGGAGGGTGCTGTCGAGGTGGGCGTTGACGAGGACGGCGTGCGCCTTGCCCTCGGGGGTGCCGTTCGAGACGCGCACGATGATGTTGGTGAGGTCGACGTAGGTCTTGTAGAGACGTTTCCCCATCATGTCGAAGCTGGATGCGGTGCATGAGTTTGGTTAGATAGGTCGCGAGTAAGCGGAAGTGAGAGTGAGAGTGAGAGTGAGGGAGGATACGCACCGATGGCTCCCACTCCCCTGCTGCCTCCACACCTCGCATTCCAGCCGGCGCGCTGGTGCGCCCGGCTCCTTGCGCGCTTGATTGACTACCTCCTCGCACTCGCGCTTGATCGCGTGCGCCTGGTCGGCGAGCCATTGATCTGCGAGGGCGTGCTCCTTCGTGCCGACGGTGCGGAAGCCGATGTCTTCAGAAAGATGGCGGATGTGGGATAGGATTTGCGCCTCGGAGAGCTGCGGGAGGTGAGTAATAGGGTCGACGCTGCGGATTCCCAATGCAGGGGCAATGTCCGACGCCGGTCAATGCAGGGCGAGATGAGAAAGAGCCATGGGCGCGCACAGCTGTGTCACGGGCTCCGGGAGAGCTGAGGGTCGCGGTTTAGGACAAGGCGTCCAAGCTGGACAACAGTAAATATCGAGACTGACCGTAATGGCGTTGTATAGCGAACCAGGGTGCGACGATAAGCAGTGGTGCGAGGACGAGGAGCGAGCGCACAGGTCCCCACCGATGGGGATGTGGGGCGCTCATGGTCGATCGTGAGCGATGGAAGATGTCTGGAGACGACTGGGTCTGGCGGGGTTGTGGTCGTGGTCGATGTTGAGGGAGTGGTGAGGGATGGCCTCGCGGACGGCGGGTGTGCGGAGAAGGTCATCGCTGGTGACATTTCCGTCGCCGTCCTCCGTCTCCGCGCCGGTCCCAGGCGCGAACCCTGGCCCCTAACCCTACGAGTAGACAAAGTACTTCCACTTCTTCGTCACTTCACTGTCACTTCACACGGAAGTACATCCGAAGAGAGCCATCTAGACCTGCATTCAATTCAAACGGAGGTTTGCTCTACTCAGTGTGGCCACTGTCCGTTCCTTTCCCGGGAGGCACTGAACGTAAACTTCTCGACAACTGACTATCTCCCCTCGGTCCTGCAGTTGTGATACTCTCGCCTACTTTCTAGCGCTGACCCCATTCACGGGGCGTCTTTCCCCCATCAGTGCATTTGCGTATCACACTGTGTCATCGCCGAGTGCCCAAGCCGGGCAACAGTACATATACACCACTACTAAAGGCCTTTCGAAATAGGCGTCCCGTCTCAATCTTGTCAGACATCCAATGTCTCTCCAATATATATGTGTTAGCAGGTGTGTACGATCGTCTTCAACTGATGCAGCCACCTCATCAAACAATGGCAGTGCATCGCGCATCGTGCATGCCTCCCCGCTTCTCTCATGCTGACCATGCACTTGACAAACAGCACGACGACAGCACGAGCCCACCTTAGAGGCAAGCTCTGCTTGACCACTCAAAGCGATCTGCTCAAGATCCCATACGACTCGGTTTACTTACTAGAGCCCTATCTTTGTGAAACGCTGACAACAGACTCAGACCTCGTCAGGACGAGCATCCGCGCACGATAAGCGTCGTCTCCCGTAACCATCCTCAACTTTTCGCATCCGCACAACTACGCGCTCTCTGAGACCGGGCTCGTACCGGCCTTACAGCCCAGTTTTACTTCGTCTCAGCTCGTAAACACGCTCGACACTTAGCATTAACCACAATTGTGTGCTGAAACATCTCCGTGATCAAAGCCGCCGGAGGGTCGTACGAACCGAGATGGGGCGCTCAAAACGCCACGACAGTAAACGGACGCAGCGTCATATGATCTGTGTCCCCTTGCGCCTCACCAGCATCTGGCGAGACACCGCGAGAACAGCGGTGCCAGTGAACACGGTGACCTGCATCCCACGACGAGTCAGATCAGCTCAAAAATCACTGTGCAAGGGGCACGGAGGGAGATGTTCTCACCCCACTAAATATGATCGTTCGAGACCATGCAAACGCGTCGCCCAGGAGGGCGCCGTCGATGGGCGTCCCGGTCAGCGAGCCTACGGCAGCCAGAGCAAAGGCGAAGCCCATGCGCAAGCTGCGTTAAGGCCAAAATGTCAACCAAGCGAACTCAGAGTACACACACACATCCCTCACCCTATCTCTCCTTCATGCCGCGCACGCGAGGCTATCGCGGCCGTGATCACCGACAAGACTGCCGCGGCCGCACATCCGTCAGACCGAAGCCACAACGCAGAAAAAGAAAGCGCCGCACGTACACCCTCCTGAAAAGAACCCCGAGAGAATCGCAAAGACGACGATCCCCGCGACGGTCGTGACCCCGAACAAAGCGAACGTGATCGCGCCGCAGCAGACACCGCACGCCAGCAGGATGTTGTACGTCCCGTATCTGCGCACGAACAGGTTCGGGAGGACGCGTCCGGGGATCGAGGACGCGTTCAGGATCGCCAGCTGTTGTCACAAAGAAAGGAGGTTGAATGACGGTTCTGTCAACTAGAGTCAGAATAGAGAGCTGTTACGGTATAGAACGCAATCTTGGGATCTACGCCGTGCGTTATGGCGAACAGCTGAACGTAGAACACTGGGGGATTGACGTAGGAGTTATGTTGAAATACCCGAAGAGTGAGACGCACGAACACGGGTAAAACACTCCCCAAAGACAGATGAATGCGCTGTTTGATCGTCACTCCAAAGCTTGTGTCAGAGTCGATGCAAATACGTACCCCAGCGTCAGCAACATATAAGGCCCATCCGTCAAAAACGATACAATATTCAGCTTTGGATGGTCATGCCCGCCAGCGGCTTTCGACACGACTCGGTCGCTCATGAGACAATTCGCCAAAGCCAGCAGGCCAAGAACGATAAATGCCGTCGCACGGGTGCTCCATGCGAACCCTACCTTGTCCACGTTTATAAGTTGGTTGAGCATGATGGGAAACACGATTCCGCCAACGGAGGAGCCTATGAGGTGCAAAAATGTGAGACAAATACTGTGGTATGATGAGCAGCAATCTTGAAGGTTACCAGTGAAGACGATGCCCATAGCCAGCGCGCGGTGAGTGCGCCAGTGATGCGACTGGATCGCGAGGCACGGTATGTATATCAGTCCAGCACCGAGGCCCATCCCAATGCCCTGCGAAAGAAAGATCTGATAATACTCGTCCGGGTGCGCGATAGAGAGCATAAACAGACTTGCTCGAACACATACCATGAGCACCGAACACGGTATGCCGACGGAGACAGAAACAAGACGCACGAAAACACGTATATCAACGAGCCCGCCAACACGGTCTGGCGGAAGTATCCCAGGTCGACGAGCTTGCCGGCAAACAGGCCCATCGCGGTGAGCAGGAAGAGCTGCGTCGAGCCTATCCAGCTGGTCCGCGAGGCCGACGCGACGTGCGACCGAGTGTAAAAGTCCTGATAAACGCCAAACGCGTTGGTGTACCCAAACGTGGACATCATCGCGAGCCACCTGTCCGGTCATAGAATCTCAACAGGACATGCTCCGAAGAAGACACACATACGCACCCTCCTACAATAGCGCACCACGCCATGATTCCACCCTCCATAGCATCATCTGAGCGACCCTTCTCTGAGCTGTCCTCCTGGTTCCGTGACGTGGCTTCTGGCGCAGCTGTCAAGGTACTGCTCGAGCTCTTCGAGAAAAGCATGGCGGGACTCGAGAAGAATTGACCAGTGAAAGAGGTGGATCACCAGTAAGTCGATGCTAAGAGGGTGAGGTCACCGAGCAACCATGGCTTATGGATATTTACGCGCGCGCCTCCAAGCTTCAACAACCGGCATCTACAGAATCATCCATCTGACGAAGGTATGTAAGGCCGAGCTGCCCAGATAGATACTATGGACCCACTTCAGGAAAGATTTCTAGAATCCTTCCACCGAAATTTGGCGAGGTCGCATCTCGCATGGACGACACAATGACGGTGGGCACAACGCTGACCGTCGTCCAGTCCAACTTTAGCTTTCCTTTTACCACAGTCAGGTATGAGCTCCATGTCCGCCCATCCCGTTGCCCATTCTATGAGGGAGATGATGTAGGTCAGGGCACGTTAGCTCTCCGGGTCTTTGTACGCCGCGCGAGCCGCAAGTCTTAGCGACATACGTGTGTCATACCCCAGTGCCTCGCCGGGGTAGGCGTCCGATTTGTTAGACGCCACGAAGCAGGTCCAGGCGCGACGGCACGTCGCAGCCAGCAAGTCCCCGCAAGTGAGAGCTTGTCCCCGCCGGCGGCCGCCGGGCCAGGCATTTGGATGGCCCGGATGACCCGAGGAGACGGCTAGAGCAGCCGCTTTCCTCTCCCCGCTCCAGGAAGGCATTATATACGTTCACTCCCCCAGTCTCACCACAAGCGAGTTGTAAAACCACTGGCCCGTTGCGCGCTGCACCTCGCATTCTGTGTCTACGACATTCAAGCTGGCTGTACTATTGTCTAGAGGTCAAGTCTATACGAAGCGGTTACGATATTACAGTTTACGTGCGCCCAGGCGACTATCTGCACTCTACAGACAACATGACGGATTGGATAGAATAGAACATGATGTACCAAGATTTAGGTTAGGTCCAGTATCAGTATGCTTCTTCGACGAACGACGTGAGTGTAGAACAACGTAAGAGAGGAGGAAGTCGCTACGGCTCTTGAGCGCCGGAGCCATCCTGCCCTTGGTGATGGTTTTGCAGGTACATGTCCCATTCGTCCAGTCTGTGCACAGCGTCAGCTGACTCAAATCCCTTCGACGAGAGAAACCCGACATGAAAAAAAAACACGGAGCACTCACCCGAAACTGGACGGCATAGGGTCCCACATAGCGGACATCTCCCCTTCCACGGGCACCGTGCCCTGAATCCCGAGGCCAGGCCACGATCCGAGGGTAGAAGGATCCAGCAGAGGATACGTGTACTCGCCTGGCGGCGGCGCGGCATGGGGAATGTCCATGTTGGAAGAAGCAGCAGGGGCGTGCAGAGGGTAGGCCTCAGAAGACGCATATCCCAGCGAGTCTGGCACTGTCAGCGAACTTGTCGTAAGCGCGTTCGTCAGCTCGGTCTCCAGACTCATAAAGTCGTGGATTGGAAGTGAGGGTTGTGAGGGTTGAAGGCAGTCCCATGCGGTGCCCGCTGTCGGAAGCGAAGGGGCGGGGCATAACCCGGCGACGTTGAACATTTGGTCGGGCAGAAGGTCGGTCGACTGGAATGCGGCGGAGACAGGTTGCCGGCCACCATCAACAGACTGAGTTGCTGGAGGAGAGAACTTGAAGGTCGACGGCACCGTTATGCCCGTCCACATCCTTGTCCCATTCTGTTGAGGCGGATCCGGTGTCGGATGCATCGTGGTCGCTTGAAAATAAGGAACCCTGGCTCCAGAGCCCAAGAACAGCGGGGCCTGCTTCGAGGGCGCGTCGCTGTCGATTGCCTCTCGCTCTGTCTCCAATGAGGTGGAGGATTTTGGCAGCACGTCGGACACGATATCGACCAGAATGTCTCTACGTCCGAGACGGACAAATCTTCAGTATGTTGGAGTCAAACACATGGACCGGAAAGGTGCACGTACCGTAGCCTACCCGTGAGATGCCATCTGCGGACAGGCAGTGAGAATAACCAATGACTCGGTAAATATCAAAGACGCTCACCTCCCCTCTGCCTCCGTGAGGATCTCGACGCATGGATAAATCACCTTCATCTCTTCCGCAGCATCGATCGACGCACCGTAGCGCTTCATGGCACAGACGCTGACCCATAGAGCAATCGCCGAAAGAAATGCCGCATGCTAATGTTTCGCCAAAGTCAGAGGGTCCCAACCAATAAACTTCCAAAACCTGTCAAACCTGTGCGAATGGTGGCGTTGCTGCCCCGCTCTGTTTCTCTCGAGCTACTGTGATCACACGGATACACGACTTTGCCGCGTTGGTGCAGACCGCAAGGGACGAAAGCGAAAGCGGCGTCGGGGGTACGGGGGAAGAGAAAAATGGCCGGTGAATCAGGACCTTGAGGATGTAGAACTCGCAATATAGGACTGCGGACTGCACCGAGTAGTCACCCTCGGGCGCAATCTCCCAACGCACTGTCAAGCGACAACAGTTCGCAAGTTGTAAGCGGCCAGGAAACAGGAAGACCGAAAAACATACAATACTCGGGAATAGAGTTTAGCCACTTGTTCAGCTCGGCGTCCAGTTTGGAAACAACGCGTTGTTCCCATTCCGGCCCTTGGAAGCCAAGCATGGCTTTTGATTTCCCCGTCGCGTACTGTTTCATGTTTCAGGTCATGAATTTCCAACAACCGCTCGTAACGGCGCAAGCTTACGATAGTTCTAATCGCACAAGACTGGACTTGTGCCAACTTCATCATCATGATGAAGAATGTCACCGCACAAGGCTTCCCTGGTGGCTGCTTGAAAGCCTGCGCGGGATCCGATGGACACCAATACTCGTCGTCGCACTCTATAGGAGGGTCGACATCGTATCTGCGATAGATAAAAATATGTGTGAATAGTCCCCAGAGGCGTTAGAATTTTCAGCTCACTCCTCTTCCTGTATGGCACAAGGCCGACCAAAAACAAAGCTCATCATGACGTCTATCAAAAGGAGAACCCTACAACGGATGTTACGTAGGAAGGAAAAGTGAATGTGCGTAGCAGCGTACCAAAAGGCTCTTTTCCACAGCTCATCTTCGACTGTAGGCTGCGGCTTATAAAACCTTTTCCGGTGTGCCCCCACATCCACGGCCAATCTGAGCCCCACACCGGCCATGATCCAACCCGCCTGGGTCGGGGAGCCCCAAAAGTACACAACTGCGACCTTGCATTCCGTCGGAGTCAGATTGGCATGTTCCCCGTGCGACGACCTACGCGCTCTATCGAGGAACACTCACGGCGTGCATCTGCAGATCGTACAAAGTCGCCGACCCTTGCCCCCAGATCGGGGACACCTCGACCTGCGAATACCACTTGTGCCCTGCGGAATGCCAGTCGCTCATCCCCTCGAGCAGCACTCTCGGGTCATCTGAAAATTTCGCTCCGACAGCACAAACGAGAAGCAAGACTCGAGCGAACCCGTCGCTCTGATGATGTAGACCATCCGCGACAGATTGATAAAACGTGGGACGGTGGAAGAGAGGCGCGATGAGGTTCGTGTGCTTGAAATACAGTGCTACGAGCTCTGAAAGAAGATCAGGTGCAGGAAAGTCGTATTTTTTCAGCCTAACTTCTGGGCCGATGTGTTCCCACTAATGCTCATATGGATCAATGCTGCACATAGAAAACGATAACGAGGTGATAGCGTACTGGGGACGGCCTCCAAAAGTCGGCCCTCAGCCGGAATGAAAAGCCAAGGCTCCCCTTCTGCTTCGCCGAGTACTCTGACCTGGCCTCTACGGCTCGCTTGATCAAGTTTGCCTCGCTGGATTTGCCCAGCCAAGCAGTGTAGTGGTGCTTTATAGAAAGGTGTTGGAGTTTTGCGTCCAGCGCGGGCAATCTGTATTCATAGTCGTCGTCGCTGGGCTCGGGCTCTTCCGGGGTCGTCGTCACGCTAGGGCGGTCTTGCGTCAAGGGGGCACAGGTAGATAGCTGGGGGTAGGCGGGTTGAGCCACGGCAGCCATGCTTTCCGCATTGGTGCGACTCTCTGAAAGCAGCAGGCCTTCGTGAATGTCCACGTCGGGCAACGCCTGCCTCTCGTCAGTGTGTCCAGCAAAGACGGCAAGTTGAATAGACGGACCTTCTGCAGAAATCCCTCGATGGTCTTGATGCGATTTTCGAGGTGGTTAACGTATGCCTGGGAGTTTCTCGGTATTCGCTGTTTCTACTTGTGGAGGAAAAAGTTAGCATTATTTCGAGCGTTGTGCAGATATAATGTACCAAAAATTGATGTAAATTAAGCAGGGGCGTACGGTAATAGTGTAGCAGTCAAAAGGGGAAGCGACGACGTCATAGCCAAGCTCGCTTCGCAAGCGAAATGTGTGAAAGAACATGCCCGCACACCTTCCATGCCGCGCATACAAAACTTGGCCAGCGCGGAGAGAAAGCGCCTTGCCCATAAATACGACCCGACGTACCTTCACATACAAAAAAGTGCACTCCGCGTCGGCGAGCTCGCAATTCGAGCACCGACTTCCAGGGCCGGCCAAAGCGCTGCCTGCACAAAAACGTCAACTCCAAAACACGACATAAAATCATATAAACATGCGCCTACAACGAGCTGAGAGAGCAAGACGGGAAGCCTATATATCAGGGGGCGATGCTGTACCGGAAAGGCACGATGAAAACAAACCTTTCTGCTGCCTGCAACGGTCGCACGCCCGCTTCGCCTGCTGCCGCTTTGCCTCCTTCTTCGCTTTGCTGGACAATGGGCCGCTCGGGCGCTCGTCTGGAGAGGACATGGTATGAGTAAGAGGAGGTGCCGGTGCAGATTAATATAGAAAGGGGGAGGACTCGCAGCCTGACCGGCACATGCTGACGCGGCCAGATCGCAGATCGGCCCTCCGCGTAAGCCACGTTACAAATCAAATCCCTCCCTCACGTGCCCGATTCTTCCGAACCGTCGCGTCGCGTCAGTGTCGCGTCCTGGCAGTGTCCTGGCCCGTCGCTAGCATTGCATCGCACAGAAAATAGATATATCCCTATGTCTCAACGGTCACTTCGTGTCTTCGTATCATGTCTCCGACCTCTTCCCCTGAAAGCTAGCCGAACCGCCGGACGAACTGCCTTCCACGTAACTTGGCTTTACCATGCCCAATCCGGCATGATCTCCGTCTCCGGACTCATAGCAGAGTCGTCCCGCCGTCCTACAATAGCCTCAGATCTGACTCAGACAGTCGAGTCTCATTCGGAACCTCGGCTTGTAAAGCACCTCTACGGCGCCGCTTCGCCCGCTGCGGGGTGCCGCCGGCGGTATCTCATAACATATGATCGCTGTGCCGCAATCGACGACTTGCGATAACAAGGTCGCCTCAAAAAATCCAAGACTCCCCCGGTACACGCACAGCACAAACGTTGATCGATGAGTGGTGATTGCATTCGTCAGAACCAAAGAAAACAGATAAGCAACGACATAACAGGTGAATAATGTATGGAAGTAGTGCGAGTGAGCAGAACGTAATCATGAGCGAGGTTAGCGTGCGGGGGGATAAGACGTAGACGGGAATGATGTGGGGGAGTGGCCGGGGTGCATGAGACGTGCATGACAAGACACAATAGGATAAGCGATGATACTTTTTCATGTCTGAATTCCAAACAAAAGACCGCCCACCGACTTAGAATCCGCCCATGCCTCCCATACCACCCATACCACCCATGCCCCCCATACCACCAGCGGGAGGCTTGTCTTCCTCACCATCCACGATGCTCGCCTCGCTCGTCGTCAACAAGCTCGCCACACCCGCAGCATCCACCAGCGCCGTCCGCACAACCTTCAACGGGTCAACGATACCCGCCTTGATCATGTCAACGTACTCGCCCTTGCTCGCGTCGTATCCCCAGGCGAACTTGTCGGGAGAGCCGTACTGCGACGTGAGCGTGCCGATTATAACGCTCGACTCCTCGCCAGCATTGTTCATGATCGTCCGCGCAGGGTAGCTGAGCGCACGACGGATGATTGAAACACCAAGGTCCTGGTCGAAGTTCGCGGTAGGAATGGGCTTGACATCAGGGTTCGACGAAGTCGAAGAGACGGAGGATTGGTTGGGGGAGCCAGGGGAGGAAGAAGCGAGCGCGAGGGAGGCCTTGAGGAGCGCAACACCGCCACCAGGAAGGATACCCTCCTCAACGGCGGCACGGGTAGCGTTGAGCGCGTCGTCATAGCGGTCCTTCTTCTCGCCGACCTCGACCTCAGACGCACCACCAACCTTGATGACGGCAACACCACCGCTGAGTTTAGCCAAGCGCTCCTGCAACTTGGTGCGATCGAACTCGCTGGTCGTGGGGTCCGCGATGATAGACCGGATCTGCTCGCAGCGTGCCTGGATGGAATCCTTGCTACCCTCTCCGTTCAGAACAATGGTGTCCTCCTTCGTGATCGTGACTGAGCCAGTCGAGCCAAGGAGGTCGGGAGTCGCACGCTCGAGCTTGATGTCAAGCTCGTCGGTGAAGACAGTACCACCAGTGAGGATGGCAAGATCGCCCAAGATGCTCTTGCGGTTGTCACCAAAGCCTGGGGCCTTCACTGCGGCAACCTGGAGCTGACCGCGGAGCTTGTTGAGGATACACGCAGCAAGCGCTTCACCGTCAACATCTTCGGCAATGATAAGCAGTGGGCGGCGAGCCTGAGCAGCGGCCTCGAGCGAAGGAAGGATGTCCTGGAGCAGGGAGATCTTCTTCTCCGACAACAAAATCAATGGCTTCTCGAACTCGACCTTCTGAGCCTTCACGTCCGTGACGAAATAAGGCGAAATGAAACCCCGGTCGAAGCGCATGCCCTCGGTGATCTCGATCTCGTCCTCGATCGTCCGGCCCTCCTTGACGGTGATGACACCCTCTTTCCCAACCTTCTCCATAGCTTGAGCAATCAAGTTGCCGACATGAACATCACCATTGGCAGAGATAGTGGCGACTTGGGCGATCTCAGCTGTAGTGGTGATCGTCTTGGTGTTCTTGGAGAGAAACTCGACGACGCGCTCGACAGCGGCTTGCGACCCACGACGAAGGTCCATGGGATTGCACCCCGCGGCGACGTTCTTGACACCCTCAGAGTAGATTGCCCGAGCGAGGACAGTAGCTGTGGTCGTACCATCACCAGCGACCTCGTTGGTCTTTTGTGCAACATCTTGAACAAGGCTAATATATGATTTAGATACAGAAAAGGAATATATTGGAGAATACATACCGTGCACCCAGGTTCTCAAACTTGTCCTTCAAAGTAATAGCCTTGGCGACAGTAACACCATCTAATAACAGGAAGGAGTCAGCAGAGAGTACATATACCAATTATTGCGCAAAAGGACAGTATTCGGTAAGAGGAGGAGCACACCCAACGGCGTGCTCCCCATTCAAAAACAAACACCGTAGACTAGTTAAGAATCATCAACATAGCAGGGAAGAACTGACCTTTTGTGATTTTTGGACCACCGAACGACTGCTCGATGATGACATTCCGTCCTACAGTCCCACCACGTCAGCACACATTCGTGATGACACACCAGCTCTAAGGGACGAGCACACACCCTTAGGCCCAAGCGTAACGCTGACAGCGTTCGCCAGCACATCAACACCCTTGAGAATGCTCGCACGGCCCTCATTGGAAAACTTAATTTCCTTATGGGCACCACGGGTGAGCGAAGGCGTCGAGCGCGAAGCCTTGGCCGCGGCGCGACGAAGAGCACGAGAAGACGTGTTGGAGATGGAGTGCATTGTAGGCAAGAGAAGAAGAAGGAAGAAGAGTAAAGGAAACGAAGAGAGGAGAGGAGAGGGATGAGGAAGGCAGCAGACAGCGGAGCACGGTCGTCCTTTTGTGTGTACGCGTGTTTGGCCACGCGAACTTCACAGAAAAATCTAGAAATTCAAATCCCCGCTCGCCCACTGCACTTGCCTTCGCTTTCTCCTCTGCTCCAGCGACTCTGGTGAGATTCTCTCAAAAAACCCAGGGTGTATATAGGTATACGTAATACAACAGATAGCCCAGTATAATCCCAAAAGAGTCCATTATTACATGGAGTTACTCGACAAGGCCTGGCTCTTTTTCCCCATCTCCATGTCTGTATCCTCTGCGTACGGCCCTTCCGTATGCGTCGTAATCTCTATCGCGAGTGGTGCGAGGGGATATGTCGCCTGTCCGTTGTGCATACCCGCAAAGCGTCCAGACCGGGAAGCCGCTTGCTGGACGCTGCTGCCGGTGCTTGAACCAGCCGAACGCGTGCCGAAGTGGAACTTCACTTGAAGGATAATCAAACAGAACACGATGCCCTGGATTTAAGCATCAGTCTAGATGCTCGCGTTCCAAGAGAACAAGTTCCAACTCACGACAACTGGGGTAATGAGGTCCAGTGCAGCATACTGGCCGTTGGAATGACTGTCCGGAAGCGTCAGACGGACAGCACTCATGATACGCAGGAAACACATGCATACCTCAAGAACGCACACAGGAACGCGATTATGTTGGACGTGTAGATCGCGCCGCTCTCGACAAGGACGACAATCACAGGCATCAAGTTCCCGAAACCAGGATGTAGCCGACCCGTAGAATAAATCCGCCATGTAATGAAACCTAGTCCGGGGGTCAGACGGGATTGTGCTCAGATTGGAAGCTGGCTTACATGTGCAATAAATATTGATGACCATCGTCAGGACGAAGAAGACGGTAATCCAGTCGTTTCCAGTTTCAAATATTGTAGCACCGGGAATAAAATGAGTCAACGTTCGTAGGATGACCACCCCAGATACTACATCAGCCGGCTTGTACTTGAGCATCGTTCAGAGAGAGGCACGGCACGGGGGACGTACCGAACGCAGCAGTCAAAAGGACGAGGGGGAAACCGATGGCACCCCAGTTTCTTCCATAGACAATATAACATCGCCATATCTGTGACGCCATTGAACATATTGAAATATCAGCAGGAAAGGGGAACTCGTACAATGACGCTATCCCCGAGCATTGTCTGCAGCCAGTACAATACGGTCTTTGAAACAAAGAGTGGATCCGCCAGATTGCCGTAATATTTAGCGACACTGCTTTGATCTTCGGATTTTTGAAGCAGAAAGGCGTCGAGGGCTCGTACGAAGTCGATGATTATGTGCTAGGCGAGTTCAGTGTCACTGGCAGCGTTTAAGTGACACAAACACGCACCCCTGTGGCGAGGAACAACATGACAATGGCGACGGGCAGGAGTGAACGCTCAGTCTTGGTGCCCACCTTCCGTAGGCGAACGAGAATAATGACGGTGATCAGACATAATGTGAAGAAAACACCTAAATTTGCGATGAGCAATCATTTCATACTTCTTGGCGCCGACGGATTTTACGAAGGACTAACCATACATAAAGGTCTCGAGAAATAATGATAGAAACTCAGCTTTATCCAGAGAGATCCCCATCGCGCACGCAGGAAAATCTGGAGACAATGGGGGCTCCGACGGAAAAGGGCGGGGAGGGACCGGTTTGATCCAGGAGAGGGCTTGCGATACTTATGAAGGTCTGAGATACGCATGATCACAGCGCAGTCCGGTCACCATTGTCCAGAGCAACTCCAATACCATACATAGCTTTTGATTGAGTGCCTCTCAGAAGTATGATGCAGGCCTGATGGCATCATGGCGTAGGGGTAGCGCCGAAGCAAGGGACTTAGCTCGGATATGCTTGCCAGAAGTTCCCATAGTAGATTCGATCCTGATTTGGCGTGCTAAGTAGCAGTGCAAAAGCGAGCGGCCGTACTACGGTTTCCCAATTGAGAGTGATGAACTTCAGTGGATAGAACGAGAGATATCGATATTGGAGCTGGGGTAAGGCCCAATTCGATACTTCTATCAGAACGTAGGTGGGCGTGATCAAATGTTTCAAAGAAAAACTCCAAACATGCCTTTGAAATTTTGAATGGTATCAGCTGCAGACAGAGTACAGGCATCACAAGTGACCAGCTCAAGATGCCGTATGTTTCTGGACAGCCGTCAAAAAGGCTCTTTCAAGGGGGACGCGAATCACCGACATCGAGGGGAGATGATGGGCAGCAGTTTTTCGGCAAGGTCTAGGTCTCAGGTGCTGGTCAGATGTCCTGCCTTCGATGCGTCGACACCACCGCACCTCACTCTGAAAAATGATACGCAGAGTACTTCTGCTGGTTCCGCAGGGCACCGTTCATCGTCAAGAATGGCCCTTCAGGCCCCTCCGAGTCGTAGAAGCGCAAAAGCAACTCGAGATTTTTATCTAACGCCGGTCTCGGAAGATCTCACGTGATACGAACGATCTGATCGCAACTTGGCGGCTATCCTATACTCCTAGGTACTACTAGGTACTACTACAATCCGGAGCGCCACGAAAGCTGCGGGAGGCTGCGGGGCTGTGAGCTGTATTGTTACGAGCTTGTGAGATCCTAATCGTTAGCTGCATCACGAAGGATCGGCAGTACTGATAAATCAATTGATAGGGAGTTCAACGAAAATTATCTCCAACTTCCGATTACAACCTGTCTCGAGAACTCGAGCGGTTCGAACACCTGTTCGCGTGTGCAGTACCATCACGATGATGAACCCTGAGGCAGTTAGGAGGGCTGGTGATGTCCTCAATGGGAGAGATGAAACCAGGGAAACGTCTCATCGAACAGGCTGCTCTCTCGTGTTGATGCGGTCGCTATCGGACTTGTAGGTCCAGGTCCCAAACGTCAGTGTAGTGACATCTCGAGAGGTTCGTGGGAGGCAACAGAGGATGTGTCGACCGCCCGCATAGGTTCGCATGCCATCGATGGCAATGTCGCCGTCAAACTTGACCATACCCCTATGGCGTGCTAATGCCACATGAAGCGAAGCAACGGGCCGAAACGCACCTATAAGTATACGTCCGTTCAACAACCTACTGAGAGCTCTATGAAAAGAACTGCTGTCCCAGTCGAGTATGCGACAGCACCACAACATAGTTCCGGAGTAGTCAATCGAGGAGTCATATGGAGTTCATGTCCTGGGCCGAAAAGATGATGGCAGTCCGGAAGATGCAGATGTGTGCGCAAAATGCTACCTCGTTCGTCTTGAACAAGCAAATATACCCACTGAAGTCCGATTTGATATATCCATCTGTTGCACTCAATCGTCAGGTCAACAAGAACCAGGCCGAGGCTCCACATGACAATGCCCCGCCCTACACAGTATTCCGCGTGCCACAGACCCTGATGTCGTCACTCAAGCCCTTTTGCTATCCCGATGCGGGGACGGCGGTGTTGCTGTGATATGGAGTTCATCGTATGTCTCGGCCGATTCGGAGGAGACAAGCTGCGAGCATAATCCGTAGGTCCGGGGGGGGGAGTTCTGCGTTTGGCACACGTGCGTCAGGAAGCATCATATTCACACGACTTGGGAGTCGGCTATTGAGGCGCACCTTGGCAAAGCCTGACGCCCGTGGGCAACATAGTACGCGATCCGAATAGTGGTTATTGCAGAGGATCACATACGATGGTACATCCGTCGAAAGCGAGTGACAAATTCGATTCGACGGTCAGGTTCCCTGGTGGATCCACGGCAGAACGTAGCTGAGCCTTCGTTCTTCGGAGCTCGGGCGACAACTGGCGATCTCTTGAGACCCTGAGGTCAAGAATGGAGTGATGGAGGACAAGTTAGACGCCCATCTAGCCGAAAGGCTGTGAGCTCTGACGCTGCTATATTCGGGGGTATGCGGCAGAGCCCTGAAACCCATCAAGTCTTGGAAGCTTGGATATAACCCGCCCGAAAGAGCTAGACATTTGATGCAGGAGTAGATCTCATGAGGTTACAAGGAAAAGAGACAATCGACGTAAGACGCCAGCATCGTGCCAGAACATGGGCCTTGCGCGAATAGAATGGCATCTAGATTCTGGATGCGAGAAGTTTCGACGACGGAAGGATGCATTCCCATAAACGCTGTAAGGATGGCTGCATAAGCTGCCACAAAGGGATGTCTAAGCACAAAGCACATCTTAGCCGAACTGCTACCGTGAGGTTGCTATCGACGATATGGGAATTTGCGGCCGCCGAGACGCGTAGAACGGCATTTAGGGAGTAGCTGCACAGGGGATAATATGTCAGGAGGAGGGCTGGAGGAGGCAATAAGTCAGATGCGATCTATCCGTGATGACAGAGTCGAACCTCAAGATAACGGTTACCGGACCTGCAGGCAGTCTTTCTCAGCGAGTGCGAGTAGTTCGCCGTGGCCTACAGATGCGAGACTTCTAGTACGCTGCGTTTGTGACGGCAACAAGAGAAGTAGCCCTGCAGGTGGCCTCCGGCACGCCTCGCTGACAGGGCGTTGTGTGGGTTCGTGTGGATTAAGTTATTCCAAAGCGGTGGTTGTACGCGCGTCCTTGACGGACATAGGCTTCACAAAGCGATCAACAACCACGAGAGGCCGTGTGCGGGCACCTGGCATCGAGACCGTCGGACTCTAAAGAACGTATCAACGATTCACGATCACCATCCAAGTTAGACGTTAGCGACTGGTAAGATCACAAGTAGTCCACAAGTTTCTCGCCTGGAATAGGATCAAACTACGCGGAACAACTGGGGAGTCGGGACAGCGTGCTCGGCGACCTAGAGCAGCGGATGGAGAAATTTAGGTGGAGGACCTGCCTTAAAGTGGAAGCGGCTAGGTCCTAGCCGAGTCTGTTTGATCGCGGAGCACGGCCGATGCCGTGATGCATAATTGCCTCCGTTTCACTCCGGCTGGTCGTCGAACCCCAGCTTCGACCTCTGATGAATACCCTGCCCGCTCATCGCAAGCGAGACCAGATTTGGCCTCTAGCTTGTGCGCTCTGGGCGTCACCATGCTCAATTATGGTAGAATACCAATGATGTTGCAACCAGAGCGCTTCGAGTCGCTGACGAACAAATCACACGGTGGATCAAACAAGGACCAAAGAGAGAGCCCTGACGGCAGATTGACCCGGATCTCAAACCGGCGACACGCCCCGCACTCGATTGGAAAGTGTGCCGCTCCCCTTGAAAATAGTGCCATTTATTAATTAATTCTTATTCACCCTCCTCGCCGTCCATATCTTGCCTCCGACCAGTGCTCACAGCATGCAGGGAATAGGCCGCTCCAATTGCTTCCACCGTCGTCTGCCCAGGTGTCTGATGGGCGTTACTTGAAGGGCTTAGAACACACTGTAAGCGTCACGGAACCCAAGCGCTTCGAGAACCTTTGATAGGCTCCGGAAACGGCCTGACATGATAATCATCGCTCACACATCCGTTTACATCAAAAACCCCCTTGCACTCGACTCGGTCTCCTTCTTTATTTCCACGTTATTCACCGCTGTCATCCTCGCTCCAATCCGAGCACGACACCTCCCAAATCGCACTCGAATACGCCCAAACCACCGATGGCATCCACTCAGAGACAAGCCACCCTTCAACTAGACATCGTCATTGTAGGCGCAGGTGAAGATCCCGATGGCATCAAGTTCTTCAGACTTCTCAGCCCTTGTTTTGTCTTCCTCTAGGTTTGGCTGGCCTTGCTTCTGCATACGCCCTGGCCGCTTCAGGCCATCGCGTCCGCGTGTTTGAGAAATCGAAGGACGTCTCCACTGTGCCGGGTGGGATACGAATTCCTCCCAACGGCACAAAAATCCTCGAATACTGGGGCCTACACGACGAGCTCGTCCAAAAAAGCGCTCAGGTCGAGTCCAACAGTTTTATTGACAGTGCGTCTTTTCTCGTGTGGGGGATCAAACGAGAGCCAGTCTAAGATTCGTCGGGGACGTGCAGTGGCTACCGGGGAGCTCATAGGGCACACCGAATGGGCGCATGAGATGTTCAAGGACAGCGGCGGCGAGTTCCGCTGCATGCGGGTGCGTCCTGATCTCTGCTACACCCTGGGATCCCTATATTCAATTCTTCTCTGCTATAGCACGAGGACCTCACCCAGATGCTGTACAGACACGCGGTTGCTGCTGGCGCTTTGTTTCAGTTTGGCGCTCGAGTCAATGGCGTGTCGCCCGCGCCCGACATTGATTCATCCCCATCTACGCCATCCATACCAAGACAGTCGCAACCGCATCCTCAGCCATCAATAACCCTCTCAGATGGCCGAGAAATCCTGGCAGACCTAGTGATAGGTGCTGACGGCCCACAGAGTCTGATTCGCTTGCTCGTGGACGAGGATGCGGGAGACGTGCAGGAGACCGAGACCGGGACAACTCTCTACACCGGCGTTCTCGACGGCAAGACGATGATGGGGAACGAGCACCTAAAGAAGCTGATCAACGCTCACTTCCCGGTCTGGATGGGCGATGGCTCTATGGCTGTCGGTGAGAGAAGTCTCCAAAAATACCACCTGATCACATTGCTGATATGAGTTTGTATTTCGCAGCATTTCCTATTGTAAGTCTTATGTGCGGGATATGCGTATGTTTCCTTTCGGGCTGATCGTCGTCTCGTGTCAGGGACGCGATAACTCATATGCTATGCACGTCTACTCGCCCGAGGAGTGGCCAGAAGGGGCACTAGACTGGGAACTGGTTGCTTCATCAAACCTCCGGTGCGATCACCTAGAACCACGGTACGCACATCCGCGCTTTTGGTCCTTCGACGCTCGATAGCGTAATCTCTGACACATTTATTGCAGTGTACAGTCATTTTTAAAGAATGCAAAGCATCTCACCCGCGCGCGATGGATAGAACGCCCTCCAGCTGAAGATTGGGTCGACGCATCAGAAAGGATAATCTTGATCGGCGAAGCCGCACATCCACTTGCAGTACGTATTTCATTTCATTTTTGCCCCACTCGTCGTCACGCCTTGACGCCATGTTCTCTTCGCTTCCTCTTCGCGACAGCCTTGTGAGATGCACGCAGGGTCAGGCGCCCTCGAATCTGCTTTCGTCCTCAGCACCCTCCTTTCGCACCTCCATAGCCGGTCGCAGCTTCCCTCCCTCCTTTACGCTTATCAGGATCTGCGCTCGTCACGATTAGCGCGACTACATCAAATAGAGATGGACAATCACATGTATCTCGGACTGCGCGCCGGAGAAGGGAAGGAAGAGAGGGACGCGACCATGCGTGCTGCGAGGCTGGCAGCAGAGAACGGAGCTGACGCGAACGCAGAGGCGGACGATGACGGCGAGCTGGACAGGCAGTGGGGAGAGATGTGCGAAATCTGGGGTTACGATGCCCGTGACGATGCGGAAGATTGGTGGGTCCGGTGGGGCTTGTTACGAGAGCGAGCAACCTCCCTGAACGACGAGGCGGCGAATCTTCAGGGGACGTCGAGCGAGGCAGGCGATCGCAACAGCAGGTTTGGTTTGCTTGAGGTCAGGGTGAACGCCGTTTGAGTTTGCCCGCATGAGCCTGCATTGTGCTGGCGGCCAGGTGTGTAACTTAGCATGTTCGTATACATACCAACGGCCATCTCACCATTACTATCTGCAAGTATTATACATAATCTTAGACGACTAGGATCCCCGGTGCCTACACTGTACATTCGTATCGGACAGTTTCCATCTTTATTATGTTGCTTTTCAGTCCCCACATGGAATTATTGACTTACTCTTGCCGAGAGAAACTTTGAAGCGAAGAGCTCGGAGATGCTGTACGCAGACTCTTCTATGACTCTTTTCACAGCCTTGCACGTGTGAAGAATTCGAGGACACGCATTGCCCAAATCTAGAGCTTGGAGGCTTTGAAGCGTCGAGGAGATCTGACACTACAAAAGTGCATATGATTCAGTTCGGAAGAATGCAACCGTCTCCCAGCAGCAAGCCTCCGAACAGGTGTGTGAGAATATGAATTTTAGGATAGAGCCAAACGCTGTTATCTAAATGACAGAAGGAGCTACGAGATCAAGATGAGGAGAGATACTGTCAAAGGCTCACTTGTCGGTCCATGGAGAATCTTGAGAGTGAATTGCGAGGCAACTAGCCCACTAGCCCGCAAGTGAACAAGGCAGGGCAATCGACTTTACTGTCCAGTGTTGTGATTGAGGGATTGTACCGTGGGCCTCAGACTTCGGGTTACAACACAGATTCCACCCAAGGGGCAGAGAAGAACGACAATGCATTGGAATAGGAAAGGAATGGGTCTGATGAGTCCAGCTGGTCCGATAAATGTGAGGCAAACTGGAGCGTGCTCGGAAATCCTGCAAGATTCTGTGACTGTCACGAAAACGCGGTATCACGCTGTGACATAACGCGTCTTTCCGACGCGTCGTCTGTTGACCAGAGCCACCTTTCTCTTCCTCCCGCCATCTCTCCACCGCCCTCCACCTCCTCTCGACTCTTCACTCACTCATCATGTTGGAAGCAAAGCTCAACGAAGCTGTAATATTGAAACGTCTTCTAGATGGTACTGTCTGTCTCTTTCAACGAATGAGACGTGTGTTCACACCCGCCCTCGCCAGCTATCAAAGAGCTCGTCTCAGACGCCAACTTTGAGTGCACGGAAGAAGGTATTGTAAGTATACATGTCTATTGCTGCTAGACATCTACTTAGGACGCGATTTTGCGAAATCAAAGAACCTTCAGGCCATGGACAACTCCCACGTAGCTCTCGTGTCTGTCAAGCTCGATTCTACAGGATTCCGGGTTTACCGCTGCGACCGCCCCCTTCCTCTTGGTGTCAACCTTGTTGCACTCACCAAGGTGGTCAAGTGCGCGAAGGACGACGACATCTGCACTCTAAAAGCCTCAGACGACGGCGATATTCTTGGGCTCACATATGAAGCGCGCAGTGCGTAGTTTTCTTCTTCGAAGTCGTACCCCTTGAGGGCCGTGGCCAGTCGAAAGTACCAATTGCTATAGATATTTGAGGCCTACAGCCGGCAAATTCTATGTTATTGTCCCAACTTTTTCTCTCCAAAATCTAGTTACATGTGCTCGGACAGTCACTGACTGACTTCCTCCTCAATTTCAGATTCTGACCGCATCGCCGAGTACGAGGTAAAACTCATGGACATCGACGCCGAGACGCTTGGTATCCCCGACACCGACTACGAAGCCCGTGTCACCATGCCTGCGTCAGAATTTTCACGCATCGTCCGTGACCTCTCGTCACTCAGCGAGTCTGTCCGCATCGAGGTCTCGAAGGAAGGCGTGCGCTTCATCAGTGACGGTGAGTCTGCGAACGGGAGCATCCTTCTGAAGCAAACCGAGGCCGCGCGCGAGCGGTACGCCAACTACGGGGACGACGATGAAGATGAGGATGTCGAGATGAAGGAGGACGAGGACAAGGAGGATGAAGAGGACGAAGATGGAGAGACGTCGAATAAGATCAAAAAAGAGAAGGTCAAGAAGGAGAAAGTCAAGAAGGAGGCCAAAAGCGACGATGACGACGAAGCAGATGAAGAGGGCGAGTTTAAGGTGAAATCGGACGACGAGGGTGAGGGTGAGGGCGAGGATGAGGTGAGCGATTCTGAGAACAAGAAAAAGCGGAAACGGGCACCGACCAAAGTATGTCATTGATCTCTGTCGCGCGACTTGCTTCTCCTGACCGGGTTGATTTATTGTCCAACTCGCCTGACAGAACGGCAAGGCCAAGAAAAAGTCCAAGAAGAGCGACGACGATGAGATTCCCTCGGGCGGGGTCAGCATCGAGATGACGCAGCATGTAACGCTCACCTTCTCGCTCAAGTACCTCGTCAACTTTTCCAAGAGCGCGTCGCTCTCAGACACCGTTCAGCTGATGCTTAAGAACGATGTTCCCCTCCTGGTAAGCGTCGTTCCCTTGCCATCTCTCGATTCACCGATCTGACAGTCATGTAAGGTGTCCTACTCGTTCGGCCAAGGGCACATCCGATACTACCTGGCACCCAAAATCGGCGACGATTAGTTTTGTTTTGTTTTTCTTTTCGTTTCGTTTTGTCCATCGATATCATCGGGTTTGTCCACTATTTCTAGTCGTTATCTCATACACCTTGTACTCGTTATCACTCAAAAGAGACCCATTATTGCCGCGCACAATCCCAAAAGCTTCTTAACAAGATGATAGTTAAACAGGCACATGTCGACAAACGGAAAATAAAAGGAAGGCTGAGAGGCTGAGCTAGTGAGGAGACTGTAGGTAATGTTCAATAACACGGGTCCGCTATTAACCTAAACCGAGTCACAATTCCCCAACCATAAACTTGTCGTGTGCGTTGCGTATCTCTTTCCGCCCCTCAACACCTTGGTTCTTTGGAAACAAAGAAGATGTCAAACGAAGGGGATACTGGACCTCCATCTCCCTACCTGCCCAATCAAAGTCAATGATCTTGACCTTGCCCTCGCCGTCGATCATCACGTTCGGCCTCCTCAGGTCGCCGTGCACGAACCCCGCCTTCTCCAAAGTCTCAATCGCCTGAGCGATGCTCCTGCGAACATCGCTCGGGAGCGCACAATCCAAGTACTTCGCCTCCAAGGTGTCTCCCTCCAAGTGTTCCATCACGACCATGCTCAAGCCCTGGTAGTTTTGCTCCGGGAATCTATCTGCGAGACCAACAAAGTAAATCAACCGTGGGGCGAGCCCTTCTTGCGCCATGAATTCGTGGACCTCCTTGCCATAAGTGTCCACAAACTTGACCACAACGAGCTCCTCTTCTTCCCCATCGACCGCCTTCCGCGCCAGGAACGTTGTGCACGACTCATGCTGATGAAGTCCTTTGATGTAGTCAAACTTTATCATCTGACCCTTGCTTGGATAAGAGTCGATCCATGGAAAAAATCGCCCAGAATATCGGCCCTGACTGTTCAGGCCCTGGTACCACTCGCAAAGGCGCTGAACGGCAAGGGCCAGGCAATCGAAAACCTGTGCCAACCTGTCCACACCTGGACTCCCCAGATCGTTGGCCTGATCGAGGCCGGTCGTGCGGTCCTCACCGATGAACATCCAACCCGTGAAATGTTGCACTACCGCCTTGTCCAGTAACACAGCCCCCGTGATACACATATGAGGGCCTGCCAGCCCCACGAGGATCGTCGGGCAACAGCACGCCTGAAGAATATCCCTGCGCTGCACAGATTACAGTCATCGACTTTGTTCGCAACAAGCAGAGGCACAGCACTTACCGATGGATCCATCCAGTGTTGCAGGTATGACAGCTGTACTTGCACGCTCGGGTCGGTGGCCGTCTTGCCCGTCTCTGCGTTTTCCTCCAATATCAAAGGCGTGACGGTGCACATGGGTTCATGCGAGTCCAGCGACACGGAAACGCAGTGGTCGGGAGAGGTGTTGTTCCCGTTCATGACCCTGATCAGCTGCTGTCCGAGTAAATTTGACACAAGACCTCTCGTACTTTCCGAACGCTCGTTCTCCTGGCCCGCCAATTGAGACACGGATTGCATAAGTTTGAGCGTCTGGTGGACCGTCTCGGGGCGCACTTGGCGGTTCCTATCGCTGAGATCGCTTCGTAATTGTGCAAAGACAGGGTGGTAAAGCTCAATCGAGGGGGCCCTGTTGTCCAGGCCTGCGATGCTGCTTCGCCCGTCAATGACCCGAGCAAACCCTCTCTGATACTTGACATAGCTACTGGCCTTGGCATTTGTGGAAGGGGGTCCGAACCTTTTCACTGCTTGTTTGAGCTGTTCCAACCCTGCCAGAGCGCGTCAGCAGCATGAAAATCATGACTTTGTCCCAACCTACGATTCTAATACCATGGCTCTTCGCCAGGCATCCCAGTAGATGTCTTGCTCTCCATAGACCCATGTTGACCGGAGATGGGGCCATCCAAGATCCGACCCACCTGGACCAGGAAGCTTACCACCCGCGCACCGCCGCCAGGCGCCTTGACATATTCGCGAATCTCGACTTGCTTCTGACATAGACTGCCATTGTTCATCATCGCCCGATATTCATCCATAGGACGGGTTGCCACTGTTTTCAAAGGAATAGTATCTGTGGGCTGATCTCACCTAGGATCCGCTGCATCGAATCCAACACGAGGTCACTTACTTCGTAGAACAGGATGTCGCGGGGGTCAAAGTTTCTCAACCACTTCCGTAACATGTCTTCCTGCACCAGTTCCGTCAAAAACTCCAAGGTCGCAGCGAGGGGGACGTAGCCGGTTTTGGAACCACCCATGGGCTTGGGGTCCAATATGTTCGCATTGACAAGGACGGTCCTCACTTCCCGACGCTTGTTGTAATCGTCAACGAGGAGGTAGTCAATTGGCTTTGAAAGTCGCGTGGATGGAGACATGAGGATCGATGAAGTGGGCCGGTTCAGATGGCAAGTTGAAGTGAGCTTGTCACTATCACGTGATCGTGTCCGTGTTGGCCTGCGTCGCCTATCCGATAAACCTAGATCTATAGTACCAGGAATTACCAAGATGGCGTATTCAACTTGTAGTGTAATAGCATCGAACAAAGCAAGTAGCGTTATGAATGGATCGTGAAAAGAATGTCGAAGTCTCTGACTCGAGCTCACTTCTGCCTCTTGTAAATCTTCTCCAAGAAACTCGTGAACACCGCCCGCTTCACGCCGCCCTCCTCCTCAGGCACCTCCTCGATCAGCTTGCACAGTCGGCCGTACACGTCCTTCTCGTACTCCTCGTACTTCTGCCGCACGCCGACGGCCTCGAACACGGCCTTCACCCGGCGCTCGCATTCGGCGTCCTTCTTTCCGTAGTTGGCGTCGAGCACGGCGCGCTGCGCAGGCGTCGCGAGCGAGAGAGCGGTGTTGATGCACCATGAGCATTTGTTGTCGACGATGTCCGTCCCGATCTTGCCCAGGACCTCCGGCGGCGCGGAGAAATCGAGGAAGTCGTCCTGGATTTGGAAGTACTCGCCGAGTGGGAGGAGGATCTCGAGCGCAGTCTTGTAGGGTTCGGTCAGGTGATCGCTGGGTTCTGAGGGGGATGTGGAGGGAGTGAACATTGGGATGCCGCACATGAGCATCGCGCATGCTACTGGAAGGTAGAAGGAGTAGAAGGCGGTCTTGTAGATCACGATCAGGGAATGCCTGGAAATCCGGGTGTGAGTATACCGATGACGTCAAGCCCTGCATTGCAAAGTGAAACACGTACCGTTCAAGAGAGAACTTGCTCAGGTCGACCTTGTCCTCTGGTGCTGTGATGAGATCTACGAGCTGTCCCATCTCGGTCTCGTACGACACCTCGTGGAACAGGTCCATCAGATCCGTGTAGTATGGCTGACCGCGGAAGTGTTTCCGAAGCATTTGGTACATCGCGCCCTCGAGCAGCAGCGCATCATTGACAGCGATGGTGCCTACGTCTGGTTGGCGATACCAACATGGCTGACCCCGGCGGGTCACGGACGAGTCCATGAGATCGTCTGAAACGAGGAAGAAGGCTTGCATCTGCGCAAGTATCAAGGCTGTCAATAAAAATAGGGCGGCTGACACGGGGACTTGGCGACGCACGAATTCAATTCCCCAGCCGAGGACAGCGGCGCGCATGTACTCATCATCTGTCAGAGGGCGGCCTTTCAGGATCTCAGCGGTGTCGATGACGCTGATACCGCGGTTGAGTTTGCCGCCCGGTACGTTGTAGTCGAGGACCTGTCGGTTCGGGAGAAACAGGGTCAGCGGGCCGTTTCTGTTAAGACGTGATGTGAGAAGAACGAAGAGCGCTCCCAACTCGCGACCGGAGTTGCTGGTGGGGTGGAGGCACGGCCGGGATAGAACAAGGCAGATGCGACATGTCAAAACAATGACATCCCATCTCTTTAATTCCCGGCTCATTTGGAACAACCCGGTATTCCAAAGTTAGGCTCTTCCACGCGTCCGATCGCCAAATGAGGCTCTGGCCTGCGACGGCTCGCTCGAGATCAACAGTTTCCAAATATTCTCGTGTCTCTGGCGTGCAAATATAGCATCGTCCCAGTCAGCTCATGAGACCTGCGTCATATAGAGCGCGCGCATGAAGATTTGACGATCGGGGGCTCTGTAGTAGAAACAAGCCATAATAAATTCACACACCCTGCTGTACCAGTCAATCGCATCTGGAGGCATTCCATGACCGGAAAAATGCTCCAAAAGCTCGCTGCGGATTGTCGCGAACGCGCCCTCGAACCGCTTCCGCGTGGCTGCCTGCGTATCCTTCTTCGCCTTCGCAGCAAGGCCTGGGTGGACGGGGCGTGAGCCGTCCTCGCCGAGGGCGACGCTTTGGAACTTGGAAGACATGCTGTGCGGGAGATGGGGGGTGGGAGGGGTGAAACGAGGGAAAGAGTGAGCAGATGTGTGGTGGCTTTATATAAATTTGGGGAAATGTTTCAAAAATGGAAATGGGAAATCGTACGTTCGGTCCGTCCGGCAACGTCCGGCAGCTGCCCTTCCCTGCTCGCTGCCTTGTCCGCCTCCGTCTGCACACCTGCCCTCCGGTTCTTCGTGTTCAGGTCATATCCGTTGGACCACCGTCGACGATCGCTAGTAATCGCGGCCGTGAGCATCTTGTACAGAGAAAAAATTGCGCTCCACCGTGTATCACTACGCAGTGCAGGGTCGAGGCCGTCTTGAGCGTCTGAGACATAACACCGACGCTGTGTTATCCCCTTCATTCTGCTCTGCTCCGCGCCCGTTAACCCCTTGCCACGATTGCCCTGCAGGAATGGAACGCATATAGATGTCGGCGCTGCACCCTGCTCTCAATTTAAATCCGTGCCATCAATGAAGGCCCTTTCCTGCGTATGTACAGTAATGCTCCTGCCTCGACGCACCCCGCGCTACTGGCCAATCGACTCTCTGTGTCACACATCTCGTCCCCCCTCTCCGTATAGGCTACCGAGCATTGGCTCTGGCCGTGCTTTCTCATCAATCAGTCGACCTTCATGTCCCGAGCAGCCGGGCAGCAATGCGCTATCCTCGACGTTTCCCCAATCATCGATCCTAGAATAGACATCACCCCGAAGTCCCCTCAATAGATTCGAGTGATCGCGCGCGCCTCGCGTCCGACCTACGACCTATCCGATTATCGTTCGCATTTTAGGAGATCCTGTCCCTCCAAACCGACAATGCGCTACGCCATGACACGACTCCATATTATAGAACGCCACATACGTTTTTCTAATGCCGATGTCAGGACGTGATATGCCGTTCCTATCGAAATGACCGTATCACATCTTGGTCATAAGTACATCAACAACAATGCCCCTGTACCTAGCTTCAGTTGGGTTATTGAACTACTCAGGGATATAGCCCTTTCAGGCCGTGCCCTGGAAGCCAGGTCGCCTGAATAGTCCAATGTCCAATGTCGACCAGGATATGAAGCGACGTCCAATCATCGAGAATCTTGTTAGACAGCCTTGTCAATGTTGACGCCTTCAGGAGTACAGTAACTACCCACTGCCATTCATCGTAGCGACTTTCAATGCCGTCAATATAAGCATTGCTCTGCTCTGCGATTGCAAAATGATCGAACCAGTGCCCTCGACGTTGTTCACGGCGCTTATTCGCAAGACTATGCTATGCCATTATCATGGAAGTCGGGACGGTGAACGTTAAAGCAAAATGCATGATCGTAGTTGCTTCGACCGAGACCTTTGTGAAGTCAGATAATCCTGTCAAAGCACTTTTGAACTGTCTGACGTGACGACGTCGGGCGTGCAGCGTCCATACGCAATGCTGAGGTATAACCGAAAAGAAAAAGGAGTATCCATGACCATTTCTGGCCGCCATGGCCGCTCGGGTGTCATTCGCAGTCCCAACTGAGGAACACGAATACTGGTACCGATGAGGTAATAGCAGGTCAGAAGTACGAGGTGGTGGTGGTGCAGGCTAGCGCACAGTGCGCAGGCTCACGATCATCTGACAACACCGTGCAAAGTTGCCCGAAGCGACTACGGTTGTGCGTCTTGCTATAAAAGTGGGGAGTTTGTAAATTGTCATGGATACTAGCTAGAAATACATCCCAACGCGCAAGCCAGGATCGGAAGGCGTATTACTGAGTGCGATATGTGATTGATACGAGGGGCAACAACAATGTCTAGACACAACAACTCGGTGCTCTAGCTATAGGGAGAGTGAATAATGTTCCAATGCGTCGGCTCGTACATATTGATGACTCCGTGGACACGTCTGACCAACCTGCTCCATACCACATTCGTGCGAAATTTACGATTGCGCACCCGGTGGATCATGCATATGCCGGAAATAGGCGTCCCACTGGTCCAAGCTGTCGTTTGCAGATCGGATGTCCATAAGTCAGCGACAGAGACAATACATAAGGTACGAAGCCGTGGCTAGCCACCGATAACGCACCCAAAGGAAGCCGGCACGCCGTTCCATGTCGCCAACATATCCTCGTTGGCCTGCATCAACTCATCGAAGGATAAGCCAGAGTATGAGGCCACCGGGGCCGCAAAATTGGCCGCGATATGCGCGGGGGCCGACTGTTGCTGACTTGCCCCACTCACGGAAGACTCAGGCAGAGCCGGGTCAGACAGGAACGGAGGGACAAAATTAAACGCATTTATCGTCGGCGCCAAGGCCAGGGCTTGTTCTTCGGCGGTTGGCTTTGAGGGAAAATGTGAATCCCACGCGGCGTCAGGAGGGGCGTCAGGAGCAAACATGGACGACAAGTCGCTGTACTCGGAATGCAAGGCGCTTGCGTTATCAGCATTGTAGGCGTTCATTTGGCTCATCCCTGGAGAATCGACGATGGGAGCATGCAAGGGTTCGAGGCCGCTCCAGTTCGGCAGTGGTCTCAACTCTTTCGGATTGGAAAAGCCTCTCAAAGGGAATTTGTCACTCGTAGAAGCAGAAGTGGGGGGTTCAAGAGGAATGGTTGCCTCTTTATGGGAGGGTGCGGGATCGCCTGCGGAAGGCAATGAGGGAGTGTCCTGATCATGATCAGCGCAGTTGATTAATTCGGCCAGAACATCCCTTCCAGTCGTCATGAGTAAGCAACGGCGAAGGGAGCGATCCTCAAAGGTACTCACCGCATCCTGCCCGCATCATGCCATCTGTACTAGAATAGTGAGCGGTGCACAGGGCGACGGGACAGCAAGGAGGGAGCGCACCTCACTTCAGCTTCTTTTAAAATCTGTACACTTGTGTGCGCAGTGATCAGCTCTGAAATTAGATCCATGGTAGGATTTGCTCGCTTCATGCCCAGGACATTGATGGCCAACACAACGCCAGATATGAATGCACTCGCCTGCGGAAGTTCAGAGGATATCCATGACTAGCAGGATACATGCACACCTGTAAAAGCGGGCCCACCGCCCGACGTGTCCTTTGCCGTTCGGCCAGTATCACACGAATGCTTGACCGTGCAGCGTTGGTGCAGATTGCAAGCGAAGTACTAGCTAGTGGAGACTCCGTGCTCTTTGGTCTGATGAATGGTCTGTGTAACTGGATCTGCGCGTCATAATAAACGCAGCGCAGATATGCAGAGGCTTCGGCGTGAGCGTCATTTTGTGGTGGGTTCCACTGTACTATACGAGGAGTGTGGTGTCAGCAGACCATATGGAACAGATAATCAAGCTGGCGCACAATGACTGGGAATAGACTCTAGCCATTTGTTTAGATCTGAGTCAAACTCCGAGACTGCTCGCTGCTCCCAATGAGGTCCATGGAAACCATACAGGCTTTTGGATTTATTGGTTTGATACTGTTGTCGTGAGATTCAAGCTATCAGTCACGTCCAATCCAGATTCATGAGCGCATGCACTCACGATCGTTCGAAGGGTACGAGCGTGTATTTGTGTGAGTCGAAGGGCTAGCGTAAAGGTGGTTACTGATGATGGTACGCCCGGTGGCTGTTTGAATGCCTTGCTAGGGTCAGAATGCACCCAGAATTCGTCGTCACATTCCGTCGGAAAGTCGAGATCATATCTAGAGAAAAGGTCCGAATAAACAACAAAGATGCACTATTGACAACTGCTTGTACTCACTCTTCTTCCAGGATTCCACACGGTCGGCCCAAAAATGAGCTCAACGCAACGTCTTCAAACATCAGGACCCTGAAAACTGATTAGTTCACGGCCAAGGCAACGATAACGGTGCTGACCAGAATGCGCGTTTCCAAAGCTCATCTCGTACGCTTGGTGCAGCTTTATAAGCCCTTTTCCTATGTGCGCCTACGTCGACTGCGAGATGAAGACCGACACCGGCAGTCACCCAAGCCGCTTGTGACTGAGACCCGTAAAGGTAAAGAACAGTAATCTGTATCAAGCCAAATGGTTGTTTAAGAGTCTATGTTCGATCCAAAAACAAGCATGTGGTATGGACACTTACCGCGTGGATTTGCAAATCGTACAGGGTTGGTATGCTGACCACGGACCTTTGTACCACCTCGACTTGCGAAAACCACTTGTAACCGGCTGAATACCAGTCACTTGCTCTCTCCAGTACAACCCGTGGATCGTCTAGATATTTGGCGCCGACCGCGCAGACAAGCAGTAAGATCTTCCCGAATTGTGCATCGGTTAGATGTTGAGCATCAGCTATAGATCGCTCGAATGTAGGTCGATGGAGGAGAGGTAGAAAACTGTTGATGCGGCTGAAGTATGCGTTTACAAGATCGTGAAGAAGGTCATCCTCAGGAAAATGATACGGATAGTGCCTATCGTCGTCCCCGATATGCTCCCACTGCACAATTCTTGATGAGTAGACAGATATGCAGAGAGAAGGCAAGGACGAACTGGGTACTGTTTGGAAGCTTTAGCAGTCGATGATAAAGGATCTAGATTATCGCGTTCACGCGGCTCGCCCGAATAATTGGACTTCATGTCAACGGCCCTCTGTAGTAATCGAGCATCACTCGATTTTCCCAACCAGAGGTTGCGAAGAGGGTAAAGAGACAAGGCTTCTAATTTCTCCAATATTTGTGGCGACATGCCGTATTCATATTCGTCGTCGCTGGGTTCGGGATCTCGGTCTTCGATGGGTACTGAAGCACCTGCGAATGGCAAGCGGTCAATGGGCCGTGAATGGCTAAAGGGTTGGACTTGTGTTGCTCTCGGCATCGTGGTCATTTCTAGGGATGTTTTGTGGGACTCCCTGGAAGTCGTGGCCGTATGGACATCCAACGCGGCATCGATATCGGTGTCTGGAAACGCCTGCATATTTACCCATTCATGAATGCACTGATTCAACGTCGACAAAGACGCACCTTCTTGAGAAGGCCCTCCATGGATTGAATTCGTGCTACGAGACCATCTACATATCCTTGCATGCTCTCTGCATCTAGAGCAGGCTTCTCCTTCTTGGGCGCCTTCGCAATTCGACGTTTCTAGATGGTGAGGCATGTTATTACAATGATTGATGGCAGAAACAGAATACAAACGCATCGGCATACCCCTACCAAGACTGACCTCGAACTCGGACTGTGCCAGTATCAGCGTCAGCTCCGAGCAAGCTCCAAGTTACAACCCGAGGTCAGAGGTAGGATGCCGAGCTCTCGCAGAATCAGATGACCAACTCACCTTGACGTATAGATAAGTACAGTCTGTATTGAACAAGGTGCAATTTGAGCAGTGATGGTCTGGCTGGTCCATTCCATCGCCTGGTATGCCATATCTAGTCAGAGAAATCCCACCAGAGCGAGTGAAAGTTGTCTCTCACAGCGAACTAGACCCGAGATTGACGATTTGCGAGATTGGTATGACCAGAGCGAGGAGTCAAGACATATGACAAACCTTTCTTTTGCCTACAGCGATCACACGCCTTTTGAGTTTGCTGCCTTTTCTTTTTCACGGCTCGAGAGACGCTCTGTGTCGGGTCAGACGAATCTTCCGCAGACGACATGGTCACTGAATAGAGACAGGGGATCTGAAGCCACCGTCGTCGATGGCAGTATAAAAGGGAAGTGGATGACAAATCCATGGGACATAAGGCTCCGTGCGGCCAATCCTGGTGAGCATTTAGACCCTTTACGGAACGTTTCGGGCGCCATGGATTGAAATCTCTATAACAGAACGTCTGAGTAACCCTTAAAGATGAAACATTCGAAGGTGGGTGACATTGATCCTCGGGGTAACCCTGCGTATTCCTGCGTAGAATCCGCGTATTGCACGCGTCTCCCGTGCGCGGCGCTCCATAGCGAATCTTGTGGTGTAAACTTCATCACGTCATACAGTGCAATCAATCATGTATCTATACTATTGTGGGCCCGCTGTACTTCGTATCATCAGATGCTCCGTCCTGCGACCCGAAGGTTTTCATGGGCAATGCATCTCGGTCTTGGCGCACGCTGGACGATGTCCACACTTGGATGGGCGCACGCATGGCATCGGCACCGTTACTGCCATTTCCCGAGTCCATCATGTTACTAGAGCCGCTGACGATCTGCCGCTTGATCTGTAAAAATATGAGACAGTAGACGATGCCCTAACCCGACCGACCATCATGATGAGCGAAGTCGAAGACGTTATGCGGACACATGACGTACCACGAAAGGCATCACGATATCGAGGGAGGTGTATGTTCCATATGATGAAGCCAAGTAGGTGACCAAAACGCATAGAATACTCGAAGTATACAAGGCACCGCTCTCAACCATAGCAATCATGACCGGTCGCAAACTTGAAACGCTCTGGCTGGCACTACTGGTACTCCAGATCCGAATCGTGATGAGGGCTAAGATGAACAATTTCAGACCTTCTCAAGCAATCAATGACAAAGGGATACTGACTGGTGCAGTACGCTGTGATGGCCATGGTCAAGACGAAGTACACGGTCAACCCCCAGTTGATCCGTGTGTCAAAGATGGGCGCTGCGGGGGGGGCATGTGCAATCTGGTTCATTGTGTAACATCCGACCGCTGAAGGCGATCGCAAATATCAAAGGATGGTCTTGCGACGGCATCGACGTACGTACCAAAATGCACGAAGTACATGATCACTGGCGCAACAACGGACCATAATTTCTGACCGTATACCATATAGCACCGCCACATCTGAGGGTGACTAGTAAGCGGCGAATTTATGGCGGGAAAAAGCAGAGGACTGACAATGACGCCGTCCCCAAGCATCGTTTGAAACCAATAAAGAATATTCTTCGCCAGGAAGAGCGGGTTTGAGATGTTGTCGAAGTAGACCTCAGCCCCACCGATAGACTGGGTTCCTGCAATAACAAATGCGCTCCAACCGCGGATGAAGTCGATAACCAAGTGCTGAAAGAAAGGTAGAATTAATCGGGAAATTGCAGATATGACTTTCGAACGATCGCTCACACCAATGGCCAACACCATCATGAGAATCGCTACCGGCAGCAGAAACTTCGGTGTGCGCGAGTTTTTTGATTGCAAGACGATCATGATGGTTATGATGCACAGGGTGAAGAAAGTTCCTAGAGCAAGACGGTTGGAGCGCAGTATGGACCATACGCTCGAGGACGACATACCAAAAACAAAGGTTTCGAGAAACAGTGCGAGATACTCTGCTTTGTTGAGACTGATGCTACCCATTTTTGGCCTATGATCACCGCGAGCACACCCTAAAACGAAGGGGGGAGGTGTTGCACGAAGAGCGCCCGATTTTCGTATCCGTGGGGGAATTTATACCAGTCTCGCTTCATATGTTATGATGAGATATGCCGAGATCGAGGGCATGCTCGGGGAAAACATTGAGATTTGCAGACATCCTGTTTCAGTGGATACTTTTCTTTTGGAAGGATTTTTGGCACGCTTTTCAACATGATGGAAGTCAAGAATCGAAGGTGAGCGTCATTTACTCACAACACAAGCGAGGACGGAGATCATGATGGCCTACAGATATAAGGGTCAGATGTCCTACGATACTGCTAAGTTATTTGGCGACCGCATCAGCATAACGGCATCTAAATCAAAGCCAATATTTTCTCGCCTTTCTTTGAGTGGAATCGTTTTGTTTGGGCTCTTCAAATGACCGTGGAGTTTCAAGACAATGATGTCCAGTCAGGAGAAGTTGTAGATCATTGATAGCGTTCACAACGTTCACTGGGGAAGGATGACAGACCAAAGAGCAGCAAGAATGATCTGCAAAGAACTGTGACAATATTTAAGCACTTATACGTCGGGTAATGGTTAGGCCGAGTATTGATTTTAGCTCATTAAGGGTACAACATGCACATATATTATCTTTTTAAATAGATTCTTGACAAGATAAGCTCAAAACCCTCGAGAATACGGCCTGGACGGGCATTTCCGTAGAGGAAGCCTCACCTAGCATCTATAAAGGTTGAGCAAGATTACATGTTATTTATTTATTGAGATGTACAGACATTCGGGAAATATAGACTCCAAGAACTCCCTTGATCTACGTTTCTTGTGCATCACGTAAATCTAAATCTAACCATAGATTTGCCTCCGTCCGACTACTATCGTTGCACCGGAGTTGCAAAAGAAAAAAAGATTTCTTTGTAGCATCTTGAATTGGGCTCTCTCTCGCTCCAAATTTTAATGGTACCTGCGGAAGCTTCTTAAAATGTGTTCTGTTATTTTTTCAGATTTTTGAGCAGACTCAAAGAATTATTGTGATATGATTGAGAAGGGGTGTCCGAAAACGAGCAAAGCTTGGGAGTTGCAAATCTTGCCGATGATCGGGTCACATGTCGTCACGTTTAAACTCGAACTCCGACGGCGCGCACTGCGGAACGACCTACCATGCGGAGATTCAAAGAATGACCAAGCATCACACGGCCCGAGACTCCCTGTCACTCTGCCTGCCATCGGGCACTGCCCGTCAAAAGAAATTTGGTGAAGAGCAGTGGAACCCTCAAAGTCAGAAAAAATAACCTGGATGCTTTCAGTGATACCTCTTCATATTCAAATTTTTTTAGTTTTGTAATTGAGCTCTAGGATCTGAGAGATCTTGAGCATCTCTCAGATACTTCTGCCCTAAAAACCATTGTTCATTGCCTCCTCACTGCTGCACCCAATTTCTGTTCTCGAAAAAACTCTGATACTTGAAGAGTGCTTGAATAAACAACCATGAATTTTTTCAAGAGGTGCCATCAAAAGTTGCTGTGAGGAGCTCGATTTTGAACCTCTCATACCATTTGCAACTCCGGTGCAACGATAGTATCGAAGCTCGAAGTCTTATCCATGGGAAGGATAAGCGAACAGCTTCTCACGTTCGTGACGAGAATGCGGGATGTGGGACAATGCTTCTTTATTGCCTCGTCCGCGATCGCGTATTCGTGAATTAGACCATAAACATTCGCCGGAGTCGGCCTGCTATGGTGCAATGTAGCACTCGAGAATTCGCGTCCAGTGAGTAGCGCTACGCACCTTGCGATGCATCATGCATGCCCGTCATATACCTCATTTTCTTTCCGTACTGAATCAACCATTGAAGATGCCTCAATATCAGGGCTGTCGAAATTGAGAAATAACTAAACGACAGCTTGCCGTATGATCTCATCTCCTGCTCGCCTTCGAGGGGGGAGGGGGGAGAGTCCCCACCCCTTGAAATTCCCGGGATCTGGTTGACGGCCTTTCCAAGGCTGTCGAACCCCTGAAGTCCCACGCAACGGTGACCTCGTCTTAGCTTGACCAGTAAGTGACCATGTAACCTGTGCCTCGCCAGCCAAGTTCGTTGTGAGGATAGTCAGCACCGTAATAGACATGCTGGCACGAAGGATTCCAATGGAGATATATTGCCTGCCTAGATCAGGTGATGCCGGGCCTACCAGCGCAATGCTAGTCTTCGCGGTAGACAGCGGATGCGAGCTTCAACATATGACAAGTATGGTCAAGCACCTGCATAGTTATTCGACTGCATCAGCGTTGGATCCGTATAACATGAGATCTGCTAGGCTCGCTCTATTGGTTTCAAAAAAAACATGGGCACCTTCATGTAGGTGCTACATATCTGATCATGCTAAGCGGTCTACAGTATCGAAGTCCCTCACCGTTTGGAGATAGTTACAGCAACAATATCTATTCATCAAACGTAGATGAGTATTGGTCTTCTGTAACATACGAAAGTTACTGTGATCGCTACATGCCCTTGGGCAGCATAGCTTCTTTAGGGACGACTCGACATTGTGATTGGTAGCGGTCTTGTGAAAGAGTCTAATGATTTCAAAGTGAAACAACAATCAGCACGTAGGGTCTATAACATGGCTTCAGTTCTTTGATGTAGTCCGAGTGTTTGCGTTTCTACAAGGATCGTTATCAAAGGCGTACAAAAGTCTGGTAGCTTCGGGCTCACTTCGCTCTGAGACACCTTGCACCAGTATCAAAAGTTCTGCTGGTGTCCTGTGCAAAGAATGCCGAAAGAGTAAGACGAAGGTCAATATGAACAGACAAGTTACTGCATTCACCGAGTCTGTAATCTGACTTCGCACTAACCCTCCACGAGAGATGTGTATATCCGAATGAATCCGGACGCGCACTATTACACCAAAGTAAGAACATGGGATGACATGTTCGCCTTTGAAGGCTTCCTCTGATAAATGGGTAGAACCCGTCGTGGCGATGACGCACCACAAACGACATATGTAATGTGGAAGATAGCGACCGAGCGCTCAAGCGCTCAAATACGAAATTTTGCCAAGGTCGCCCAAGACCGATCGATAGTTTCCCGACGCACTTCTCCCAAGCGTGTTGACAGAAAGTGATGACAGTATGTCACCCACAGCCATAGACTCAAGGGAGCCGCGCCGCTAGGAGATAATAACACAATTTCTCCGATCTTACCAAAGAGACCACGAAAGAGTTAATAGCCCTACAGTTCAAAATAGCAAGCCGGAACGCAAGGAGGTGTGGCCCCCCACCCCCAGATAGATGCCTGATAGGATGATGCTTTCTAGTACTTGTAAGCTATCATTTCTTAGAGATGTTGAGTACAAGCTCACTTTGGCTTCGCCAAGCAGCCTACAACTTAGTGAACGACTGGAGTGCTGGCCATTTCAAAGATGTGGACTGCGGCTAAATCAGCGCTGGAGAGGTGACGGCATCGTATGGTGTGAAGGCAGAGAGCAGCTTAGTATGATTGACCAGCAGGCTCGACGCTCTATCATAGACACTGTATCACTTGTTGGCCTGACGCGAAAGGAAGACAGATGAAGCAACAAGGGATGGAGGCAGCGTGAAGATACTACGATGTCGGGCCCCGGCACTGTTAGCATCTGTGTGACAGGGCGTGACATGCTAGGTCTCGTTCACCGCATTCGGCAGTTCGGCGCTCGCTGTCATCCGGGCCCAAATATCGCCCGCCGCAATGTGCAAGTCACGGTGTCGATGACTGTAGGGAGCAGCCAGATTTTGTGATCAATCCATACACCCTTTGATACATGAGCGTCGACGGAAGACGTCTTACATATCACTTGATCCTCCGTCAGCCCTCCCCTCTAGTCTTTAACTATTCACTAACTGCGCCCTCTGCCGTGCACTATGGAACAGTACTTCTATGTGCCCAACGACGCTTTCAATGGCACCAATAGCGGTTATGACATCCACCCCGACAATCGTCGTACCTCCCAAGAACTTTCTGTTTTCACAGAGCCTTCCTTCGGGATGCTTTCAGTCGACCCACGTGCCTACCCTTCTCCTTACCCATCTCCAGCACACCATGACGCGCCAATGCCTGGAGTCGACCACTTTGATTCTCATGGTGTCCAGGATTTTGCTCAGCATAGTCCGCCAGCAGAGACTCGCTTTCCCCCGCCGATCCGAAGTCACGTTCCGCAATCCGTTTCGGAAAACTTGCCTCAGCCTTTGCACCAGGCTA
The DNA here is from genome assembly GCA_002994785.1 of Heterobasidion parviporum. Classification (NCBI taxonomy): domain Eukaryota; kingdom Fungi; phylum Basidiomycota; class Agaricomycetes; order Russulales; family Bondarzewiaceae; genus Heterobasidion; species Heterobasidion parviporum. The sequence continues at coordinate 430,476 of PDUQ01000022.1, forward strand.
CCCAACTAGAGGTTCTGCGGGAGACCCGTCGCATTCGAGAGCTTGAGCTTCAAATCGCCGAAGAACAGCGGAGGCACAGCGAAGAACGTCGCAAAGAGCGCGAGGCGGAACTTGCTCTCGCAGAGATCCATCTTCGCGCTACCTCTGCTCCTCACATAACGTCATCGTCTACTCCACAGCAGTTTGACTGGCTCAATCCCTCAATGGAAGACCTGTTTGGATTCGGCACATCCTCGGCCCTCGGCCCATCAACGTCACAGATCCCTCTCCCCTCATATCTTCCCATGGAAACCTCTGCCCTCCAAGAGTCTACGACTTTGAACACCGCTCCTCAGCCATCAGAAGTCTCTGCCTCCGCACCTAATCTTGGTGGCAAGAAGAAGACTACCCGGCTCATGAAGGAACATCAAGCGCACTGTGCGTCTTGTCAGAAGTTGATATGTCACCTTCAGCTGCGCGGCGAACGTTCCGAGCTGGACGTGCGGTATGACATGTCCTATCAGTGTGATGAGTGCCTGCCCCTTCAGTCGACGCAGTCCAGCCGGAAGCGGACAAACCAGGTCGAGGACACCGCGCTTCCCACCGTGTGCACTGTCTGCACTCGGGTGCAAGGTCACGGAGGCTTCATTGCCCGTGATAAGACGCCGCTAATGTTTACCGTCGAGGTACGTCTATGCGGCTGATCGCTTGACCATGTCTGATCTCCGTGACAGGTCATCTGTATACCGTGTTCAGAGAAATATAAACGGTAGCCGCTCTGACATTTTGATGTCAAATTGTGCTGATGATGAGCAGGTGTAGCAACTGTGGAGGAGGATCTACGAAAGGTGGTATAGGCAAATGGAGGTGTAAGGAGCTATTCGAAGACAATCGGAAGACATGCCGCCTTTCGCATGCGAGGTAACCTCAACCCCATCTTATGACGTTATCATGCGTTGACATTTCTATGCCAGGCTTGGTGCACGGGATATGGAGCTGTCTGTTTGGGAGATCCCACGAGATGTAGCGGGAAAAAAGGAGCTGTCCGCACTTCAAGAAGCCTGCGAACAAATGAGGCGAGAGCATATTTATGCCAAGCTCGCGGTTCCAGAGGTCGGCACGTCTAGTATTAGCATTCTCCACGAAGCTAAATCTTAGGGTACAGGTCCTCGAGCATCAAGATGCAATCCGCACCTTCGCCGACATCGAAGAAAAGATAATCAAACATGAGTTTCCAGCTCGTCATTTGTGGACGGATCCCCCTCAGAGCGCAGGTCATCATATTTATGTTGCTCTTACCTGGACGAAAGCTCGTGCGCGTCGCGACAAGAGCAAGCCAGAATGGACGCAGTCAAGCAAGGAGGAAAAGTCCATGGACGAGTGGGTGGCATACAACACTCGTCGGTCGAACGTGCTAATGCCTGCAAACTCGATTCTGTGTGGAGCATGGATCACTGAATGGGTCGTTCCAGGTGCGTTGCCTAATGCCTCACTAGCCCTACTCGATATCTAATTTGCTTCAGATCGCACCTTGCTCATGGGGACGATACTGCCGTTCGACTACGGCGATGTTGAAGATCGTAGCACCTTCTCTTACGGCGAAATTCTCCAACGTATACTGAACGAAATCATGCAGCACAATGCCGAGTTCCCAGACGACCCATGGCATCCTCCAGAACATCTATGGGCTGCTATCAAATCAAGTCCTTATAGTGAGCGACCATATCAGTAGGCAACCCAAATACTTGTCCCACTAACGTTGCATCGTGTCTGCAGCCCTCCGACAGCGGCTGATGGAAACGCTCAAGCGGCGATTGGGCTTTATTCCCCTTGAAGAATATCTTGCGCGTTACCCTGACACAACGCGCCGTATGTTCAGCGCAGAAGCTTCCAGTATCGCGCGATCTGTGGACAGGCGTCTCGTTGTAGATGAAGAGCTGAGTGTAATGGCAAGGTACCTGGGCAAGGCGATCACCCTGGAAGGTCTCGAGAGGATGAGAGCAAGACATCTCAATAAGACACCAAGGATCATGGAGGCTGCCAGTTCTGAGTAGCACGGGTTCGTACCCGAAAACAAACATTTATTTGACTAGGGATCATATTGTAGGTTTATAGGTAATATCCGCATTATTTCAGTGTCCACATTTTACTCATCGGTGCTTGGAATCTGGGACTGAGGGAACGCAGAGCAGGACTTAACCCTATCTTGTCATATACGCTGTAGTCAATATATCACAGAACCTGGACCTTGATAGTTCCAAGGACTGGGAAACATCCCAATGCGAAAAAATCTCATAAAGAGATACCACAGGAGCGGCGACTAGAGACACACAAGAAGAAGGTCGTTAAACAGATTGGTCAGTGGAAAAATTAATCGCGTAAAATCATGTATTCCTTTCCAGACCTTCCTTTACAGTGTCAACAAGTTCAGGTGAATCAGAGCGCCCTGGGAGTGGTTCATCAACGGCGCTAGGGCAGAACAGAATGGAATGGAATGGACTCGTCGTTAATCGATATCTCCGGCGCTGATCAGACCGGGTTATTTACTCTCTTCTCTTGTACTCCTCGCTCATGTCAGGATTGTAAGGATGAATGAGGCAGCAAATGTCCTATGTCCTATACATGCTACGACAGCACATCGTCTCGCCAACAACGTATATGTGACGGATGTAGAGCTTTTGCTTGAAGGCGATCTGCGGGCTTGCGTTGTGTCTCCAAAGATGTTGGAAGTCATGAATGCAGCAAAGGATCTAGACTAGCATTTTTTATCGAATCCATTCGTAGTGGCTGGGGGGGTACGGTAGAAACATTGTGGTTATTGCGCCAACACAAAGAGACTGTGGTGCACTGATATTGGGAGCGTATTACATGAATCCTACCATGTTCGTCGTTGTGTCGGTGATGTTCATCAGCATCAAAGTAATAAAATCCGACGAATTCAGCCAGTTTGGCGTTGACGTCGAGATATAGACTGGTTCGAAATTGGACTCCGAACTGCTGGCCAAGGATGAGAGAAAGACCAAAAAAACGAACATGCCACGTACCCGGTTTGAACGAGTGACCTTCCCATGCAGATGAATCTACAAGTGGGATGCGATAACCACTACGCTAACGCGGCGATGTCATTGCGACCTGTAAACACGCCATATACTTTGAATATTCCAAGGCCGTCTCCACCGGCTGATCCTCCTCTCGATTCTTCACCATCATCTACATCGCCGTGCAGTAGCATCCACGATCTCGCATAACTCTTTATGTATAGAAGCCAGACAGTCTTTCCGGAAAGACTCAGACGGCTTGTCGACACTGGTGCAGGATAGACGCCAACTGGTTCTAGGTATGTCCAGAACGCGTCTGGAGTGATTCACATCTCGACCTCGATCATTTCGTCTTTCAGAGTCTCGAAACATTTACCGAGCCCGTTTCAATGGCCTCCGAATGCATGGATATTCTTGTGCTTCTTGATTCACCAGGACCACACTAGGACCTCCCATCCTATTGCCTGAAAATTGCTCTCTCAAATGAAAATCTGGCATCATCGCGGAAATGCACCCTTTGGCCTCCTACAACCCTTGGAATCAATAGCATTCTTCGTATGTGGCGCGTTCTGGGCGACATCAAGACCATTCTGGACTGTCGGCAAACGTTAGCTTGATGCGCTAAACAGTCTCGATGCCAATATCGGGGCTGCACGGAATTGCGTGTACGGTGTGCATACGGTGCGTTCCCTCGATCCCGACAGTCCACTTTGTATAAAAACCAGGGAGTGAGCGCGATATAATGGTACATCATCCTTACCATAATGTCCTCGTCATTCGCGCGTCTTCCTACTGCTCTCACACGCCTCACACACGCTCAGCACCATGCAGCGGTCATCCACAAGAGACTGCTCAGTACTGGCAGTAAGAAATACTCTGTATGATTTTCTTGTGTTCCTAGTGGAATTCTCCAACTCACCAGTTTATCGCCTCGTGTGTGATAGGGCATACCTTTCGATTATTCGAATAAGAGAACACTTGCTCTCAAGTTCATAGCCTTCTGGGGAGGAAGTTTTTCTATCCCATTTGTTGCTAGCTGGTATCAGCTGTACGTCTCTCCTGACTATTTTTCCTTTCTATTTACATCTTACGTCTTTCTTCTCGTAGGCAGAAGTCGGGTGGTGGTTCAGCGAAGGCGTGACCGTCTATCGGTCCGACAAAAGCTGGATATGGAGAGGGAGAAGTATGGGTGGGCACTTGACCTAGGCAATGCTTGTGATAGACGCGATGGACATCAGAGGAGAATGCCGTACACTATCGTGCCTTCCAGACATAGAATGGAAGTAATACCACCACGCGCCAGTGGTGTCGAGACGGTAGAATTGATGTCAGTGTCATTGCGCCTCATCCACGCAAATTTCAACAGTGACCTACCGCGAGCTTCCAAGTTCCCATCATCCACGCCGACAGAAAGTTAATACTGTTTACAGCATTACATCACCTATAAATGGGTAGGATTGTTTGTAGATCGGACTTCCGTCGCGAAACTAAGTCCGAACAACACCATAAGAGTTGTGTCACGTGCTTGCTGGACTTGCGCCATTTTCCATTTTCAACGAACGCACTCTCGGCGTTTCCAATGGCTTTCAAAAGGAATGTTTCTCTCCGTATCTAGTGTATGCTTGCTCGAATCACCTGCTCACTATCACCAGCTCCTGTCACGAGGTTATATCTGCGCAGATGGCTCACATTGATGCCGAATCAGCGCTGCCATCGGGGCAGTCCCTCTCGAGTGCTCAGGTCCTGTTGTGGTATCTGCTTCCAGATCATTTGACATCTATGAGATAACCTTGCGACTGATCTCAGTTATATTGGCGAAGATGACGCAGGGTTCAGCACGGAGCGCCGCATTCTAGTCTGGTGGTCAGTAGGTGCGGGATCGCATTCATCGTATCGATTGCTATCTCCCCCTTTCGTTCAATAAACCATCGACATTCGACGCCGACGTCTTATTGCCACCATCAACTTGTGTCCGATAGGATTGAACATGCTCTGAAGGCGCACATTGCCTCTTCCAAGCAAGCACTCAGGGTACACACAAGACAAGCTATAATCGGAAACTTCGGCTGTCAGTGCGTCTACTGACCCTCCTTCCTTCTGTGAAGCGCTCCATTGGCTCACGACACCGGAAATTTTAAGCAGCTGATATACGCCAGATGCCAGCGGGAGCATGGTCCCACATGCATACTTGCGACTGATTCGGCTGTCTCGGGACATACCCCATATCTTATTCATGCATCCGCCGGGATAGTTGACCTGGCGGAGGCGTTTGTGTGCAACCGGACTTCCATCTTTAGGCTTGACGCCTCGTTTTTTTGATGATCATGAAGTGCGTCCGTATATCGATTCTGCTGCCACCTGGCACTTTGGGCTCGTTCTCCCTTTTCTGTCATGGCTCCGAAGAAATCTCAAAGTCGTTCCCATGGTCCCCCGCAGAATATGACCACCCGTCGCATCATCTGCTCTTGATTCTTTGAACCATTTCGAGGGTCCATTCCAGCGGATATGGTATATATACCCTCGACTCATCCTCGCATTCTGTGTGCTTTGTTCGCCGTTTCCCCTTTCCCGTTCTCTTCCTCCTTGTCTTTATGCGGCCATTCATCTCTATCTCGACCATTGCCATCTCTTTGCTTTTATCTGGTCGCGCTCTTGCGGCATCGTATTCTCTCAGCGACAATTACCAGGGCAGCGCCTTTTTCAACGATTTTTCCTTCCAAGCCATAGCGGATCCTACACACGGCCGTGTGTGAGTGTGTTTGGTCCACTCAAATAGATCTACTAATCATAGACTGTGCTCGCGCAGTAACTACGTCTCCAAATCGACTGCGCAGAGCGATGGCCTAGCCACCGTATCAGGGAACAACTTCATCCTCCGCGCTGACGATACCACTGTTCTGAGTTCAAGCGGGGCGGGGCGCAACTCATTCAGAATCCAGTCGAATCAACAATACACCACGCATGTCGCTGTGTGAGCTTTTTTCGACGCGTATATGTGCGGATTGGGGCTAATTTTCATCTTCCATCGCGAACCCCCAGATTTAATGTAGAGCACATGCCGCAAGGGTGTGGGTAAGTGTTTCCTTCCCAACTGAGCCTTTCCCCGAAACCCTTTTCCGATCCGAGGAACCTCATGACTTCTACAGCACCTGGCCTGCCATTTGGGAAGTTGGAGACAACTGGCCAAATGGGGTAAGTGCAGCCAAATGTGGCGATGCCGTGCGGCTAACTTGTGGAATGTCGTCAGGGGGAAGTCGACATTGTAGAAGGCGTCAACGACGAATCACCGAACACCTCCACGTTGCACACCAGCTCAGGTAATTGCGCAGCTTTCGCGCCCTGCACTCAATTTCAACGTGCCTTTTCATCCCATTTCAGGATGCACGATGCCAGCGTCTCGCTCAGAAACGGGGTACGTCATCCCATTCAGCGGAAAGCCTCGCTATCACCGAGTCTCTCAGCGGAGAAAGCTGATACCCGCACCTGCAGCAATCCATTGCAGAACGACTGCAACGTTGCCGTCAACAGTAACGCCGGGTGCGGGGTGCAAATCACCGATGCAAACAGTTATGGACCTTCTTTCAACAAAAATGGGGGTGGATGGTACGTGGCCTTCGGCGTTCTGTGTGTAGTTCGCATTCAACGGTCCGCTCGCAGGTACGCAATCGAGCGCACAAACAGCTTCATCAAGGTGTGGTTCTGGGCACGCAATGACGGCAGTGTCCCCAGCGACGTCTCCAGCGGCGCAAGCTCTGTAAATACTGGCAACTGGGTGAGGACCGCGGCCCATTCTCTTTTCTGAATTAGGCCATATGCACTAATTTGCGCACAAAGGGGACACCGGACGCATACTTCCCGAATACGAGTTGCGACATCTCGTCGCACTTCGGGCCAAATAACATCATCATCAATCTCACTTTCTGTGAGTGACGGTAGCTATGCTTTCTTCAGCTGCCTGATAAATTTGGAATGCCTTCGCAGGTGGCGACTGGGCAGGGAACGTTTATGCTTCTTCGGGTTGCCCGAGCACATGCGTTGGTGAGTGCTGTCCGTACCCTAAACTACGCTATACTGCATTTATCACAATCCCATCAGACTATGTAAACAACAATCCCAGCGCTTTCACTAACGCTTACTTCGAGTTTCCATGGGTCAAGGTATATGAGTGATGGTCGTGTCACGCTCATACCTGTTTCCTCGGTCTTACTAATCTATTGGGCGCTGGTGGTTGATCCACCATTCTCGGCGGTTTATTGTGCCACGATTATTTCCCTCGTCATCTATCCTCAAAATCTCTTTGTATCTTCCACGACACGTTCTTGACGACCTTCGGCGTACCCCATTGTATTATCTATATTACCCTCAAGCAGTGAAAAAGAACAGCTTGCGCCGCGATGGAAAGCGCACTTTCCAGAACCCACCCCAGTCCCTTCGTGACTCCTGCTGCGTGTCCCTGATGATGGCCACTATTGCAATAACCCATGAGCTCGACCAAGACATTAGCCAGGATGCCGAACTGGATTCCAGAAGGACAATTGTATTCCTGAACCATCGCCCTTCTGCAAATTCGTGACGTTCTTTGAAATGAACGTCCTGACGCGATCGAACCGAAGGGCTCCAGGCGGAAGGACGCGTTGAACAAGGATGAGACTAGATAGGACTAGATGCATCTTCTAGAGCTGGGGATAGATGGGAATTCCGAGATGCATCAGGCGGATGAGCGTCCCTCATGATCGAGTGAGGATTTCAACGCAGCCAGCATGATTTTGTGACAAGTCGAATATCAACTTGAATCACGGGACTCTCACGGGTGATAATGGGGTCGGGTATCCATTCCTAAAAGGGAAACATGCACTCAAGAGGCCGGCGGCAGTGCTCGTCTAAAAATAGCACATGGCCTGGCTCAGCTGTCGCCACCTTCACACTGCAAGAGCAAAATACGCACTGTGCCGGATATCCATCGGAATGAAAGCTATGTCTTCAAAAAAATTCCGCTCATACAGGCTCCTGCTGCACTGAGAAGGTCCATCGCCCGGGGCTCATACTGCTAGTTCCGGGATGATGGATCAATCAACGAGGAAAAGAGACACCCAGAGGATACAGCAAAGGTGATTATCCACCACTTCATGCTCGCCCACTCTTCGAGTGCTCAGCGGCAACCAGGGCTTCGGGGATGATTGCTAACCGCTGACGTGGCCCCCTCGATTCTCTTTCTGGTTACCCTGCATATGAGAGGCTGGGCTGAGCTTGCCATACGCCTTTTAAGAATGGAAGCTCCAAAGGCCGTGTTTCTGAGCAGGTACATGGATCCTTACGCTGGCCACGAAACTTATGTCGTGATTAGCTCCAAATCCTTCTGCCCATGAACATCCGAAATTTTCACCAGTATACTGAGCTTCCATTACACTGGTATCTGCTTACCCTCGGTCTACCAGACCGAATAATCTTATGGTGAGCTACTCAAACCCAGGACCGAAGGAGGAGGCACTGCTTCACGCCAGGGAGATAGAGCCTAAATCCCGTGTGCACAGCATAGTTCATTTAACCCATGTGCTAACGAGCATTTATTTCAGAAGAAGTTTTTCATCAATGTCTCCAAGACTATACATGGGGCAGTCGACATCGCAGCGAAGCTCTGTCGTCGCCCCCACATGGGGTTTATCAGCACGGCATGTGACCTCAGAAAAAGTACATTCTCCTGTGCGTACACCTCCATGTACATGCTGTAAGATCTCGCACTCTTTGGTCATACCCAAACTGATTCCTGCAATGCGGCTCTTCGAAATGTTTCGTCGCTTGATGAAAATCTTCTGGGGCCTTTGGACGGATCACTCTTTACCCTGTAAAATCCGCTTTATGGCTAACTAAGCTCAACTGTGAGTGTCTCAAGCCCAAAACTCGTGGCGCATGGTAGGCACAGGGCGTGGCGCGGAAACTCGGAAAACGATGGCGGGACACTGACGCCATGATCACCTGCCTGGGAGCAGAAGTAACACACATGCGCTTACACCTAGAGATCACGGGCCGCTATTCTCGTGGATGGATGAAACACACCGCGGATACTGGACATAGCGGGGCGCTCGCACGTCGCTACTCTGTCCCTCCGGTACTGTTTCTCTGCACCAACCTCTAGGAGCACTACTCGTCATTAATGTTACTCCTCAGACGACCATATGCCCTTCCATTACTCTTCGTCAACCTTGACACTACAAGTTCGGATAGTAAAAGTGCCTGGTTATGAATGACCCACACGGAGTGATGTGTGGATTACCTGGGCATTGCCTTGGCCTTTTGGTGTAGTTGTAGTCGCGATCTTCCCTCGCGTTAGTATCCCTTTAGACTCGTTGAGAATACAAGCATTGCTAGTGACACGAGAACCATGCCAGACGTCGATCACAAGTGGTTCACCGGAAGATGCCGGTGATCGCCATCCGGGTTAAGCCCTGGTTTGGGCGTCAACGATGTTCGCTGCGGAGAACAAGCTGAAGCTGTGCTCTCTGCACTTCGCAGATAAAACAAGTTCGCAACCTGACCTACTGATTACACCTCCCAGTGTCTTCAGCAGCGTGAGCCTCGATGGATCATTACACCAGCGGTTTGTACGCCGAAAGCGCGTCAGCCGGCAATTCGTCTTATGCCCAGCTCTCGCATAATAACCTCCATAACAACCCGCAGCATACCCTTTTCTCCTCTGCATCACTTGGACAGCCCAACCCTCCGCCGTCACTTGACCCCGCAGCCCCCGTCAACGTCGACCCTTTCGCGGAGCAGGCGCTCCAGCTCGAACTCCTCCGAGAGACGCGTCGAATCAGAGAGCTTGAGCTTCGAATCGCTGAGGCCTCTCGCCGTGAGAGCGAAGAGCGGAGGAAAGAGCGGGAGGCCGAGCTCGCGCTTGCACAGCTCAGTAACACTAGATCCACGCCAGCTAGGCACACCGACTCAGCCGCGGCCGTATCGACATCGCGCGACAATGGATGGACTGCACCCACGTTCGCCGCCCATCCAGACCCCGTGCAACTCGGCGCTGTTCTTGATGCCTCCCAGGGACCCTTCATGTCTCAATTCACCACGACACCCAACCTATCCAATGCCAACGAATCCATGGAGATGTGGTTCGACCCACTCGTAGACGATGTATTGAACGGCTTTTATCCTGGAGGCGTCTTTCCCGCTCACTCGAACAATTCAAGTCCCAGCGCAGGTTCGTCACAACCAGCCTCTCGAGAGCTTGCTACCGCAGATGAAGAGCAGAGCGAGGGCTCGTCGCCACAGCCTCAGCAGTCTGCAAGCACTGAGGCGGGCGTGCGCAAACGACTAGGCAAAGTGATACAGGAAAAGGACGTGATATGTACCCAGTGCGGCTTGCATATGGCCAAGATGATACTTCGTGGGTCCAAAGAGGAGCTCGCACCCGCTTACGATATGGTCTATCGCTGCCTCGGATGTGAGCCAGGGATCGTCAGCGGGGTGTCGCGCAAGCGAACAAACGAGATGGAGGACACTAACGCGCCTGCGGCATGTGACGTATGCACGCGCATCAAGGGCCATGGTGGGTTTGTTGCACGCGGGCGCACTACTATCTCGTTTACCGCAGAGGTGATCATTCTTGAGCTTGGCCTGAACAGACCTCCTAGCTCACTCAAGTTTTCAGATGATATGTCTGTCGTGCTCGGAGAAGTACAGGCGGTAAGTGTCCTGCTCCATGGCATTCCTTTATCTCGCTGATCCTGGGGCGGACAGGTGTACGAATTGCGGTGGAACTTCCGCCCGCGGAGTGATTGGAAAATGGCGCTGCAAAGAGCTGTTTAGCGGCGGGCGTAAAACATGCAGTCTCTCACATGCAAGGTGCGTGCCACGGGCCGCGAAGTCTGAGGACAACATGTGGATTCATTCATGCTCTGCAAGTCAGGCTGGGGACACGCGACATGGAAATGGCGACATGGGAGGCCCCCACTGATCTTCAAGACGCAAAAGAACTGCCTTCGCTTCTGGAGTGCTGTGAGCAAATGTGGCGTGAACATGTTCTCTCGCGCCTAGCAGTACCCGAGGTAAACCAATTTATCCTGTGCCCGGTTCAACTTCCCGTCTTTTATGTCAAAATCGCTCAACACTGCCCCTTTTATATTCCTGTGCTCCCAGGTTCTGGAACATCAGACCGAATTAAAAACATTTGCCGAAATCGAAGCTGCCATTCTCTATCAGCGCTTTCCTGGTCGTGAACTTTTTACGAAACCACCAAAGTCGCCGAACCATCGACGTTTCGTCTCGTTTGCCTGGGCTAAGATACGTACGCGGCGAGACAAGTCCACGCCTGAGTGGGCCCAGACCAGCCAGGACACAAAGCGCGCGGACCAGTGGCTGGCGTACAACATGCGGCGCTCGACGGTTTTGCTTCCGAGCAATTCTATGCTCTGTGGTGCCTGGCTGGTCGAATGGGTTATACCAGGTGCGTGGTGACCTCACTCTCACTCTATAAGCGCGTTCCTGACATATATGCCGCGAGGATAGATCGGACGTTCGTCGTTGACAGTCTCTCGCCGTTCGGCAGTGTCGGCGTTGATGAGCGCGGTGGATTACACTGTAGGGAGATCCTACGGTGTGCACTTGCAATGCTCGTGGAGCACAACACAAAGTATCCGGATGACCTGTGGCCAGCGCCCGAGCATCTCTGGGTCGTGATGAAGAACAGCGAATTGAGTACGTAGGTGTTCCTTCTCCATTGGCTGCGATCCTTACGTGTGTAACAACCTTACCCTCAGCCGCACGAATGCGCGTCGCCGAGGGTCTACAGCGCCACTCATTCCTGCCACTGGACGAGTACCTCGCGCGATACACGACAGCGCGGAAAGATATGTTTCGCAGAGACGTGTGCGCGCTTGCCGAGTCACTTGCCGAGCGCCGCAGCAGAGCCGATGACGAGATAGACGTACTCGCGTTGCACATGGGCAAGGCGATGACGCTGGAAGCGCTCGAGCGCAGGACACTCGGTCAGCTCAGGTCATCAATGCGAAAGGCAGGGCGGTGAGGTAACGTGCTTCTGGTTTGAGTTTTTTTATCGTCTGCCCGATTTTTGTTTCTTAGTTGCATACTGAGGAATGTGTGTTGCTATCTATTGCATCCGTGTTTGTTACGACCCATCGCATACTGTAAATGTACATGAGAATACGCTAACCCCTTGGCAAATGCATAGGCGCTGACTGTTCTGCGCCAGACACCATCGGGCAGCCCGGCCAGTGCGGCCACGTCGGCCCGGCGCTCCTCTTCAGTCCAGCGCAATCTTACTTCTATCTCAAGTACAGCGTTAGATGGCAAACGCTACTAGACATCATGCATCAAGAACAGAAGCAAGAATATTTTTGATCTGTGGTGTTGATCCTCAAGTCGAAGGCGTATGTCGGATTAGCTTCCATCCATGCACTGTTGCTCTGACCTCCTCGTCTCCTGGATCATCAGGGAACATCGGCTGCCGGATCGAATCAGAGCATAGACGAGATTATTCAGTATACATATTTCCTCAGGTGATGTGTGCGAAGCTTACAGGAAATCGCTCCGTGATGATCTCCTCGCATGTCCACCCTTGATCGCGGGCCTTGCGGAAGAAGTCCAGATCGCGTTCGGCAAGATGGGGACGATGGTGTGTATAGAACACGAGGAGGCAAGGAGACACATCAACAGATGGTGGAGATGGTGTTGGCGAGAGGCCAAGAGCACAGGTCTTCAGAAGGGCATCATGCTATGAGGTGATAGGTTTGAAAATCAGTCAACATGAAGGAATGGAAATAGCGCACCTGTGAATGATTGAAGACGAGATCGGACATGATGATCAAGTCAAACTTTTGCTGAGAGGCGAGCGTTGTCGACGCTTCCTGAAGGGGGCTTAGCAGCGGTTCAACTGCATGTCCCCATATATACCCCTACACCTGTCTCAACGCTCGGACCGTGCAAATTTGTTGGTGATGTCAAGCCGCACCTGGACGTCCGCGTGCGAGCGTGCTGTCGAATCTATATTGCGCTCGACATTGTAAGCAAGGTTATCAACAAGTGCAGTGTCGGGGTAATCTGTCAACACGACCTATAGTAAAGTCAATGGAGCCGCGAGACCTCCCGCAGTAATTTAGTCGCCGACGTACTTTGCGGGCGCCATTCTTTACAGCCACAATTCCAGGAAGTCCCCCACCCGCACCGAGCTCTAAAACGCAACGATCGCGATATAGATCCGGATGCTGATCAAGGTAGGACGCGAAGGAGCGGGATGCGTTCCATCTGCTTTGCAAAATCAGGATCGAGACGGATACGATAAGGAGGTGATATGTGTAACTTTCAGATAGTGTCCCCAGAGCGGATGGCTTCCGACCAAGCGGATCTCAATGGTTTCCCAATCAGATTTGTTCAGCGCACGGTCGCGAGTATACGTTGAGACGGTTGATTCAGGAGATGGAGAACGTTCAGGCTCCTGATAAGTGGGTGAGTCGTCGAGTAGTCGGATTTTGAAGGTTAACGATAAGACTTGCAACGAAGATTGAATCAAGAGAGAGGCCAGGCTCTTCTTCGGTGTCGGACATGTTATCGCAACTAGGAAAATGTTACTAAAATGTTGCCACCAGGTGCAATAGGCCCAGACCTGAATCCAAGGTTAGGGTCATCACATCGCTCACCGCTACTGTGACTTGGGCAAGATATTCTACTCCCTTTCCTCTCAGCTGTATCGGCTCTTGCAATCTATGAGGTAGAGACTCCTTGTAATAGACTCCGGAGCCTGATTTGCCAATTCGGGCTGCATTTCCTGAATCCTAATGATCTTGGCTTGAAAGTATGCTTCGGTAAACCTCATTTTGGTGCGTGCCATGATTTGATCATCATACTTTGTATACTTGTTGTTGCAGTGGTGTGCCGATACGATCAGCACATGTAGAATGCTTTGGTGCTTCACATTTCAGGAGTTTCAAGGGGTTGCTATATAGAAGAACACCTATCACATAAGTCGGAAGTCCGAGCGCACCAACTGGTTCATGGATACAAGACACACCGGAGCTTTGCTCCGGCGTTCTGAACAGTGAACAACACTCGACATTGTGAAGCATCCGGATGCTTATTGATTGCACTATCTCTTTGTACTAGGTTACATTCATTATCATTTTATATGTATTATCTGTGAAATCAGAGATCCCTCTGATCTGTGCCTCAAAAGAGGGCTGCAAAGACATGCATGACGAGCCTAACAACCCGCAACACAGATACACGTAGAGATATGACCTTGGGATTGGCGCAGCTAAGACCGTCTGCGTGATCTTCCTTCAGCTGCTCGTGGGCAATCTGGAACTCGTTAGCGGGAGTACTGTGAATGACGAGACGGCAGGCTTCCCCTTCCACTTGCCGTGGCTCTTCTTCATTGCTCTCGGAGATATGAAGGCAGTGGTCGCAAGTGAAGTACAGTTTGTAGTTCGTTGTTATCCCAGTTAGCGCGCTTGCCGCACTGAGGATTACGCAGGCCGTTCGGGAGCGTGCGCAAGCCGACACTATGGAGTTTGAGGATCTTGAGATCATCGGTGAGCTAGCACGGGTAAACATGTGCGTCGAGCCTGGCGTATGTTGTGCAGGGGGATAAAGGAACAGGAGTGGGAGTGGGAAGAGCGACGAACGTATCCTTGCACCTGTCCAGCAGCGGCACCATCTCTTCAATGAGGTGGTTCAGTAACTTGCTGTCTGTAGCGATGCCATTAAGAAGTTCTGGTAGGGAGGGGCCGTGGGACGTGATGAGAGCGCTGGTCAGCATGTCAACACGTCGGTGAAACATATATGCGCATAGAATGAGAGGAACGATGCGGCGAGCTCAGGAGACCCGCGACAGACATCCCGTGCTCGTGGCGAGTGCCCGGCACCTGCACATTTTGTCCCCGCCACGACGGATAGAGGCGCGCATCTGCGCATCTGTCTCCCACGTGGGGTCCACCGCGCGGCGTGCTGGTGTGCCCTAGAACTGACACAAAAGGTGTGCGCTCCGAGTCGCACACACTGCGATGATACAGTCAATCCCGGGACTCAGTGTGGCCACAAAAATCACATCCGGGCACGCATCCAAGCCGATACAACAATTAAGCCCCCAGCCCCCAGCAAGCCCTATAGAGGGATCGGTGCATGGAGGAGGACTGTCCTGGATGCAG
This sequence comes from Heterobasidion parviporum, assembly GCA_002994785.1. NCBI lineage: Eukaryota > Fungi > Basidiomycota > Agaricomycetes > Russulales > Bondarzewiaceae > Heterobasidion > Heterobasidion parviporum. Next base: position 445,654 of record PDUQ01000022.1, read on the forward strand.
AATACCAGCACCATAGAGACGCTCGAGCATGTGAATTGCCGACGCAGCGGAGCCAAGCGCAAGCTCGCACCTGAGCTCAAGAAAATGGCAGAAGAGAGGCCAGCAAATCTTCTGTGCTACGTGCTCGTGCCCAAGCCACCTCTTTGCTCCGAGATAGGTCGCGTGTGTCGTGTCAATGTGTGTTGCCTGCTTGCTGGCTGGCTGGCCTCGATGCTAGCAATGGTGGGCGCCGTGATGTTCATCAAGCGGTCTGTCACGAGCAGCGTCGCGCGTGCGTGGCCTGGCTCCTATTTCTAGGAGTGTGGCAGCGCGGGAGTGGGGTCATCCACACAGGGGCGGGGGCAGGCGGAGAGGGCGACATGATACATGTCTTATAACATGGTGAGGTGGGATACGAGCAATTGGCGGGTGATCATGTGTCGGAGGGTGTGCAGATGGTAAGGTGGAGCAGGTAAGACATTGGCGGGCGAAAAGCAAGAACCTAACAAAATCAGGCAAGTATTGTTGAGGGAGGTTGACAGTATGTCATGGCTCGCAAGGCGGACATTTTGTCTAGAGGAGGATTAGCGCGCTTGTGGACAGTTCACCAAACAGAGGTAAACAAAAGTTCGAGCATTGCGTATAGTAAGTGTTAGGCTCGGACACAGCCGATCTTTCCCAATTCTGCTGCTCCGCTATGCTCTGACAAGGGCTCCATGGGAGACTGGCTGGGCTCACTCGGTGCGGTTTTGGCGGGGCCCGCCATTTCAGTCTCTCAACTTAGTGAAATTTCCTTCATTTACTCAGCCACAAATGCCTTCCACCATCCCACTCTCACATTCTCACCATCATTGGCTCTCAAATGTTGCATAACAGTACCAGCAATTCTTATTTAGAATACTGTGTCAATTAATAATTATTCTGATTGGTCAGAGGCAATGTCTCCGATCTCTTCAATATCAGAAGTGTCGGAACCTGCGTACAAATCCATGTCAAGCTCCATGTCATTGAGACTTGTGATCTCTAAGTCTGGAGCGAATCCCGCTTGAAGGTCTGCGTTGTCAATTTTGTTGTCGCTCACGCTGTTGATATCAGAGTCAGAGTCCGGTATGAAACTCAGCTCTGAGTGTGAGTGTTCATGATCTAGATTAATACATGTTAGATAGCGCGGACTGAAAACAATGAGCATACATACCTGTATATTCGGGTGTCGTCGCATCCGGCAACATTGTTGCGGGATTGCTGGGACTAGAGGCTGAAGGAATATCACCTACTAGTGGCTTAACACGGCGGCAGCGCTGGAGAGTCGCGAACATGTCGTTAAACTGCCTCAAGGGTGTCGCAGCTCCCCAGGAAAGGGCGGTGTAGCCGTCCACAATGACATCTGGAGCTGGGGGGTCGTCTTCATCGAAAACTCGCCCCTGCTGTTCCACATAGACAGCATGATGGGCTAAACTGCCCATCAATTCCTCGATATCCTTGGTCAGATCCGGCACCGCATGTCGGGAGCCTTGCTTTGAACCTAGAGATTCATGAACGTCAGTTGCCAGGTGGCGCAAGATTTCTACACAAGGCACAATCGTTTCCAGCCAGTCCCAGGACGCTCCGCTTCCATGCGCTTGATAGTAATCCTGGAAGGTGCACCCCCATGAGCGGGTGAGTGGCTGTACCTCGTGAAATGATGGTCTTGCACTCACCTTGATCCAAAAGTTGAAATGTTCTTGTAACAAATCAACCTTATGCCAGCCTTGAGGCTTCCCGGTGGGATTCACAAGCCAGTTGTTCAAGACAATCTCCCTGGCGAGGTTTCAGCTAGACAATGATCATTGTTAAGTGTGGTACTTACATGAGAGGAGCCGGCCAGACATGCGTCACATTGTGGACGAGATAAAGGATCTCGTATGCGTATTTCGACCGGCCGTTGCCACAAAAAGCGAGTCCCCAGACCTTCAGGACATTGAGGACCCATCCAGAATCTCCGGCCTTAACGGCGTCCGAGAACTTGTGTAAGTGGAGTGCGTCACGCAGGAAGAGGAGAGCATTTTTGTATACCATGTCGCCGTGGGTAGGACCATCGTCAGCGTGTTCTTGTCGTAGCCGATGAACGGTGCGGTTGTCGGTGAAGTGGTCGACAATGTTTGTGGCGTGTGACTGAAGCATCTCCCACGACAAGGTCTCTGCATATTCTTCGAGTGAATTGGTGCCTGACACGAGGAGGATGCAGTGTAGAACCCGGGCATACAGAGAAACGAAGATCAGGTCGCAACAAGTTCTAAACGGTGGGAGGGAGGTGGCCACGATCGGTTTGCACTCGAGAATCGTGTTGTGAGCGACGAGGGAGGCTGGGTTGGTCAAGAGATGGTTAGGTTGCCTGAGGTGAGTTGTGATAAACCCATGACTCGCTGCAATCTTGTAGTGGAACAACCCGGGTACGAATAGCGCCCATCGAAGTGCCGAGGAGCCTGCTTCGTTTCCCACACGACATGCACCCACAGACCGCAGACGCGTAAGCGACAGTTGATCCCCTGCGACCAGCTTGATCTCTCCGGCAAACTCAGACGTCGACGTATCAAGATGAAGCTCCTGCAAGACAGCCTCCATCACCTCGGCATTCCCAGCAGTGGACGACTCATTGATGTTCATTGCCGGCAAAGGGAAGACATTTGTTTTGTGCAGCTCGATCTTGTACTGAGATGTCGGAGTGTTCTTTTGCAGCGCTTTGCGAAAGCGATGAATGAGTGTCCACCGTGATGCACTACTATGGTAAGTACTGTATGAACTAAGCACTCCCGGAAGAAGGCGCGCTCATCGTCGTTGAGGAGTATGTTGTCAAGCGATAGGGAGGCCGCTTTATCAAACTGTTTATCAAGGTCGGCCGTTAGAAGAGTTGCTTTTGGGGCTTTGTACAATGGTATAAGTGTCGCACATGTTCCGTTTTCTTGGGTGTCTGCGCCGCTTATATGAGATGGATACTGGCTGTTCAGGACACTGTTGGGCGCTCACCGATACGACCGAGAACCTGCGAAGTGGCCTTGTTGATCCAGTTGATGTTGTCATAGACCACCATGAAGGGTCCATCAGCTGCTTTCTGTCAGGCTGCCTCACGCATGGATCGTGACAGGAGCTCCAGAGTTCCTGGGCGGAAATTTCGGGATACTGGAAGATCTAGAAGGGACAAGGTGAGTGCTCGCTCGCTTGGATTGTCTGTCGATGCACCAGCAGAGGCTGGCACGAAGCTTGTTGATACTCGAAGCAGGTGATCATTTTTGTGTCCTCGGCCAGCGAGTGTGGTGTAGCTGACACTCAGGCCAAGGTGATTAAGTACCGTGATTTGTTGATGTGACGCGCCCGTCGAATAAAGGTAAAGTCCTATGATGTGTCTCATGTATGCGTTTTTCTGACTATGCTCTCCTAGAAGGGTGACAGCGCTGACCGCTGCCATCTGTGGCCAGGAATTCCTCATCAGGTCACAAGCATCGCGATGATGTCAAGGAAGACACTCACGAAGCGTTTGTGTTTGCATTTCTTCTCTGCCATCTCCTTATCCTGACGCTCAGATATACAGATACTCTGCAATATCCGCAGGGTCACTGGACAATACTCATGGACCGTGTCTGCCATGGTCTCGAAGTTCAGACCAAGCGTGAAGGAAGCGTTAAACTCGCGCTCCGTGATTCGCAGTGCACCGCCTTTCATCATAGCTTTCCCCTCCTCTGATACAAGTCCTACGACGGCCTTCATAGCCCATTCGAGCACCGTATTGCGCGCCGTGGGTGAGTTTGTTGTGGAAATCCAAGAATCGAGTATGTGGGTGACTTGGTCCGGCTTTGAGAAGAAGTTGGACCACCGCCATCCTTGCAACAATTGAGCTGGATCGAACATGAAGGTTGCCAAATCTCCAAAGGTGAGTTTATGATCCTCCAGGAGTTTCAAGGCATCTCACAATGCCTGCTCTCTTGTCGCTGCATTATGAACCTTTTTTTTTTCCAGGGTCTTCAACCGGTTTCTGTGTGCCTTTCGACTGGAATCAGCAGCATTCCATACAGGCAAGGACAGAAGGACTCCGGGGTCACTACTGTCCATGCCCCACAGCTGGCCGGGGATAGGCACTGTCGAGAGGCTTTTGCATGCGGTCAGACGCCTGGATCGATTCGCTAACGGCGACCCCAATGGGGATGAAGAGCTGTCTTGAGGTGGGGACGACGGTGGGAGGGATGGGCGGAATCTGTGCTCCATCTCAGGGCAGGAGAGTTTACAGATGAGTGGGCGAATGGACAGTCTAGCGACGAGAGGACTTAGGGCTGAGGTGCTCACGTGAGTTTGAGACCAGCCCACAATCTCCCTGGTGAAAACTTTTGCTGCCCTCTCGCCCTCCTTCCACTCACTCACCTTCCTCAAGTACAGCAATGCCGACTCCACCCCAATCATCCAAGAAGGCATGGCCTCACGAGAGGGCGCGCGGCTCTAAGCAACACTGCCAAAGACTGCCTGCCGTCCCTGCCCAACGAATGTTGTCGGACGACCTTGAAGAACTCCGTGCTCTGTTAAAGGGGCAGTTTGGCGGTAAAGAACCTCACGACTTCCAGGTCAAGCTAGTTCAAGCACAAGAAGAGCGCCACGACACTATTTGCCAGGCTGCAACAGGCATGGGCAAGACGGCAATCACGGCTGGTCCATATGCGCTGGAGAAGAACAAGGGACAAGTAACTTTCATGATATCGCCCCTAATTAGGCTTCAGAATGAAATGGTACGAAGCCCCTATTGGAAAGCATTGTTACAATTCTGACCAGCCATATCGCACAGGCAGAAACCTTCCAAAAAGATTATCATGTCTCAGCCGTGGCGGTAAATAGCGCTCATCGCGGATGCACACGCAAACTCATGCGGGTAAGTTGTATGAATGAGGGCACCATGCCCTCCCATATTGACGCATAGCTTGCCAGGAAATTGTCAAGGGAAAGTACCAGATAGTACTCATTTCTCCCAAAATGCTGCTATCACAACGATTCATCGACGAGGTCCTTCGGACACCTGAACTGGCCACACGTGTCTACTCAGTCATCGTCGACGAAGCCCATTGTATTTCTCACTGGGGGGCCCTATTTCGCAAGAAATACACAAGTATTGGCTCCATCCATGTCTTTCTGCCTCGTGGAACTCCCTTCATAGCTCTATCTGCCTCGCTCACTCGGTGCGTCACACGCGACATCATTGAAAAGCTACAGTTTACCCGCTCATCCCATCTTCATCGGAACCTCGGCAACGATGGGCCAAATGTTTCTCTCGTCGTCCGTGCCATCCACAACCCCATGAACTCATACACTGATCTCGATTTTATCGTACCAAAGAACATCTCACATCCGTCAGATATCAAAAAAACTTGGATCTATGCAGATAATGTCACAGTAGGTGCAGAGATCATCGATCACTTGCGGACGCTCCTCCCGACGAACATGCATGGGATGATCCAACCATATAATGCTGTTCATACAAATGAATACCGCATGGAGGCCATGCAGCAATTCCGACAGGGCAACATTCGTATTTTGGTGTCCACGGATGCCGCCGGTATGGTCAGTATTTCTTGTTTGTTGATCACATGAAGTGTGCGCTCACCGCCTTCTACTTGCCAGGGATGCAATATTCCAGACATTGAACTTGTTGCGCAGTGGAAACTGCCAGACAAGCTCTCGAGCTTCATTCAACGAGCCAGATGTGCTGCTCGAGCCCCCAACAAGACAGGGCTTGCGGTTTTGTTAGTTGAGCCCAAAGCATACACAATAGCCACCACTCCCGATCCTTCTCTTGTCAATTCACAAGTGGTGAAGGCCAGAACGTGGCACTCGAAACTAGCACGGGCCAAGGCCGGAAGCACGAAGAAGGCCGTCCTGGAGTATGCATGAGCGCACGGTCGCTTCCGCGGAGGACGCACTGTTGAATTAAGGCAAATCACCTATTTCTTCTATATTACTTAACTCACTTCTCATTGGCTCGGGTGTTACCGAGATACTATACAGTTCTCTGCCACCGCGCTCGTAGTAGGAGCGCGGCCAGCTCAGGCTTCCCTCAGTGTTCTAATAGACGCTGAGGTGAGCCCGCTTCTATTACATACTCTCAGATTGACACTTACAATACTTTGGAATAGATATTACCTTCTAGGTAGATGTCGTATAGCCTTTTGTAGTGTTCTAATAGATGCTGAGATATTACCTTCTAGCCCGTATTTCTACAGGTTATGGGCCCTGCGGACCCTGTCATGTCGCTCACCAACTCAATTACCGTCACAACCATCACAAAACTCTCAGAAGATCTGTCAAATTGGCCTATCTACAAAGACAGAGTAAAGATGGCTATTGAATCAAAGGTTGGCTTGTCGCGACATCTGGCTGGTACCGCTCGGCAACCCATAGAGCCAGCTCTTCCTCCGGCAGAGGCAAAAACCGAGGTCTTCGATGCATATGACAAAGCAATCGAGAAAGTTGACGAGTGCGAGGCTGCCATCAAGCAGCAAATCTACTCCACCATCCCCGACTCCATCCTCAATCGGATCAAGGAGAAGACGACCGCCAAAGAAGTCTGGACGGCGCTCTGTGATCTTGCGGAGAAGTGGGGGAAGATGGTGGAGATTGATGTTCGACGCCGTATTCACGACACCCGATGCATCGAAGGAGGTGACGTTCGCGCTCATCTCGATAGCCTCCTCGGTCTCCAGAACCAGCTTACCGGAATGGGCTGTGCTCTCAGCGATGACGATTTTGTTGCCGTAATCCTATCCTTGCTCCCCAAATCCTACGAATCTGTGATATCAGTGATCACTACTTCCGCATCACTCAGCTCGCAGAAACTTACCCCTCATGGAACACTCCAGCATATCACACAGGAGTATGATCGACGATCCATCCAAACTCGACTTGAGAAGAAGGCCCTGTCTGACGAGACGGCCCTTTACTCGCAAGGGGGTTCTAAGAAGGGAAAGGGGAAGAAGGGGAAGAAGGCTAATCAGTCATTGAGTGGCAAGAAGTGTAACAACTGTGGACTGACCAACCACATTGCTGCTGACTGCTTCTGACCCGGTGGAGGGAAGGAAGGACAGTGGCCGGCAGGCGCGCATCGACCGGGTGAACACAAGAAAGCTCGCGATGCAGGCTCGGGAAACATAGCTTTTGCTGAGGAGGACGACCCCGAATTTGGGTTCTCGGCATCTTTCGACTTGACCGCTTTGATCGCCGACCCTGCAGCTTCGCCCATGACTCGCGTATGATGCCTCGACACCGGCGCGAGCCACCATATGTCTCCCTATTGTGAGGAATTCTCCGATTTTGTCAGCATCCCGCCAAAACCAATTCACGCCGCCGACAAACGCACCTTCATGGCTACTGGACGTGGTACCATCACCGTACTGCTTCCAAATGGGGACAGGAATACTACTGTCCGCCTATTTGATGTGTTGTATGCACCATCCATCGCCATCACCCTGATTTCGGCTAGTCGCATTGACGAAGCCGGTTACTCCATCCACTTGCGACATGGGATCTGTCAGATCAGTGATCCTTCAAATCGCATTGTCACGTGCATCCCTCGCACGAACAACCTGTACAAAGTGGTTAGTCACACGCTTTTGAGTTCTGCACAACTGGCCAAGAGTTCTCCCCTGATAACACGCGGGGGGGGAGAGGAAGAAGCTTCCACCAACCTCGCGCTATCAGCGAAGGAGCTACACCGAAGACTTGGTCACATCTCACTTGAATCAGCAAAGAAACTCATAACTGATAGCCTAGTCAAAGGTATCACCCTCGACAACCACTCCGCCGACCACGAGCTATGCACTGCCTGTGTACAGGCCAAGATGACGTGGGTCTCGTTCCCGAAGGAACGTACGCGTGCACGAGCATCCTGCTATGGCGAGTTACTACACTCTGACTTATGGGGTCCGGCGCCCGTAAACTCTCTCACTGGGTATCAGTACGCAATGCCCATCATGGATGACTACTCGCAGGAGATTGTCCTCAAGCTCTTACGGTCTAAGAGCGAGGCTTTTCGTCACTATGTGCAGCACAAGGCTTTCTTAAAAGGCCATCGCGGAGTCACTCAGGTTGGCACGTTACACACGGATCGTGGAGGGGAGTACACCTCAGATGAATTTGAAACGCACCTCAAAAACAATGGGACAATCCACGAAAAGACCGTTCATGATTCGTCAGCCCAAAATGGAAAAGCAGAACGTTTTCTATGTACCGTTGTCAAATGCGGCCGCGCACTGTTGATAGTGTCAGGCCTCCCGAAGTCTCTATGGGGCGCCACCATGTCGCACGCTGTCTGGCTCTGGAATCGGACTGGGTTGAGGAGCTTGGCAGGTACGACACCGTACGAGAAAGTCCACGGCACAAAGCCGGATCTGAGCAATCTCCACGAATGGGGATGCCGGGTGTGGGTGAAAATCGAGGGGCGGAGCAAGCTCGACGCGCAAGCTGACAAAGGACGCTTCATCGTCCATAGTGCTGAAAGCAAGGGCATCTTGGTATATTGGCCGACGAAACGGAGGATCAGCGTCGAGCGCAACGTGCGCTGGGACGACTCACCGTTACCAGACGTCGTTATCGACGACAACGACAGTCCAAACGACAACGCACGGATGCTGGCGCACTCTGCAAAGGGTGCAGGTTGCGCAAGCGCACCTGGCACCCCAGACGCGACGCCGTCGAATGCCGTCGACGCGTCGCGGCCCAAAACCGAGTCGCGCGAGTCTACAGGCATCCCGGGAGGTCAGCAGGACGACGCGGCGCCAGCGCAACTCGACGCCAGCGCAATAAGAGGTCAAAACTTACCTGTAACCCCGGATCTCACTCCCAAGCGCTCGGATTCTCCCCCCAGCGTCGAATCGACGCGTCCCCGACGAACTCCCAAGCCTTCCGAGTACATTCGACATCTTGAACGTGGAGAAGGAACAACAACTGGCAGCGCACGCGCGCCAGTCGTTCCGCGCGGCATGCGCGCTGCTCCCAAGGCTGACGACACATCTGCGGGTGCTGTGGCTGACGCGCTACAAGCCGGAGCGCTGGAGGTGTTCGTGAGGGATATTGACGAGGAACAAATAGAGCTGGAGGAGGTAGAGATGGTAGGGAGAAAATGGGAAGGAATTGAGTGGGCCATGGGAGCAGAGACGACAGAGGGATTGGAGCCACGCAATGTTGAAGAAGCCCGGCAACGACCGGATTGGCCGAATTGGGATGCGGCAATTCAAGACGAACTTGCTCGCATGCACAAGCTTAGAACCTGGACTCTCGTCGACAGGCCACCCGACGCGAACATCGTTGGTTCCAAGTGGGTTTTCAAGCTCAAACGGGGCACGTCAGGCGAGATTGTCAAATACAAGGCACGCCTCGTCGCGCAAGGCTTCACTCAAGTCCCCGGACTCGACTATGGCGACACCTTCGCACCGGTTGCAAAACTGACGACTATTCGTATTCTGCTTGCTCTTGCTGCCCAATTTGACTGGGAGATTCACCAGATGGATGTGAAAAACGCTTTCCTCAACGGGGACCTCGAGGAGGTGATCTACATGAAGCAGCCTCCCAGGTACATCTCTCCCGGTCTCCAGACCAAGGTCTGTTGTCTTTTTAAGACAATCTACGGTCTAAAGCAGTCCAGTTGTCGTTGGTATCAAAAACTTAGCCATGCATTCGTCAAAATGGGATTTGTGGTATGTCCTGTCGAACACGGGGTGTTTTACAAGCCAGACTCGGCTGGAATCTCCATCATTGCAGTTTCCGTGGACGATCTCTCGATCTTCTCCGATACTGTTGATGGAATCCTAGCTATGAAAGCTGCTCTTAATAATGCCTTCAAGATGACAGACTTGGGCGAGATCCATTGGCTTCTCGGTATCGAGATCAAACGCACTCGCGGGGCGCGGACCATATCCCTGTCTCAGCGAGCGTACATCGACTTGATTCTCTCATGTTTTAATCTCGAATCCGCCAATCCACTGTCTACTCCTACGGATCCAAATGCCCATCTCTCTGCATCGCAATCCCCGTCTACACCGCAGCAGTATGCCGAAATGCGTAACGTCCCCTATCAGGAACTCATCGGATCGGCTATGTATGCCGCTGTTGCTGCTCGACCAGACATTTGTTTTGCGGTATCGTACCTTTCGCAATTCATGCAGAATCCAGGACGTGCTCATTGGGAAGCCGCAAAGCGACTGTTGAGGTATTTGAAGGGAACACGGGAGCTGTGGTTGACGTTCAGAAGGGAACAGCGAGGTATTGAAGGATTCTCGGACGCAGATCATGGAGGTCAGGAACACCGACACTCGATCTCGGGATACGTTTTTCTGTTCGATGGTGGTGCCATTTCTTGGTCTTCTAAGAAACAGACCATTGTCGCTCAGTCGAGCACCGAAGCTGAGTATGTTGCACTTGCTCACGCAACAAAGGAAGCGCTATGGATTCGCATGCTTCTGAGTAATCTACTCTCCCCCTTGACTGTGCCGACCATTCTATTTGGCGACAATCTATCTGCTATCTCCCTTGCCAAGAACGATGCTTTCCACTCCCGCACAAAACACATCGACATCCAATACCATTTCATCCGCGACATCATCGAGAAGAACCTGATTGAGTTGTGATATTGCCCCACAGGGGAAATGGCAGCTGATGGGTTTACCAAACCCTTGGCTCGTCAGAAGGTCGAGAAGATGGCAGAGCTAATCGGACTTCAGGAGATTTGAGGGGATGTGTTGAATTAAGGCAAATCACCTATTTCTTCTATATTACTTAACTCACTTCTCATTGGCTCGGGTGTTACTGAGATACTATACAGTTCTCTGCCACCGCGCTCGTAGTAGGAGCACGGCCAGCTCAGGCTTCCCTCAGTGTTCTAATAGACGCTGAGGTGAGCCCACTTCTATTACATACTCTCAGATTGACACTTACAATACTTCGGAATAGATATTACCTTCTAGGTGTTATGACTTGACCTATCGGAGGATCCCTCGTTCTGTCTAACGAGCCCGTCCGGTCACAAGCCTAACATACAGCAAGCGGCTCCACACCGGAGCATACATAAAGGTATTTGGCATGTCCTGGGAGCCGACTCACCGATGGTTCTATCATACATCGGTTGGAGGAATATTGGGAAGCAGGTAGCTTAGTGAGACAGACATTCACATGCCATGGGCTGAGGGCTTATGGGTAAGCAGCTCTTCTCCTCAATGATGGATTGAGGAGGACAGAGAAGAACTAGAGTCGGCGCTGACTGAGAGACAGCGCCGGAGCTCTCTGATATGGGAATACTCAGAAGCACACACAGACTCTTACCCTACGCCCTATATGGTATATAAGGCTCATAGAATAGGCTGATGGACTTCAGTCTATTCTCCTCGTTCTTAGGCAGTCTTCATACTGTCTACCTCGTTTGTGGTAGTCTTCCTACTACCACACCTCGTTATTACACAGTCTTCCTACTGTGTACATCACAGCGATTATTCTCCTGTATTCTCCAGAATATAGTCGAGCCTCCCACAACACTCTGTTCATTGTGCGACCTAGGGAAGAACCCGCTACTCTAGGGTTACCGAACAAGCAGTTCGTAACACTAGGTAGATGTCGTATAGCCTTTTGTAGTGTTCTAATAGATGCTAAGATATTACCTTCTAGCCCATATTTCTACACGCACAACCACCCACGACGCAATCGCATAAGGAAGCGTAGCCCCAGCATTCAACTCTCAAGATCCCACCGAAGGGCTATACCTATTCATCCAGGCTACGACATGTCATTGCGCTATCCTCGCCGAGGTTTTCGACAACCCTCGAAGTGGTAGGTACCAAAACGACGTCACAGCTATCACACTGCTGATTCGCCCTGGCCGTTCCTTTACCAGAACCCAATGTCCCTTGCTGTGACATATGCCAACCCACCTTGTTAGATCACACGCGCCCTGGCATCAAGAGGCGCCGGATTGCAGGAGATGCGACAAAGACGTTGTTTGGATGGCCCAGCATCACCACAACAAAGGCACTCCAGAAGTGGCATGATGCTGTCCTTGAGCACAATGCTGGGAACCAACTCTACCTCATGCCAGCGGCTATTCTACCGAACGACGCCATCACCAAACTCACATCCCTTCGCAAACCGCTCTCCTCGGTCTCGATCCAGGCTTTCCTTGCTCCAAACTGGTTGCTCTGGCCTCAATATGGGCCCAAGCTTTCTCGACTCCTTCTCGGATTGAATGACCAACACTGTAGCGATGCTGAACCCGTTGCAGAATCCACACTGCCAACCACACCCCCAGTGAATCATTTTCCTGACACAGAAGCGGCACCATCACCGACCCATTTGTCATTGCCGTTGAAGCGCCCACGAACGGAATCAAGTTCCGCGGTGCTCAGTACTATTCCAGACAAGGATGCGGTTTCACACCATGCCACATCAACCTCCCATAAACGAGCCAAGCATCCCACTTTTATCGCCTCTAGCAGTGTCCAGCCACCACCCACCCAAGCGCAGATTGTGGACACCACACGTCGCTCATCGTATTATCGCGACCATTGCTCACAAGGGTATGCACCACCAGCGAGTGTTCCGGCTGCAGCACTTGCAATGCTTCCACCTCCGACACCCTCTTACGTGCCTAATTGGATACATCCACCATTTCCCTCGTACACAACAGCCTCATTCACACCCCCACTTGCTTTGAACTCTGTCCCACATCATCCTTATGCACTATGGGGGCAGATTCCAATGATGCCACCGTCATCCTGGCAGCCTTTAGTCCCGCAGATTGCCTTGAATCGATCCTCAGCAGCTTCGCAAGGAATGGCGGAGCCTCCTAGTGCTGTATTCAATTCACAGAATGTTTCTAATGAAAAGAAAAATACATAGAACATCTACTTATACTCTTATATACACAAAAAATTGATTGCTAAGAGATGTAATCAGTGTGGAAGTGAGTGCAAGCTAGAGAAGCTCAAAATCAAGAAAATTTGGCTAAGTCGAGAGACTGAAATGGCGGGCCCCGCCAAAACCGCGCCGAGTGAGCCCAGGCGGTATAGAGCCAGCTCGGCTTGCCCGGCCGTAACGACTCCGACGAAAACGCGCCGTGGCCATTCGAAGCCCGCTTGGCCTATTCCGCTTGGTAAGCACGAGGCTAAGTAAGTGTAATACATACGACCACAGTGATAGTAGAGGTATTCCCCAGCGCAGCAGCAACCTATGCGCGCCTCGTGGCGCTCGGTCCTTATTTTCATTATACTCTACCGTACGTCGTTCCAGGAGCAGGACATCGTGGAGAGGTTGAGGATCAGCAGGCCACCGGAGGCGCTAACCTGGCGCATAAAAGAGTAGTTGGAACCGAGTGAGTTGCACATCCTCTCTTACTTGTCCTTTGCTCAAATGTTTCGAGACATAGACTAGCTTCCCGATAAATTACTTGCTATCCTCGCACCATGCGTCTTTCATTCATCTTTTTCCTCGCGGCTTTGGTCGCGACTGTTGCAGCAGCTCCGAACTCATTCGAGCACGTTCGGAATGTGAGAGGCGAGCTCATCTCTCTCCAGGACGCGAGTCACCCTGTCCTGCAGCGCAGATCAAGCAATCCACCCAAGCCGTTCGCGGGCATACTAATGCACACGCATCTCCGCTTTGACAACAGTGTTGCGAAGACCCTCCCGGTTGCGGCTGCTCTGATGTATAGTTGATTAACATCTCGCGATTTGTTTACGCTGACTCTCGCTTGCTGTTGCTCAGTTCGGCTGCAATAATACGTGCTGCGTGAGTTCATAATGTCTGTGACTGTCTTTGGCTCCTTATCCTTGAAAAGATTTACATACCCTGACAAATGCTTTGACTTCCAGGGAAGGGAGGTATCCGTGCATGCGAAGAATTGATGGAGGGATACAAAATCAATACCAGTCCAAGTCTGAGTTAGGAAGGGAATAGCAGTTCTGTTTGTAATGTTAACTTTGTAACATCCCGCCACAGTCGTTTTGATTGTGTTCACGCGAGCGCAATTTGTGATGGCAGGTCAGATCGAACCATTTGCGCTAGTGAGGTACACATCTCGGTCACGACTCCTTCGAATGGTAATAGGCTAAACGTTCCGTGAGAGGCAGTACAGTTTACACAGGGAGACAGGGATTCAAATATTCACTGTTGGTACAAATCGTACAAGTAAGTACCGTGTTTTTCATATCGATTCCGGTGCTCGAAAAAGTTTCTATGGTATCAGCGATCCACAGAAAATATTATCGTATCAAACGGGAATCGTCCTGTCCTTCTCTAATGGCGCAGGTCCCACCTCCAAGTCATCCTGGCTAAACCCAGTCTTCTCGGGGCGTTCAAAATGAACTGTACTGCGCTTAGGCAGCACGCCACTCCGAGCGGACATGGCAGGGGGGGTGGCGAATGACAGATGACTTGCGATTGGCATGGTCCCGCTACCGCTAACGTTCAGACTGACACCCGGCGTGTCCATGATGCTGCGCTGGAAATTGACCAGGACAATTATCATTGTAGGATATATTCCCTGGAGATCTTTCAAGTTACAAAGAATAGCCTGGCGTTTCTTGCTTGAAAGACTCACAGCTAGATGTACACTAACGCCATTCAGCACTGAGCTGACAGGAGAGCGAGGATTGTCAGGAAGTGGGATATACCCCATTCCGATCATAATGGCCTACAAAAAGCACAAACGTCAACAGTGTCAGCGATTACCTAGAGACTATCGCCCACCTGGTGCAGGCAGTAGAGGAGGCCGGTTTCAACAAGAATTGCAAGAACTTTTTCGACTTTTGTCTTTCTGCTGCCGTGGCTCAGATTAGCTTTTAGAAAGCGTCTGTGCTCCCTGGTGAATGAGCCCACTTGAGCTTGAGCATGGACTTGTATTCATGGAAAGGAGTTAGGACGAACCATGCTTTGTAGCCAATCAACGAAGTGGCGACTGCGTTCGTTGCAAGAGACAACGCCCAACTGGAGATCTGAACTTTATTCAAGGCGTTCGGCGGAATAGAATCCGTGATGTCGGATGCCGTTTGCAACCCGATCTGCACGCATAGGATACCTAGAAAGAAATGAGGCGGTGGTCTCGACTGCAATGGCAAGAACTCACATAGGCTACCTACTAACAGAACTAAAGGCGCAAGGACAAGTTTGCGATTATCCTGCCACAGAACCCAAGCTCGCCAGACAACGACAGCGTCGCTTAAAATTCCCTGGAGACCCCGATGAGCTTGCAGTAGTAGAAAACAAGATACGGATATCTACCGACATTGATCGTGTACAAGTATGTTTCCCCGATTTCATACCCAATCACAGCATTATTTGCCACAATAAATCTTGTCGCTAGTGGTAGATCGGGATGTCCGATGAATACGCTCACAAATTGCTGGATCAGAATGACCATCACGAGTACTGCGTAGCTAGTCGACACTGCGAACATGACGAGAGTAGCACCGAGCATGATGATATTCGCTCGAGATCGCATATCCTTTTGTCTGCGTATCTTCAGCGGATGAGCGCTTTGAACTGGAATTGGACTCACACGAGATGGTACGTGGAGAAAATAATAAGGATGGAGTACACGCCTGATTGAAGATTGGCAAAAAAGACGATGCAGCAAGAATTCATGGTGCTCACCGTAAAAGAACGCCTGCAAAGCCAGAGCGATAGCATTGTTCAGAACCACACTGCCAGCATGCTGGAGCTGTTGCGCTTCTGTCGGTGTCATCGAGAACAAGAGACGGCTCAAATCGACTTCACGACAATGCGACAAGAGGAGCCTGCACAAAGCGGGGAAGACAAGAAACCTTCGAACGAGGCAACACCGAGCTTTATGATCAATCGAAAATTCGCCCATGTCGGTTAAAGGGCAAATGGGGGATGAATAACACCGAAGATACTGACATAGCCATCAGAGCCACATATCGCTGTACTCATGTCGCTTTTTGTTATTGGAATTTCGACGAGCGCCCGTGGTGATACTATCGTCCAAGGTAAATGCTTCGGCAGAGGATCATTACACATCTTGAGTTTACAGGGCGTATCTGGACGCATCGGCGTCTAGAGACATATGCAGGCGATCCGGCCTCTAATTTCCCCGTATAGCAGTGTACAACAGTTGTGCCAATGAACTGCCAATGAGCCGCCTTGAGCCGTTAGACGTCGGTTCCGAAGACCTAAGGATCGACATCTCCTGAGCAGATTCCATCCCATCATCCCCGCATCTTGAAGGCGCCGACTTCTCGAAAATTTCGAAGGTGATTTGCATCAGCTTCGTGTTGTTCCTTGTGATACGATCACAAACCTAGGAAGCTCATACCTAAACCCTTGAGTCGCCTCCTGGCACTTTGCTGACTAACTCGATCTGGGAAAGTTATGATGGTATCGGTTTAGGGCTTGTTCAAGAAAAGCTGAAGAGATGCACCATCGTTTTAGGGATAACACACTTGAAGAAGGATTTCGGGGAGTCGGAAAGTATCATCCGGAAATCGGCACGGATGATACTTCAATCAGGAAAATATATCTAACAGGTAATGCTGTGAGGGAATCAAACTCCAGATAATAGACGAATTCAGGGACGTGGATGACGTTTTTCTTGACTTCGTAGATTGCTGTATGCTGTGCTGCGCTGTGAAACGTCGCGATCACTTGATCTCGAAACCCTACAGTTTTCTGGATCATAGGATAATTAGAACGTGTACACTGTCGCCTGCTAACTTAGACCTATGTTACCTGAAACTTTACGGTCAATGATTCATGATTGGCCTGCACGAACAAGCAAAATAAGCGCATTGGTACATCGCTGGCTAAGGGAAGTTGGGATAACCTCTGAAGGTCGAATGAATTGCCTCTTGACAAGTATTTGATCGGAGGTCCTTCTCTACCCGAGGACAAGTACACTCGAGCTGTACTAGCATGATTTGAGACTCGTCGTAGGGGACACATGCAAATGCAAGTCACCGTTGTCCGGTGATGCGTGTATGATACAACCCTCGCAGGTCACGAAACAAACAAATGTTGATTACTTTAGCGACAAAGGGCGAAAGAGGGTGGATGCTGATACGGGAGTCGGTTGTCTAGTATTTTTTCTCACTCGGATTGAAGTATGCCGTGGATTTTGAGTGCCATAAGTAGTCCAGAGCAAGCCAGTCACCCTCACGAAGACTCGGCATGGATGAAAGCTTGAGAGGAAGGCCGACACAGGCGGACAGGCAAAGTTGCCCGATGTCGGTATTATGTAAGCCAGACGCACGCTACGCTGACGCCAAATGGCCGACGGTCCAGGAGGTTGCTTGCCCGACGTTCATGAATTGGCAGCTTTGCAACGCTATAAAGACACTCATATGAACATGATGCTTGTCAAGTTCCATCTCTACAATCCTCCTAGCTCCACAATCTCGACATGGTCTTGAAAATCTACGGTCACGACAAGTCGGCATGCACACTGCGCGTCGTTGGCATCGCGAAGGAGCTGGAAATCCCCTACGAGTTCGTCTTTGTCGATCTGTTCAAGCAGGAACAGAAGGCCCCATCATTCATTGAGAAGAATCCCTTTGCGATGGTGCCGTGTATCGTGCGTTCTCGACCGAATACATCTTGATTATCCCATTCATGATGTTGGTTCTGCCAGGATGACGATGGCTTCGTGTTATACGAATCGCGCGCCATTTGTCGTTACCTTGCAGCAAAGTACGCGAATGCAGGCGCGCCATTAATTCCACGCGACGCCATACCAAATGCGCTGTTTGAGGAGGCTGCAAGTGTGGAGCAGAATAGCTTTGAGCCATTGGCGGCGGTCATTGCATTTGAGAAAGTCGTCTCTCCGTACGTCGAGGAATACTTGATATCATCATGCACACGTATTCACTATGAGGCAGTGCCTTGGGCGGACAGACAAACGAGACCGTCCTCGCTGATCAGATCGCGAAGCTTGATGCTAACCTCGAAGTATACGATCGGATTTTGTCCAAACGGAAGTACCTCGCTGGCGAGGTATGTTTATTTTCTGCCGCTTTTCTGGTTTTAGAGGTCTTACATGCTCGTGGTAGACCATCACGCTTGCAGACCTCTTTCATCTGCCTTACGCGACCATGATAGCCAGCGCTGGCATCGATCTGTTTGACAGAAGACCTAACGTGTCTAGGTGCGTGTTTGTGAAGAGATTACATCTCCGACATGGTTTCACTGACCACTCTGGACAGATGGCACAAGGACATTTCCTCCCGGCAAGCTTGGCTGGATGCATGGGCTAATCCTATGAAGGCTTGATGCAAATATAAGTAGAGGCGTGTACCATTAGTCCAATTCAATAACCATGACATGATGTTGTATATTTACTGACTCCAAGCCATGTTTATTGAAGGATGGAGTTTCGCGAGAGTATGATATACAGCACAGATATCATTTCCGATGTCCTTGTTCATAAATGAGTTCCTCTGTTGATGATAAGCGTTGATCTATCTGCCAATACTACGCTAACAAGGATTTAGCCACTCTATCATCTGTCATGTCAGATACAGATCAAAGGTACCGATCAAGAGGTCACGTCTCCGCCTCCGCCATATATGACCTCGGGGTTGAAACTGAGGGCCCATCTTATCTCTCTCCACCCCTTGACGCCGTTTTCATGAACTTTGAAGAATCGGCAGATATAGAAAACGGTCCGTGATCAGTATACCGAGCGTCAAAGATTTTATAGACATCGCGAAGGAGATCAAAGCATCCATTGACAAAGTGCGTGAACCACTCGATGATTGTTCGAACTCCTTTTGGAATACATTGACAATATCACCGCCTAGGTTATCGACAATAGGCGGAATGCTCAGTACCTAGGAAACGAAGTCTATGGGGATGTTATGCGGCTCATCGACTTGCTGCGTCAGTCAGAGCCACAATTCATTAAACCCGTCGCAGGCCATGCCTTGATAATTTTGCAAAGGCTTTGAGTTCAATTGGCTGGTCTTCGAAGGTCGAGAGTTGTTAACAATTTTATAGAGACTTGGAGAAAATCCTGTCAAGATGTCAAAAGCTGTTGGAGAAGAAAAGCGTTTTCGCGCGCATCTCGGCATTAGGGCGTGCGTGGAAGAAGAACAACGCGATACGAGATGAGCTTACACATGGGGGAAGAGCTTAATTCCCACCACAGAAGCTTTCGAGTGCACAATACCCTCTCTCGCGCCGTGTTATTCTCTCTGCTAATGAGCATCTTTTCTTCACAGTTGACAATGGTGATGTGAATTATCGGGCAAGGGGTCGGAGCCGCAGAAGAGGGCCTCAAAGATATGAAAAAGATAGACAAGATACTTGAAGAAAGAGTCACTAAGCACCTACAAATTCTTCAAATCGCGCACTTACAACCTGATAGCATATCCAAGGAAACGCATTCCGAGGTGGGTCTGTCCATTTCGTTGATTATTGCACTGTTCAATGAATTTCCATTCATGCTTCAACGGTATGCGAACATAAGACGTACGTAGAACGCAAGCTCGGGTCTCTCTTCGACAGTCTCGATACGGCTGACATCGACACTCCACATGCCGCCGCAGACTATTTTCACTCCCCAGACAGTGTTTACTACCACAAACGTGGTAGCTCTGAATTCGACGAGGACGCCGTCAGAGATACGCTCGATCTTCTCCGATCCCTTCGAAGCACAAAAACCGACATGACGACAGCACAAGTCGCACGTGATCTATATGCTCTTTCTCTCAACCTGGGAGATCTTGGAATGTCGACGTTCGCATGTACAGTGATAAGCTGGTGCGTCAAGATACGCCGTCACCTCTACGCGGACCCTCCCATCGTATTTGGTCCTGGGCTTGCTACAGCTCTCAATGCCCTTGGAAATCGCATGAAGATGCTAAGCAGATATGAGGAGGCGCTCAGCGTCACGGAAGAGGCCGTCAAGCTTCGCCGACCCCAATGCGCGCGCCAACCAGGAATGTTCGGACCAGATTTGGCCCTGACTCTCAACAACTACTCGAACCGCCTCCGGGATATGGGGCGGAGGTATGAGGATGTGGAGGCAAGTCAAGAAGCAGTCGACCTTTAAGAGCGCTTCGTTCCAAAGTTCGATGATCTCACACATGCCTTTGCGATGACTCTGTCAAATCTTGCGGTGTCTTTGAAAGACGTGGGTCGTACGGATGATGCATTGCTTTTCGCCCAACGATCAGTTGACATATATGAAGCGATGACGAAGAATCACGCTCTGAAGACCTCCAAAAAAGCTGTAGAGTCTTATTGGATCCTCTACGCCGAACGTCCCCTCGCATTCGAGCCGTGCCTCGCCAAAGCACTAGATATTCATTCAGTATGTCTTGCTCTTTGTCACCTTCCCGAAGAGGCGCGCGATCACGCAGAAGAATCGGTGAAGCGATATGAGGAGATCAACCGCAAAACCCCGGGCCCTTTCAAGAATTCCTGGGCCATCTCCCTTTTCGATTATTCGATACGTCCCAGCGAACTTGACCTGAAGAACGATGCCCTTTCGGCTATCCAAGAGGCAGTCGCAGCATTTCGGGATCTCACTGTTCACAATCCAGAGGTTCACGGGCCGCATCTAGCACAGGCTCTATGCAACGCTTGTCGGCGCCTGAGCGATGTTGGGCAGCATGATAAGGCGCTTTCAGCCGCGACCGAGTCGGCGTCACTTTTCAAAACGCCGTGTGCACAGTATCCAGACGCATAGACAACGGCCCTCATCACGACACTCGAGAATTGCTCTCTCTGCCATTCAAACCTGGGGCAGAAGGAAGAGGCGCTCCGTGTCACTCAAGAGGTGGTAGTTCTGCTGCGGCCTCCAAGACAAGCACATCCAGATAGGCACAGTAAAAAATTGGCTCTGAATATATCCAGAGCTTATATCTTGTCTATCGATCTCGGACGACAGCAGGAAGGCCACGATTGGCTCGTGGAGGCTGCACAGGTATACACCTTTCTTGCAGAATCTAAAATCCAAACGTACGGCGTAGATCTTGCCAAGGTTCTTGCCAGCTTGCGGTGTCATACGCCAACGACCGCGCCGACAACGTGCAGGCGCTGAGACTGCTCATCAGCGCTGTAAGACTTTTGGCAAATGCTATGACCCTATGCAAAGAGACCATGGACAACGCTTTCCCCGTATCTCCAGAGAACTGTGCTATTTTAGCTTTGCGGCTAGGTCGGGATGATGTCGCGAGGCAGACTAGAGGTATTGCGGCTGCCTTTCAGCATAACAAATGATGGACAGATAATGGTTCGTGCAGGTATACCGTATAAAACTATCTCATCGAAACACACAACTTGTACCCACAATAAGAACAGCATTAAGGTACTTTCAGTGAAGTTTAAATTAGTGACGGCACCCTCTTCGCATTCAAGACACAGTGATGGTGATGCTCGGCACTGACGGCCAACTCGCCGTGACCGGATAGCTCACGTTGAAGAAATAGAAGTCACTATGATAGAGCTCAGTCGCTGAATGGCTCAGAGACAATGGCCAAGCACTTACTTCCATCCATCCTGGCTGTACACCGTTGTTTGGTTACCCAGGCCCGAAGTCACCACCGAGACGTTCAGTCCCGGAACGCCTAGGAGGCCTTTCGTCATGTCTGCGCCACTCGTGCGTAAGTCGAAGCCGCCGACGGCAAACGTGACGAGGGTGGGAGCTGTCGCGTTCGTCCAGCGCGTCGAGGGCGGAAATGAGACTGTGAGCGTGTTCTTGGAGGCAGTGGCGTGGACCACGGATGCAGTGGGCGGGGAAAGCGCGATGTAACCGATTTTAGGGAGGGAAGTGGCAGTAGCATACGGATAGAGCGAGGAGGGGAGAAGCCATTGGATCACGGCTGCGACATTAGAAGCCTGGCGTGCAGATGGCTCGTCGAGCTAGCATCGCTCTGAGTTTAGAAAAGGTGGTTAGAAGGAGGGAGAGGATGAGGGCACACCGATTGACCACCGATAGAGATGGTTTCACCTAGCCACGCCGTGACATTACGGATGGCAGTCTCATCGACGACGTTGGTACGAAGCGAACGTTTGAGAGTTCGCTCCTTTGCCCCAAATGCAGCGAAGCTCGATACGACACCCTTGGGAGCAGCATTGGCAATGATCGAAGAGATGAGGGGCATCAGTGGGCCGAAGCATGCGGCATCGTTAGTATGAAGTCCTCCGGCGGGCGGAGATGGGACTGCACCCTTGTGCAAAGGTGCAAGGGACGTGACGAGCTGGCCGAATACGCTGTGATACCGAGTCATGTCGTAGCCGTACGACCGATCCCAAGGGCCAGCAAGGTTACGTAGTTCAGCGTGATAGAGTGTGCCGAGATCGACGAGAGTGCTGTTCAACATGAAGGGGCCGTACTTGGCGAGTTTGCTTCCTTTTGGCGCGTACTTGTTCCAAAGGGCCAACGCCCACAGATCTGATTTGAGATACATCATTACATGTTTGAAACAATCGGCCCAATCTCTTACCGACGCCAGTATATGTGCCGCTGTTATACTCCGCAAAGGTATTGAAATTGCCGAATGTGAAAAGATCGTAGATGGTCTGCGCATCTTCCTCAGATTTTTCAATGAGTTCCGTGTCATTGAGGCGATGTCCAATGTAACTGTTAAACTGCATTGAGCGATACTCCAACGACAAGATAACGAGCGACTCATTTCCCAACTTACCTCATAACCAAAGTACCCATCAAGTATGGATTTGTGTACGCCTGATCATCTCGTCAGCAAACAGGATTACGAACGACGCAACTACGGGAGCTCACGGCATCAAGGTTGTCAGCAGTCTTGTTGACGGAAACGGAGTTGGCGTAGGCCCCGCGACCTTGGTAGCGCAATAAATTGCCCTTGCCAGCTTTGAGAAGAGACTGTTCCACCTCGCTGATGACCGAATTGGGGAGAAGATGGCCGCTCTGTTCGAGGGCTAATACCCAAGAACTCGCAATGAAGTCGCGCCTGGAGGATGATCAATGACCAAACTCATGGAATGAAACACTTCAGCGCACCAGTTTGGATCATACGACGAGTACGGCGTCGTGCCAAGAAGCGAGGTTCCCGGAAACGGATCTTGAGGGGTGTGGGGGTAGGTACCGTACCACAAAGTGCCGTTCTGATCATATTGTTGAGGCGCGATCTGGTTGAATATGCGAATCGCGCGTGCAAGGTCTCCCCCGTTCTTGCCATTGCGAGCGAGAAGAGCAGGAGCCCACATGGCCGTCGCGCGAGTATCGTGGATGCCGGAAGAGTCGATCTGATACAAGTAGCCCTCCGACTCGTCCCAGAACTGCTCGTTGAAGTCCATCGACTCGTCGAACAGCTGCTTCGCTCCGGCCGACAGGGAAGAGTACACCGTGCGAGGGGAGCGCTCGTCAAGGCCACAGACGCCAGTAGCGAGAGCCCCGAGAAGGGCGAAGAGATAGAAGTGGTGCATCGTCTCGAGACAGTCCTGCACGTAGGTGCACGATGAGGGCACAACTCAGGGAGAGACGGATATCGCGCACCGTTCAAATATAAGTGGGACCAATGCCTCCAGCGGCGAAAACGTTCAACGCTATCTCGTGTTCAACAAGCTGACCGCGCCCGTTGCGCACATAACCGTGGTGGTCCGCCCTGGCCCGCCCCCTGGCCATCACATGGACGTCCAACTTAGACCGCTGCGGTTCGTCGTGGAATTCGAAGATGATTACCGATAACACATGGCTGGCTATAGCTGGCTTGCCTTACGACGTGAGATGTCTGTGAGCTGCTAGGATCTAGTTGGAGGAGCTGAGCGTTGAGCGCTGAGCGCTGAGCTGCTGGAAGACTTTGTTGGAGATACTGTAGCCATGACATGTTGCTCGTCGCCGTCGATAACACTTCGATAACCCGTGATAAGCAGCCTTTAGGCACCTAGATCTCAGCTGGGATCTGAAGGAGACAGTTTACGTAAATAATTTGCAACCCTTATCCGACTCATTCCTCTCATTCCTCTTTCAATGTCCCCGTTCTCCTCCGCACTACTCCTTCATCTCTGGCTGGGAACACACGTTGTTGGGGTCTCCGAAAATACTACAGTTGACAGTGAAGATATACATCATATACTCGAAGAATACTTCAAGCTCATATTTGAAGCAGAGGAAAGACGTGGGGATAGCCCTTAGGAAAAATATGATGAGGGAAAGGAGTGGGAAAGGCTCAAGCGCGCAAGGCAGGATGCAGTGTTCTAATCAACCATAGGTACGTCTTCATTCAATCCGCTATCCATGTTACACGCACAGCTAGAATCATAGAAGCACGAAGTGATTTTGGTTTACCTTCACTTTCGTAAAGAAATGAGGTGCTCATATCTTCATCAGGTTTTCTTCTCGTATGCGCGCTCGAGACCAATGCCTATCGGCTGAACCGGGCTGCTGTTTGCCTGCGATTACTCGACACTCCAAAAATAAGATTGACTGATCGCCATTATCTCTTTATCCTTGCCATAAATCTGTGATCAACAGGTAAGAGCACGCTGAGCAGGCAGAGACAACTGCAGCAAAGCGCAATGCCCCGTCGCATAGACTTTTCAACGTCGTGCTTCAGCACATCACTTTCTCACAATTCCCAACGCAGCTGAATCCAGTGTGTAGACCTACTTCGCTTGAAGGCATAACCGTCTCTTCACAGGAGCTTGATCTGGGATTCAAGCTTTCTGGGCTTCAGTTCTTGAAGGTCAAATCGGAGGAAGAGCATTCAAATGGCTGTACCGGCACCGAGGCATCGAAAAGGTGTTTGATGACTTGAGTCGTGAGGATGGTCACGACAGTGACCAAGCTGCGAGCCGAGTATGCTGCTTTGCTTAGTTCGAGAAGGTTCAGCATCATGTCGTCATTGCCGCGATTGGAAGGTTGGCAAAGTAATATGTACGAGCACCTGCTGCTCGTAACGATATGCATTACTGAAGTAGTTTTTCTAGCACTGCGTTGAGGCATCGAATCCTTAAATTTTTTAAGATCAACTAATTAATCTCCACGCTTGGTGTTACCTTGAGCCTTTTAGCAGGACTATGCCCCAATTCGTGCATCACTATACTTCAGTGCCCAGCGTACAGACGAGGAAACAAGCATTGGTTAGCTGTGATGTTATTTGGAAATTGTTGCAATCTCATTACTCGAGTCACAACGATTGGTAAATAACATATTGTTCTTGACTGGGGGTCTTCTGAGCATGCCGTTTTTTTGCGGCCGAGTAATAGCTGCGCGAGATTTCGAGGCAGGGACGCACTAGGCTTGATACTTTATTCGTACACAACGGGCACGTCACGTCTCTCGTGGAGTTTAGAACAGGAGCACGTAAGTTATTCGTCACCACTGCTGATTTGGTAGACGATGATTCTGGTTTTAGAACCCTTTGGCTACCACGAATGCTCTCTTGCACCGTACTGGATTTTGTTACTTCAGTAATCCATGACAATGGAATAGCCCCCACCCAACCCCTTGAAACTCGTCGAAGCAGGCGGCTGGATGGCTCCAGCGTGCGTCTAGAGTACTAGAACATGAAAGACAGATATTTTACATAGTGGATAACATGAGTCATTGAGGGCTACGTAGAAGGAGGTTCTCAACGATGTGTATCGGCTTTGGGACGTTGTGGAGTCGAAGCGCGTACAACGGTAACGTCAAGGCTTTAATTTCTTCGGAAATACTATAATCCTGCTTACTTTCATATCTAGTCTGACAAAACCGGTAGTCATCGCTCTCCGCCTTTCTACAGCTTCGTGGCTCGTGCGCTACACTCGTCGAAGCGTAACCGAGCAGCCGCGATGTCGTATAACCTTCCGAAGCGGCTATCTCATCGTCATGTGTACGCATAAGGACTCTAGGCCAGGTGGGGCCATCGGCGTTTCCCAGGCCTCATCTTCTATCACTGACCGACTCGACAGGCAACTAAACATGATTGAGCACTGTATTTTCTCAATTGCCGACCCGGACTTAACTGTTCTATTATAAGAGCCTCCTTTCCTCTACCGCGAACTCACCAAGACGTGACTATCACCACCACAAAGAACATCCCAATCCCGAATTTCGTTCATTGAATTAAATGCATCCCAGACACACCCGACAGGGTGTTGACTCTCTTACGTTCCACCCCCCGCCTCTCGATTTCTCTCTGACCGTTCCCGAGCTCTACGAGTATAACGCACAGCACAGCCCGCAGCACCCATACCTCGTCTACACCGATGATCAGGGACAATCCAAAGAGGTTTGCTATCCCGAAGCTCTACACGCGATAAGAAGGGCTGCGGGGATTATGGAGGTGCATTACAAGCGATGCGCTCAGAAATATGCTGAACAGAAGAGGGATGACAATCAACCCCCAGTGGTCGCAGTCCTCGCAACGTCTGGTACGTTATGATATTGACTGTCTGCTTGACTGCCGTTTATGAATTATTCACTACTGCGCGATAAAGACACCCTCAGCTACCTCTTCCTCCTCCACGGTATCATGCGCCTCGGACTCACGCCCTTCCCGATCTCGACGCGCAACTCTGCTGCGGGCGTCGCCAATTTACTATCCAGAACTGGGGCACTGCAAATGGTCGTCAGTTCCGATCCTGCGATGCAACGACTATACAAAGAGGCGATTCAAATACTCAGTGAGGACGGTGTCAATATCGATCTGGTCCCGATGCCACGATATAGCGAATTTGCGATCGAAGGTCAATACGAGAGTGCGGGCAAGGTGAAGAAGTTGCGAGCAGACGAGACGGCTGTCATTTTGCATTCTTCAGGTATGAATCAATCTATTTTTTGCACTGTCTGCAGTAGTATCTCGTCTTATGCTGCTGATGTATATTCTTAGGTTCGACCGCATTTCCTAAGCCCATCAGGATCTCAAGTCGGGGATTCTTCAATTGGACGCTGCTGCCATGTATGTACTTCATTCAATGATCTCCCTTCATCTTATTGAGCTTGTTCTGTAGACTATGGCGAAAGAGATCTATGTGGGAAACGCATCGGAATGCACTCTGTGCCGATGTTCCGTGAGACCGAGGCCACTTTCCCTTTGAAGAGATTCATCTGATCCACGGTCTTTGCTCTTTATAATTTACTAGATGCGATGGGTTCAACAACCCTCACCTTTGGGGTCGATATCAAACGTTTTCTGAGCGTGAATGCGCGTTTCTGACACTTGAATATAGGCCTGCTCTGGAGCCATCGTGGCAATGTTCAAGTCAATCTTACCTCCCATGATGCCGACGGTAGATAATATCTTGGGAGCCATCGTTTCAGATCGATGTGACATCCTGTTTTGCGTTCCATCCATCGTAGAGGTAAGTCTGACCAAAAACTATGATTTATGAACTATGATCTGAAGAATCTTAACGTTGCAAGAACTGTGCTCGTGATCCCGCAAATCTGAAAATTCTAAGCAATCTAGATGCTATCGTAAGAAGTCTCTCTATCGTTGCGGCACATCTGAGTTATGAGCCCAGATCTACGCTGGTGCTCCTATGAACCCGGTGGTTGGAGACAAGCTCGCAAACGCTGGGGTAGCTTTGTTCTCTACATGGGGAAGGTGAGACAATAAAGTGTCGAACTGCAACAGCTTTCACGACGTATTTCTGACCCACGTTTCAGCACAGAAACCAGTGGCTGCGTGATGTTCATCCCAGAGAAACGACAGCCTGCAGGCGAGTGGGGATACTTCACACTGGCGCCGCACATCGACATGAGAATGCTACCGCAAGAAAGCCAACATGATCTTTTTGAGCCCGTATTAGTAGTAAGTATAGGCGTTATTCATGTTTCCTCCCATTACCTAATGTCTCACATTGCTCATCAGGCTAACGACTGGTTTTTCCCTAATGTGTCGAATATGACTATTGATGGGCGACCTGCATACGCGATGGGGGATTTACTCCAACGACATCCTCAGGATCCGACCAGGTGGAGAGTGTACGGACGGATTGATGAGCAAATCATGCTATCAACAGGAGAAAAGGCTCGTCTCGTCTTCCCTCCATGGCGATTTGCAGCAGATCTGACATGTTATCGCTTCGAAGACTAATCCCGTACCGTTGGGTCAGTCAATTACAGAAGCTTTCTTGAGTATTCGCACTGAAGGTATGACGCCCTATAGAGGAGATACTTCTTCAAGACAAGCATATCGCTGCAGCAATCATGTTTGGGCGTGGACGAGCTCAAAATGGTGTACTTATACACCCGGAAGAAGCATTTGTTTTCTCTCCACAAGACGAGAAACGCTTAGAGGAGTTCAGGAACCTTATCTGGTGAGCATTCTTGATGTACTTCAACCAAGCTTCCGTTTACAGTGCATCTTTTAGGCCGACTGTGGAAAGAGTCAATAAGTACGCTCCTGCGCACTCAAGGTTGTTCAAAGAAGTAAGTTGATCGTTATCGCTCAAGTAACGACCCGACTTCAACATGAAGTTCGTAGATGATCATCGTCACCGACCCAGCCAAACCACTGGAATACACTCCTAAGGGTACTCCACGTCGACCAACTTCTCTCGCCTTGTATGGGGACGAAATCGAAGCTGTCTATAACGAAGTAAATAAGGTATCTCAAACGGATCTACTCCCCCCTACAGAATGGGATCTGGAGTCCACCTTGGAGTTTGTGAGAACGGCAGTCGAACGAGTCATGACCGTCTCTATCGATGACGACGACGATCTGTTCCAAAACGGTTGCGACAGGTAATTCTACTCGATAATGCTGTTCGATTGGGTCTTCACATAACATTGTTTGGCCTCGTCTAGTCTTCAAGCTACTTGGATTCGTAACACCATAATTCATGCCCTCCGGTCTTCCACTTCGCTCCCAGCACACAGCATCCCCTACAGCTTCGTCTATGATAATCCTACCGTTCGATCTATGTCCCAGTTCATTGTCGGGCTTGTTTCAGGGACGCTTGGCCTCGACACAGAAGCAGGGAAAGAAGCGAAGGTGTTGAGCATGAAGGCATTCGTGAAGAAGTATGCTAGCTCCTTCCGACGTAGACTTGGCGAAGTTGCGGCGAACACGTCAAGGGGAGCCGATGATGCTAGAGTTGTTCTCTTGACGGGATCTACTGGGCGTCTCGGCTCCCACATACTGTCACAGCTTGCTAGGAGGCATGATGTCCGTAAAGTGTATGCTCTGAACAGGACCTCTGCCGGCGCTTCGTTCAACTCGTCTCCCCTTATGGAGAGACAGAAGGCTGCGTTCAAATCCTGGGGGCTTGATGACAATGTGCTGAACTCGGACAAAGTAGTTCTACTTGGGGGTGAAGCTTCGCAGATCGAGCTGGGATTGGAGAGTGATATCTATCGCGAGGTCTGCTTTCAATCCTACTCTCATTCATATTATTCCAGTCTCACTGTCTTTCTATCGGTTAGCTTCGAGATTCTGTCACCGTCATCATTCACAACGGTAGGAACATTTCGATTCCTCAACATTCGAGTGCTAATAGTTGAATGCTATTAGCATGGCGCGTAGACTTCAATGTCGCATTAACATCTTTCGAGCCTCTTCTCGGCGGTGTTCGAAACCTCATCGAGCTCTCGCTTGGCTCGACTCGTGCAGCACCTCCCCATATTATCTTCACGAGCTCTATCTCGGTTTTGCGAAGTTCGTGAAATTGACATCAACCAATCACTACTGTCTTTAACGTATTTTTTATCAGATTATATTGCAGATATTCCAGCAACGGAAGTTGCTTTGCACGACCCTCATATCGCTATAGGAGGTGGTTACAGCGAGAGTAAATGGATCGCCGAGCAATTGCTCGAAGAAGCCGCACGCTTGGCAAGCGTTCCGACGACAACCGTGCGCATCGGACAATTGAGTGGCGACAAACGCATAGGAGGGTGGACTGAGAAGGAGTGGGTGCCTGCGATGCTCAAGCTGTCGCAATTAGTTGGTGCTCTTCCCTTGCGCGACGAGGTGCGTCCTGTCGAACAAGAAAGTCCGACGACAACCAATTTAATTATCCCATCACAGACATTGAGCTGGATCGCCGTCGACACTGCAGCATCTGCCCTGCTCGATATGCTCGACACTACTGAGCCAGTTTTGCACATTGTTCACCCGCGTCCTGTGCCCTGGTCGACATTCACGCTGGCAGCGAGCACGCTACTCAACATTCCGGCCGTGCCGTACGTTGAATGGGTGGAACGATTGCGAGGCCTTCAGGATGACGCCCCTGGCTTCAAACCCACTTCAGCTATGGCCTTGCGACCTTTCTTCGAGAGCTTTGATTTGGCTACAGATGCAGAGTTGAGCACAGATAAAGCTGTGATTGTTTCGAATGTTTTGAAGGAAGCTGAGCCGATGTCCGCAGACGATGTCAGTAAATGGGTTTCATATCTTCGGAGCATTTCGTTCTTGGATGATTGAGATATGTGGATGTCATTAAGAGTTTATGTACTACTAGCATTCGAGCGCTGTTGCTTGCAGAAATGCTATGATTTTTCCATGATATAGCGACTTCTTATCAGAATACGGCAAATACTACGTAACTAGTTAGAGAGAGCAAAATTCTGAGGTGGTTATAAATTACTGTCCTCAAGATGATTTATGTGAAGAAATACTGTTGCCATCAAGCTAAGCCATGGTGAACATCTGCTGAACCAACGCTGCTCCGGGAAACATGGACTAATGAAGCATCGGGATGCAACTTCATCTCTCCGTGATCCTAAAATTTGACAGAATATCATTGAACTGGCAATAGTTGTGACATATCAAAAGCACTCACACTGACAGTCTCATCGGTCGCGGACACGTCCCCGTCCGTCGACGTATCGGTACGAACCTCGATGCTGATAGCAGGAGCTGAATGACGAGCAAACTCGATACGCGTCACAGGAGTCGAATACGTGCTACTCTTCCACGGACGCTGGTCTCTGCTCGCACCATCCTGTCGGATCCGGGCATTGAAGAGGACCATCAGTGAATTTGAGTACAATTTCCCGAGGACGGCAATGGGTGCCATGTAGTAGTTATTTTGCTGACATACAAGAAAAAGAGTTGCATCGACAGCAGCAACGCTGGCTAGTGCTGGTCGGTCAGCCTGACACTCAATGAAAACGGTGATGAACATGAACACGTACCTGTAAGCATCCCGGTACCAACAGACAGACGAAGCAGACGAGTCAGCATATCTCCAGTTTCGCGGAATCTAGTCTGACGCTGAGCGGTTTTAAGCTGTATACGCAGAAGTTCAAACATCAAATTAAACACCGTACACGGCAACGATTTGATGGTACTTACGAGGTAGATCATCGACACACAGATTGCCACGTCGCAGATCGCGCTGCCCACTAGCCATACCTACAGGCGCAATGGAAACATCAGCTTCAGCGTTACTTACTGGAGTCTACAGACTCGCTTACAGTGGTCACCGCAAAAGCATTTCGCTGGAGGTTGTGGGCTCGATCATGAAACTTGACGTCGACTAGTAGACCTTGAGCCATCGCCGCGGCACTCTCCATGAGCGCGACCTTTGTTCGGAAGGAAATAGAGAATGAACATGACAAACTAGTGACAAACTAAAGGAGATGATGCTGACCGCAACTATGAACACCGAAAGGAGTTTTGATTTCCCCAGGAGGTATATGCGCCAGGCGAAAATGCTCTGCACCGTCGCGCTTACTGCAAATAACACGATGATCATGTGAGTGGGTATGATCGACAGTGGGTCGAAGATCCTTACTGATCCCATTCATGAAAGGGCCGCTCAGCCACATTTCCCCAAGATAATCTAACCGAGAAAGGTCACCCCACCCAGAACCGAGGATTGCGAACGAGTCGCGGGTGAGCAGGGCCGTCTGAGCGGCTTCGAAGACGAAGAGGCCATAGACGAGGCATTTGTTCCGCGTCCTGTCCGCTGGGTAGTTGATGAAGTACAGATCTAGAGAAGAGCCTGACCGTCGGCATGCGCGCAGCAAGGGTAAGGATGAGTGATTGACGGGTTTGAACTCACAAACTTGCACGCAGAGTATACCGAATACCCCCCAGTTGAAGCAGATACCTAGGTGCTTTGAGGGGAAATCGTACTCTCAGAAAAGATCAACATGACAGAGCTAGAAACATAGACACACCAGGGGCCCAGTCCTACGTCAATTTCGAGTCATCCTTTAAGCAACACCGTCGTCAGTCGATTAGAGCTACTCACAATCCAGCCACGTTTTTCGGTACCCCTGGGGCATACTCGGGGGAAGGCGCCATCGTGCGTTTGGGAGGCTATGACAACAAGTCTGAGGGGGGGGGGGGGGGGGTCTTTTAGGGTGCCTCACCCGCTAGATATACAGACAAGCGCACGACCACAAGCGCCTATAACCGCTTGACTGGATTGCTGGATCAATGAACCTTATGCGATGGGAAACATCATTCGACATCTGACCAATGAGGCTATGGGCAGGCAGGAAGTGGTGACAGTGCATGCCTGAGGACGATACATAGGAGTAGCAGGACATCTCAATGTGTACCTATAGCTTCCATGTGTATTAAATTAAATGGGCCGCAGGCCTGATAGTTGTCGTATTTGTGGGCAAAGTCGCTGAGGGGAGATTAGTGTGACACATACAAAGGTCGGCCGAAGGATCATCTGCTTGATCCACCATCAAATCATCGAGTTAAGCCCTTGACTTTTACGTGTACGCGCGGTGAGCCAATTATATAGATCCAAGTGATCAGTAGTGTTTGAAGGTATTTGATGAAGAGGGCAAGAAATCAGGATTAGGACGCATCGCGGCAAGCTATGTCTACTGGTTGGGTTGGGTCAGGGACGGCTAGAGTGTGACGTGCGAGGCGCTGATGGCACAGCCAAGTAGAGCAGCGATAGTCTTTGATTTCCGGGGATGAGCCAATGTCCGTGTGAGTTGAAGAATCACCGGTAGAAATTCAAAGACCAAAAGCAAAGCGACATGCATTGGCCAATCAACTTGCACCGCCCTTGGAGCATTTGTTGCGCCCGAGGGGTGTGGCGAGTACTGACACGACCACCTCGAAGCTGTTACTCACCTTCCTTGCACGTAAATAATTGCAAGATGCGCTTAGCCCAACGGAGTCCGGGCGTGAACGGGAGAAAAAAGCTCTGATTCCGACTGGGAAGATGATACAACTGACTGTTTGCGATGGGGTCAAAGAACGGTAGAAGCACGTTTATGCGGTCCAAACCCTCCTGATCAGCTCCGTGAGGCCTTAACGCATGTCCCAACGCGTCAGCAAATCAGTTTGGCACGAGTATCGGGGTAGATACACTCACCGACGTCCTGGGTGTTGAATTGGTAGACCCCAGCGAGGACGCCGACGGTCGTGGCTCGGAGAATCCACGTAAATAAGGGGCCGAGGATGGGGAACTTGCGCGCGTGAAGGTAGTCGACGAGGATGGAATCGAACTAGGAGTGACAACACGCACGCAACGAAAATCAGTCAACCTGAATACATATGAAGGAGAGGGAAGGCGACGCAATTGAGGAACACGAGTAGGAAGCGACGTACACCGATATGCGAGTGCATGACGAGGCTGACGCCGAGGATACCGTCGAGCAGAGGCGCGCTGCTGCCGCTAGTGACAAAGGCAGCAGCAGTGAGAGGAACGAGACCGGCAGAGAGGAGGCGCTCAAAAGCCCAGTGGTATGAGCCGTGAACCTTCGAGGGCGGAGGGAATGTGGTTGGGTCGTTCGGGCCGCCCTTGATGATAGCTGCCAGCCATGATGATCAATACCCAAGCTAGCAGAGCATAACGAGAACTCACGGCCTCCAGGAACATATGCAAACTGGGAATTTGAGCGCGCTGCGAGGGTCAAAAGGGTTGAGTGAGCATGTCGGGCGAGATGGGTAATGCGAAGCGCACCGAATGGGATGAGAGAACGGCGCGCAAGGTTTGGAGTAATGTTTCGGGCAAGCGAGGAGCGTAACACTGCAGTTGAGGCCATTTTTACTTCGAGAGAGAAGCCTTTGGCGCTGTCGTAGGCGGTGGCGAGGAGAGAAGGGAGCAACGAGGAGGATGAAGCCGGAGAGCAGCAGCTGCAACCGGAAACAACAGGCGACCAATCACGTGTAACTGTTTACATCTGCCGTCTCGGCCGTCGACCTCCTCTTCCGCTGTTCTCCGTCCTTTGAACAATTGAGTCCTGAAGAATTTGCTTTCAACCTAAGCTGACGGTACATGTAACATACACATTCGACGATTCGATAGCTGCGACCGGTTCAAACCTGCAAGAACCCGATCTTCCTCCAATGGCCAATCCACTTCTCCACGTCCGCGCTCCCCAGCCTTTCCGCGCTCCGCAATGTAGGCGACACACCCACAGCACGATCCGTCTTCAGTGCGACCGTCCCATCCTCCCCAAGATCTTTCACAAAGAAGTCTAGCAGCGCCAGCGCCGGATTTTTCTTCGTCGCGTTGCGATCCGCAGCGGAGGTTCGCGCTGCCTCGCGCAGTTTCGCAGCCCACTCAGTGTAGGGCACAATTGGCACCCCAAGGGTCTGCGCCGCGGCGTCGCTGATGACGTTCCAGCTGACGGGTTGTGGGTGGACGAGATGCAGCACGGGCTCCTCCGAGGCTAACATGTCCAGCAGCGAAGCGGCAGCTACGTCAACAGGCACCCACGATATCGCCTGCACGTCCCAGCCAAGTCAGAAAGGCAAAAAACTATCAAGAAACAATAAATATACCGACCTCCTTCCTCTGAGGGAACGCCCCGAGCACTTGTGATCCGCGCAGCAGAGCCGGCACCCACTCTTTCTCATTCCATCCGCCCGAAACGCTGTCGCCGCATAACTGTCCGACGCGCACCACCGTCGTCCGCACATCTGCCTCCTTCCTCGCGCGCAGCAGGATGTTCTCTGCCACCCACTTGCTCTCTCCGTACCCTGTCCCGACTGCAACCTTAGCATCCTCCAGCGTCGTCTCTGCAACAGTCAATGAAGTGTGGCCTAAACAGCATTAGCCTCATGAGAGCGGTCCAGGAAACGTCAAAGAGAAAAAACACGCTCACTCATGACGACGGATATGGAACTAGTGAACAGGATCGCAGGGGGAGTCGGACGAGGCGAACCCAGAGACAGGTCGACAATGTTGCGAACGCCAGCGACTAACGGCTCAAACGACGACAACGCAAGGTTAAAGTCTACGCGCCAAGCTATGCATCCAAACCCGTGGTCAGAATACTCATCAATGATGACATGTAAGTGTACGCACCGTTGTGGATGATACTGGTGACCGAGTCTCGTATCTAGAAACATACCAGTCAGTTCGCATCCCTACTTGATATCCTCATTTCGGGATCGCTGACCGTCATGTACACGTCCTTTCCCAGTCCCAAGTCCGGCTGCGCGAAATCCGCCACGAGTAGAGTCACCTCTGAATTCACGATACCATCGTCGAAGCCCCAGATCTTGAGAGCGTTCGCCTGGCGTGTCTTCAAATCTCCTTCCGATGCGCCGCGATTCAACGCGTACACTCTCTTTACGGAACTTTTGGCTACAAGTTGAGCAAGCAGATGACACCCCAGTCGCCCCGTCGAGCCCGTTAGGAGGACGATCTCGTCTGTGCTAGCAGGCGCACTGACACCAGAGCGCGGCGTGTGCACCGGGAATACAGATGTATGCTTTGCAAGCATGGAGTCCATGGCGCGCACACGGTCGGCGATGTCATTGCGCTCCTCCGCACCTTGAAGGAAGAGCTTGATGACGAAGAGCGTGAGGGAAGCGATCGTGGGATTGCTATACACAAAGTTGTTCGGGAGATTGTGGAGCGTGAGGCTTGTCGACTGGCGCAAGGCATGGAGAATGGTATTGCGGATCCACGTTGCTTGCAGACTAGACGACATATCTTGGGTTGTGGATCTCTCCAAGGTAAGGCGATTCCAGAGCCACGCACCTATCACAACCCTCCTGAAAGATGTCGTCGTCGTTGGCCAGCTGTCTCTTCATGACCTTTTCGACAACCGTGCGCACGAACTCCAGCGTCGCATCTTCGGTCCACGTCTCTGGAGCCGGAATGTCGGTCTGAGACGAGTCGACGATGGCTGCGTAGAGAGCTTTGATTTCGGCATCGTACACCTTGATCACTACGTGGCGCCGCGGAGTACTCTTAGGCGTATATTCGAAGGGTTTTTCTGGGTCGGCCACGATGATCATCTGGAAAAGTACCATAAATTGACGACACAGAAACAAAGCATGGGCCCACTTACTTCCTTGAACAATCTCGAATGAGCAGGTGCGAACTGATTCACCCTCTCTACCGTCGGCCTACGCTCGCGCAGACATGATCGTTATTCAATATCCACAGCGTTGTCGATGGGACGACTTACCAGATGGCGTTCCGGAACTCTGCCAGTTTCTCTTCATCTCGTGGGTCGAACGCGAACGTCGGTTTTGGCTCGATCAGGACGCCATTTTGGAACTGCCCGCGCCCGAACATGAGCGCAGACGCGATGCGGGGGTCTTGTACCAGGATCGCCTCTGAAATACAATGGCGATGAGCACAACCAAAGTCATCTCGACTTGAGAGCAACACGCACCTAACGGCCCTGGATTTGTCTGTAAAGCAAGCACACGCTCAATTCAATGAGAAGAACAGACGCTGATGCGACGCACCTTTTCCCCCGTCGATAGCATCAGCTGGTCATCTGCCCTTCCGAACACCCTCCACCGCGTGGGATCGCGGGGATGTCTTTGCAAGAGATCGCTCGTCCTGTACACGCGGCGGCCGTCGCTCGTGACTGCATTGAGCACATTTGGGTTATAATACGGGCTATCCTGCAGCACACACACACACCCTCCAGCTGTCGCACGCGCAATGGATGTAACAGAACACGCACGATGACGGTTGCCTCGAAAATGTCGTCCATACCGTCTTGCGGGAGCATCTCGGCGTCGATGCTGCCCGTGATCTGGAAGTACTCCCATTCGTCCACGGCCGGTACCGTTGCGGGAATCGCCATGCTGAAGCACCCGATCTCCGTCCTGAGCATCGCGGTGAGCTGCACGCGAATATCAGAAGACTGCGTCGAGTCTCACGTTGCGTAGAAGGGAACGAGCGTCACACCCATCTTGACGAGCGCGTCTCCGATCTCCTTGTTCATCGGCGCGCCAGAGTACACGATGGCACGCAGGGACTTCATTGCAGGAAGATTCGTGGGGTTCTTGAGCCATGCCTGCGCAGGGTACCGGAGAACGTCAGGGAGAGTCAGAGCCGGAGGCAAATATGTAGCACCGACCTCGACGAAAGACGGCACGGTGAAGAGCACCGAGCTTTTCGAAGCGATGACGGCTTCGAGGTAGTTCTCAGGCGTCGCGAGTACGGGTGGAGACGACGGCTTGTAGCAGCCCATAACAACCCCTCCAGCGCTCTGTGTCAAGGATGATTAATCTGCGAAAAAGGCGACGAGGACCTTGCTCACACTCCAAGTGATGCTAGGGAGGCCCATTCCATCTGCACGAAGTGAGGAGTGTGTTCCACTGCTGGACAAGGGCATACGTACGGAACATCGGGACGGGCTGTACGCCCAGGACCGTGTCGCACAGGTCGACTTCTCCAAAGGCTAACGTAGAAGGTCAGGTCAAAGGTGTTCCAAGCTGGATGTCGTTAGAAATAAGATGAACGCACCCGGGAGCATGGTGTACTGAAGCAGAGTCCGATGCGAGATCCTGATCGGCTTCGGGAACGACGTGCTGCCTTGATCCATAGGGTCACTCGAAGCTCGGAGCTGGAGAGAGGTGAGAGCACGCGCAGAAGGGACTTACCGGACGAATGCAACATAATTGCCGTTTTATCGAGGTCAAACTTCGCAGGCTTGAGATCGCTGACCTCGTACACTTCCGCGCCGCCTCCAGCTTTCTGCTTCTCCGTGTGCGCGTCTGAGATCTCGTCGTATTGGACCATCGGGAGAATCTCGACGACCACGCCATCCTGCGCGAGCAGCGCCACGGCGGCGACAGCGAGGCGCTGCATGGCCGGATCGGGGCTCACGATGAGCTGGATGACGTGCGTCGCGTGGAGGAGGTAAGCGACGGCGGCGGGCGAGTTGCGCGGCGAGATGCCGAAGGGGGTGAACCCGAGCCACATCGTCGCGACTAGCACCGAGAAGAAGCTGACCGAGTCTGCGCGGGGGGACGAGATGGTCTCCTCAGACCCGCTATCTACTTTCGACAAACGATCGGCATGCGGAACGCACCTGCGATAGCGAGGATACCGATTGTGGGCGGCTGGTCGTGCGGCCTGACGCCGACTTGTGCGGCGTATCTGGGCGCCGCACGCGAGTGGTGGCCGTGCACGATGCGCGCGGTACGGTGGATGAGCCTTAACGCCTCGGGGTAGCAAATCGTCCTCATCCCGTCGGGCGTGTCGGCGTCGGGATAGACGAAGAGTGGGTGGGACGGGCTGTGTACCGCGTCATATTCAAAGAGTTCGGGCACGGCGAGCGTGCCATCGAGCGGGGGCGGGTGGAACGTCGCACTGTTCCTGCCCTGGGGCGTGGGGACGTGTGGGTGGAGGATGAAAGGGCGGGTGGGCATACTGGCATCGTCAAGGGGTCTGGGCAGCCTGCAGATTGGAGTTATCGTCTTACATACCTCTCAAAGAGTCCTCCCACGAGCGACGATGCATCCTGATGTGGGGAATGATGACGCTGGAACAGGCTTCAGATGTGATGGATCCGAGTGATGACCTTATCTGTCCGAGCGAATAGGGCCGCCTGCAGCGCCTAGAGACGTTCTGCTCACACACCTGACCAGCACGGCTTCGTCGAGCAATGCAGCGTGATCATGCAGATTCGTCAGAGGCGAAGAAAGTCGAAGAAAACATTTCGAGCTGACAACCAGGAGGAAAATATGACCACACACCAATGAGCACCACGAGCGCCAACTCACCTCCGAACGCGATCATATCTCAGTTTGACGCTGAGCGCTGAGCGCTCAAAGTCCAGACATCACGTAAACCAGAGATACGATGCATTCCGGGAAAGATGTTACAAATTGGAAAGGTGCAGTGGGGTGGGAGGGAATGCGGGACTTGGATGGCCGGAAAACAGAAACGTACACATCATCCCCGCTCTCTCCGCCGCGCCAGCCGCATCAAAGAACATATAAAGCGCCCTCGCTCCGCGCGAGCCCTCTCCGCTCAGACTCCCTCTCTACGTCCCACCGCCCTTGCCAACCCCAACGCTCGCCATCTACAGCTTCGCCTTCTCCTTGGAAGCCGCCTCGGCACGCGCACGCGCCTCCTCCAGCAGCGCACGCCCACCGGCCGTCCACCACCCATGCACGGCCCCGTCCGCATCGTACGAGAACTGGCGCTCGCTCTTCCGCCGGTCGGCCCACTGGTTCGGGTTGCCCGCCATCAGCGTCTCACCGTCCGCCGAGGACGTGGGCGCGGGTGCGGAGGCCGATGCGGGATGCCCGCCCGCTCGCTCGAGCGCGGCGAACTCGGCTGCCATTGCGCGCCGCATCTCCGAGTCGCGTGCGCGCTGCTCGGGGCCGTGGGGGAGGTGGAAGATACTGCGATTCAGACGAGATTGCTCCTGCGCGTCGCTCGTGCGATCCAGTCTGGAGGAAGTCGGGGAGGTATCGAGAACAAAGGTCCGTCAGTCAGTCAGTTCATCTTTCAATCGGTATGTTTCGTTCGCAGCGTCAAGAGGACGGGGTTCGGGGATAGAGAAACGGGGTGGAGAATGGTTGAGTCGCGGAAGGATGTCCATGCCAGGGCCCCTGCAAATGCCGGGGCGCACGACCATGCACATCTCGACACGTCTCAACACTTCGCACCGGCGGGCGCAAAGCGTTGGAAATGGGTTATCGGTGACGCACCGTAGATCCTGGTATGCCTTTAGCAGCACCGGCAGCTCTTCGATCGTGGACAGGTGGGAAAGCAGCGCGCCCAGCACGCCTGCGTCCTCGATCGCCATCGCGGCACCTTGGGCGCGATACGGCTGCACGGATCATGATCAATGAGAGAAGACGAAGAAGTTGGGCAAGGCGCACCAGCATGGGATGGCAAGCGTCGCCGAGGAGGACGATGCGGCCATTGGGGTGGACCCAGGACTCAAGCGCGGGTCGGTCCATAAGGCGCCATTTGAGGGTCGAATTGACGTATGCGAGGAGTTTTTGGACTCTGCGAGAGTGCGAGTGAGCCGACCGAAGCAATATAGAAGCGGCTGGGAGGAGGTGCACACCTTGGCTCGAAATCCTTGAAGTCGGCTCGCATCTTGTCTGCGCTGCCCTCTGCCGTCCAGGACTCGACCGAGCCGTCGTCAGGGTGGAGCAAGACGAGGTTGAATTCCTTCTTCCCTCTCTACATCCATCACGATCAGCACGCATCGCACGATCCATCACAAACGATGCAACGCACAATGTTATACGCCATCAGATGTCGCCCGGGGGCCATCCACGCGGTCATTTCCGGCGTCTCCACGAACGGCCTGAGCTCCGGGTCGCGCAGCATCATGTCGGTCGGTATGATCGCGCGGTACGCGGCGTCGCCCGTCGCGCGCGGCGCGCTCGACTTGCCCGTCACGGCGGCCTGCAGCATACTCTTCACGCCGTCCGCGCCGACAATCAGATCGCCTCGCACGACTTCGCCCGAGGCGAGGGTCACGCTCGGGCCGCCGACGGCGCTGGCGGGGTCGGGGTCGACGCCGATGACGGTCGCGCCTAGCCGCAGGGTCACGTTAGGTGCAGCGCGTGCGAGGCGGAGTAGCATGGCGTGGTAGTCTGCGCGGTGGACGTGGAGGTAGGGCGCGCCGTGGGATCTGTCCATGACGTCACCCCAGCGAGTGTAGCCTACGCGCTCGCCGGTGTCGTACCGCCTGAATACGATCGCCTCGGGGCGCACGGCGATGGCGGAAAGGGCAGAGCCGAGGCCCCAGCGGAGAAGAAGGCGTGTGGCATTGGGGGAGACTTGGATGCCTGCGCCGACATCGCCGATGACAGGGGCGGCCTCGAGGAGGGTGATGTGATGGCCGGCGTGCGCGAGGGTGTGGGCGGCGGCGAGGCCACCGAGGCCGCAGCCGACGACGACGATGTGGAGGGGAAGGGCGGCCTTTCTGCCGCTGTGGAGGGGCGGTACGGGGTCGATGGGGATGGTGTGCGCGGCGGGTGCGGGGGGGACATAGGGGGTGTGGGGTTGTGGATCCATGACGACAAGGGAAAGAGGATGATGGATGAATGCGGGGGTGCGGGGAAGTTGCGGGGGCTTGCGGGGGGCTTTTAATAGGGACGATAGGGCCCATACATATCCGTCACTGGTCTGTAGCTGCCCGGATCTCAAACAAGGTCGGCCGTCGATGGCGCAGGTCACGTGCAGGCGTGTGTGCGCTCTTCCCGCCTTTGGTCGCCCGTATCCCAGCGTGACCTTCTCTGACGTACCCGTCGTCCTGCAAAACCTCAGTCCCGCCATACTCAGGCCTCGCGTTCCCACCATCCGCCAGTTATCACAGACATCCTACAGGTCGTCGCGTGTGTCCACCGGCCATATCCCTATGCCGTCGGTATACGCCAACGAGCGCGCGATCCTTCCTCCTCAGCATTTTATCCTGGCGCACGTCGGTCATGGCCTGCATGCGCAGACGTTCCTGCGGGGAAAATGACTGGAAAATGGAGACGAAATGGAGACGAATGTGGGGGTGGCAGGCAGCTGCGATCCGTCTGTCCCAATGCGGAACGTCCCCGCGTCCCGTGCCCCCTGCTCAATCGCTCAGCCTCATTCCAAATCGCCCGGCCGTCCAATCGCGAACAGGCGCCGCGATTTGCAGTCCAGGTTCCAGATCTTTTGTGCCAGATTGGAATATCCTGCCAATCAGGCTACGGTCAGGATCCGACGTGTTCCTCCGTGCCAATCTATCACGGCCGCTGATGCTACTATCACCATAGCTGTGAGTCCGCCCATGTCCAAGTTCGACTGGTCGTACATACGTCTGCGCCGCCTGCATCAGTGCATTCAAATGTCGGCAGGATCTCAGCCATGGCGCCACTGACGGGTCCGATTTCGCCGCGGGCTCCATCGTGACTCCAGCCCATCCCTGCACAGGGCCGCCAGTCGAATCGACGGCGATGCACGAGACGCGTCCACGGCCGACGTCAAGTCGCGCCTACTCAGCTCCGTTTGGTCAGCGAGAACTATAGTAAGACGAAGCGGCGACGACGTGCCCACGAAGAAGTATGAGTAGACGAAGACGAAAAAAGAAGCCCTCTCATTGGACGAAGAGTCGAAGACACCGCGCAGGACACTTCTCTTTACTCGTGGTTTGGGCGTGTGCTGCCGTTTAAGATTCGAACAATCACCGGGATGTGCGCAAGCCAGCAACACCCAGGGCGCGCATCCTGGACACGTATCAGACATCCAGGTGGAAGCACCGAGCGAGAAGCTGTGACCATGTGTAGTCAGTCGTTCGTATGTTGAAAACGTAGATATTAAGGCGCATACACTCTCGGATTTCGTGTCACGTCGAAGCTTGTCGAAGTTGTGATGTCGAAGAGGGGGATAAATGTTTAGGATGTTGTTCGGACTTTATAGTGGGTTTGGGGTGGAGATCGCGGTTGGAGGAGAGTTATGAGCATTGTTGACTTGAGGCCAAGAAGAAGCACTGGAAGAACAGGAGACGAGGATGTGCGCGACAAAAAAAAGCGCTTACAGCCGAGAGGACAGAAAAAAGGCACGTACGTCTGCGTACGTGCCGACTCGCGTCGCGTCGTCGCCGGCGTCTTCATCCACAATCACAACACCAGAGATTGCCCCGAATATCCCTTGGGTACATTCGGGGGATATTAGCAATATACCCGGAATAAACCGCGAGTATACCCGCCTCCCCTCCTGGGATATTCACGGTCGATTCAAGGTAATGTCTCGATATACCTTGAATATACCCGGAATATCTCTTGGTGCGGGTATATTCACGGTATATTTCAGACATATTCGAGCTGAATATCATTCCAATTGCTTTGAAATGTGCTCCATGAATAGATAATAAATATATTTCAAAATGATTAAACTACAAGCTATTGAAGGCTACACGACAATCCCAAGGCTCGAAAGGTCTACAAAACATACCCAAAGAGGTGAGAGGTGTGAATCCCATCTAGATGTTCCCCCGCATATGCAAGCAGCTGCGGCTCACGCCCCGGCGCATCAGGGATGTGAAAAACGTGTTTTCGGGGGGCGTGTCCGGTTGCGGCACCGTGCCATCGAACACGAGCACGTCCAGCCACGAGCGCGAACGCCGGCGAGCGCATCGGTTCCGGCGGCATGGAGGTGCATCCTGCTGATGGAAATGCCATGGAGGACACGCGCGGGGAGCACGAAGGGGACCGTTTTGAATGCGGGGAAGAGCGGTTTTCGGAGCGGGGCAGCCGGAGAGGAAGTGCAAGAGGAGGAGGGGAGGGCACGCGTGGAGTGCGGGGGCAGGAGGAGGCAGTTGGTGAGGGCGAGCGCGGTGGGGGACGAGGTCACCGTGACTTGAAGAACTGCAGCTTGACGAGGTCGGCGAGCGCGAAGAGTGGCGCGCCGCTGCGTGCGTGCAGGAGGCCCGGGAGCAGGGGGACTGGAAAGAATGCGGTGCGGGGGATCAGCACTGCGGAACGGAGAGCCCAAACGGGTGCAGACCTCACTGATGTTGCTGCTGCTGTGCTCGCTTGTGTACCACAGACGCTCAGGTTAATCTTGAAGCCCTCCCCACCCGCGCGCAGGAAACCCAGATGCTAGGGACCCCACCATGGCCGCCACTGTCCACACGCGTTGATTGACAGTCAAGCCTCGCGCCCAAGCTGGCTCACAGACCGATAAAGACCCAGTGCCTTCCCCTTCATGAGCTCAGGGTGCTCCCCACACGCGTGCGTGGCTTCCCAAGCCGAATCCACGTCCACAACACTGTCGTCGCACTGTGCCGTGAGCAAGGTCAAAACCATCGCGGAGGTGACCGCCATGCAGACCGCCGCGTCTAGAAGCAGGTGGAAGGCGAGCACGGGGCACAGTGCAGTGAATTATAAAAGGAGCCCGAGGAGCAGGAGCCTGAGCGTGCAGCTCGACTTGCCGCATCGTGCCATAGTGGCCTCACTGACCCTGGCGAGGGACTGGCGGATGTAGCCGCCTTGAAGGAGCATGCTGATGGTAGTAGAAAGCGGAAGGGTTCTGTGGTGGAAAACTTACTTGATGGACTTTTCACTAGCCTCACAGTCCTCAGAACATTGTAAGTGTTGTTGTCTTAGTGTATAATTACCATCAGTGGGGTCCGAGAGCAGACTGGGTTATTTGCGGATCGTCACGAGTAGCGCACAAGGCGCAGTGCTGGTGTCCGAGCTGCTCCGAACTGTCATGGGCTGCATATATGCTGTCTTGTATAGTGTTTGCGTGGGAAAGATCTATATAAACACTTGTAAAAGTATCAGAGCATCAATGTGGAAATGTTTCAAGCAAGGAAAAACAACTTAACTGAGTCCTGTCGAAGTATCGACTGATAGATAGATGAAGAAGTACGACTTGTAGAAATTTGGATGCATCCCGACGACGCGTATGCATCACGTGTCCGTAAAATTGGATGAGTCATCCACCAGACCGGATCGACTGGGGGATATTTAGGGGATATTCCCTCTGTGGTATATTTGCGGCATATTCACGGTATATTCGCTATATACCGGGAATATCCCCTGGGGATATTTCAGGGCAATTTGCGGTGGCAATCACAGCGACCATGCAGGTATCCTCTTGAACACAATGCAAAGAGAGCGACCATTCTCCCTCTATCCCGATCCTTTCGCTTTTCGTTGCAACCTGTTGCGACCGTCGTCCTAAGGTCCATATCTAAGACACGAACTGGACTTGATCACGCTAGCGATTTCCTAATGTTAGTCGTTCGTGCTGCTTGGACATGCCAGGAGATTGTCACACTCTCCTTTTCAAGAACATCGACGAGAGGAGCAGACTACTTGAATGTGGTCGCGCTCGTGTAGATCTCTGGAACGGGAATATTGCGCATGATCGATGAGCTCGCGCCGCTCCTGCTCGGGCTCCTGTTCAATCTGCGCCCGAGTGATGAAAGTAACGGAATGATATCTTTCATCCGGCGTTGTGTTT
The DNA here is from genome assembly GCA_002994785.1 of Heterobasidion parviporum. Taxonomy (NCBI): domain Eukaryota; kingdom Fungi; phylum Basidiomycota; class Agaricomycetes; order Russulales; family Bondarzewiaceae; genus Heterobasidion; species Heterobasidion parviporum. The sequence continues at coordinate 490,651 of PDUQ01000022.1, forward strand.
CTACATCTGAGGAGGTCTTGTGTATTCTCCCCCGATGGCTGCGTCTGGGACTATCTCTTCCAGGGACCATGGGCGTCTGGCATCTTTTGCGCACAAGACTTGTTCACTTCTTCACCACCGTGCGTAACAAGCTAAGGCGCATATATTCAGAGGGCTCCGAGGAATGGCAGTCATCCCCTCCTGCCGCCACCTCATGCGGCTTGTAATCTTATTTCACGATCCACACAAATTTACCCTCCGCCGCCCGCTTCAACACAAGTACAATGCATAGCTCTACGAGACTCTACCCCTTTGTCCTGTTGCGCATCGGCATGCTGATTCGTGAGCTTCTGCCGGTTGGAGAGTCGCTTTTGGAGGCAGGACGGCTGTGGTTGTCAAGTTTGAGTATCGCAGACTTTGTGTCAAAGACGACTTGACGGTGGAGGACAACTATTTTTTTCTTAGCACCGAGAGTCAGAGAGGGCGTTGAGCAGGAAGCCTGAGCGGTCATATTTTGCCCTCATGATCTGGGCGGTCAGCTGGTGACTCTACGAGACTTTGGGACTGCAAGGTAGGCCGTTGAGAGGTCTTGGGCCGAAGCGGTCCACAATGCTCCTCGTGCGCTCGCTCGCTCGCTCAGTGCTGGCGGCATCTTCAACAGCTGCACATATGCGATACAAGGCCCATACCTCGTCATCCCATGGCCTTTCTCCATCCATTGACGGAAAAGATTTGGATAAAATGTGTGCTTTTGACGCTGGCTAGCATCTACAGATTATATGGCTTTCATTCTAATTCGGCGATGACAAGGATAACGACCAGATGTACCTTTCCGCATTTGCGTTTGAGATCGTTGTAAGATGCCTTTATAGGTCAAAACTCGCGTTGTATCTTGTTTTCATATGCCTTTTGAATAGCATGCATGTTCTCGTACAGCGCATCGACCTAAGCCAGGCGAGGTGCATCTATTGTGATCCGAAGGATTAGCGCCTCAAAGCCGAACAGGATATGGGTTACGCCATGTGACTGCAGCTTCAGCGACCTGATGCTATATGTGGAGGCATGGTGGTAAGAGGTATCCAGGATGGGATCGGGGATCTCACACACAAGTGAAGCGGACGATGAAGCAGGCACGGGGAATGAGGAGAAGCACATGCAAGCGACGATGAGGATAAAAAGCATGATGCAAGCAGAGACAACAAGAAAAAATTGCACTTGCAGGGCAAACTCCTATCTAAGCATCGTCACAATGACGATGCTTCTGATGTCCTAAGTACATCGACTCAATGGGAGACTGCCCTTTTGGACACTTAGCATCAATCTCCGATCATGAAGGGGTCCGACAGCTTGTGGCTCACAAGAGCACATTGGAGCTTCAGACAAAGTCACCTCTCCGAGGCCAAAGTTACTCTGCCCACCCTCTTGTGGTAAGAATTCATTTTGAGCATGAACTCCCAACTGACCACTCTCAGATTATTTGGATAGAATGTTCACTTTACATATATCACCTATCTCTTTTTTAATAGAGGTTCAGAATGTGAGATCGGTCGGATCTGGGCTCATTATCGCAGCAGACTTGACATTGCATTTAACTTCTCTCTCCTGCTCCATGTGCTTGTTTGAGAGGTCTGAAAAAAATGCAGAGCTAATCTAGACATACAAACAAATATACCTGACAATTCGGAGAGCTGCTCCTTTGATAGGGAAGAATTCAAATCGAAAGCTCATTCCGAAAGGAAGTAGCCATGGGGGTGGTTTGAACAGACTCCGGAGATTGCTGTTCAACGTTGAACTCCCGCGTCCATCGCGTCCGGACATTTTTGCTCACGACCGCCGGACACCCGTTCCGTTAGACCTCACTATAGGGTGCCGTGCTGTCCCGTGCCACTCCCGTGCTACTCCCGTGCCAACCAACACGGGCGAGGTCACGTGATAGTGGCAAGTTCACTTCAACTTGCTATTGGAACCAGCCCACTTCGTCGATCCTCATGTCTCCATCCACACGACTTTCAAAGCCAATTGACTACCTCCTCGTTGACGATCATAACAAGCGTCGGGAAGTGAGGACCGTCCTTGTAAATGCGAACATATTGGACCCAAAGCCCATGGGTGGCTCCAAAAACAACTACGCTCCCCTCGGTGCGACCTTGGAGCTTTTGACGGAACTGGTACAGGAGGACATGTTGAAGAAGTGGTCGATCAACTTCAATCCTGACGACATCCTGTTCTACGAAGTAAGTGACCTCGTGTTGGATTTGGTGCAGCGGACCTCAGGCGAGATTAGCCCACAGATCCTATTCCTACAAGAACAGTGAGAACCCGTTCTATGGATGAATATCGGGCGATGATGAACAATGACAGTCTGTGTCAGAAGCAAGACGAGATTCGCGAATATGTCAAGGCGCCTGGCGGCGGTGCGCGGGTGGTAAGCTTCCTGGTCCAGGTGGGTCGGATCTTGGAAGGCCCCATCTCCGGTCAACATGGGTCTACGGAGAGCAAGACATCCACTGGGCTGCCTGGCGAAGAGCCATGGTATTGGAATCGTAGGTTGGGACAAAGTCACGATTTTAACGCTGCTGACGCGCTTTGGCAGGGTTGGAACGGCTCGAACAAGCAGTGAAAAGGTTGGGACCCCCTTCCACAAATGCCAAGGCCAGTAGCTATGTCAAGTATCAGAGAGGGTTTGCTCGGGTCATTGACGGGCGAAGCAGCATCGCAGGCTTGGACAACAGGGCCCCCTCGATTGAGCTTTACCACCCTGTCTTTGCACAGTTACGAAGCGATCTCAGCATAGGAACCGCCAAGTGCGCCCCGAGACGGTCCGCCAGACGCTCAAACTTATGCAATCCGTGTCTCAATTGGCGGGCCAGGAGAACGAGCGTTCGGAAAGTACGAGACATCTTGTGTCAAATTTACTCGGACAACAGCTGATCAGGGTCATGAATGGGAATAACACCTCTCCTGACCACTGCGTTTCCGTGTCGCTGGACTCGCATGAACCCATGTGCACCGTCACGCCTTTGATATTGGAGAAAACGCAGAGACGGGAAGACGGCCACCGACCCGAGCGTGCAAGTACAGCTGTCATACCTGCAATACTGGATGGATCCATCGGTAAGCGTTGTGTCTCTGCTTGTTGCGAACAAATTCGGTGACTGTAATCTGTGCAGCGCAGGGATATTCTTGAGGTGTGCTGTTGCCCGACGATCCTCGTCGGGCTGGCAGGCCCTCATATGTGTATCACGGGGGCTGTGTTACTGGACAAGGCGGTAGTGCAACATTTCACGGGTTGGATGTTCATCGGTGAGGACCGCACGACCGGCCTCGATCAGGCCAACGATCTGGGTAGCCCAGGTGTGGACAGGTTGGCACAGGTTTTCGATTGCCTGGCTTTTGCCGTTCAGCGCCTTTGCGAGTGGTACCAGGGCCTGAACAGTCGGGGCCGACATTTCGGGCGATTTTCCCCATGGATCGACTCTTATCCAAGCAACGGTCAGGTGATAAAGTTTAACTACATCAAAGGACTTCAACAGCATGAGTCGTGCACGACGTTCCTAGCGCAGAAGGTGGTCGATGAAAAAAAAAAGGAGCTCGTTGTGGTCAAGTTTGTGGACACTTATAGCAAGAAGGTGCACGAGTTTATGGCGGAACAAGGGCTCGCCCCGCAGTTGATTTACTTTGTTGGTCTTGCGGATAGATTCCCGGAGCAAAACTACCAGGGCTTGAGCATGGTCGTGATGGAGCACTTGGAGGGAGACACCTTGGAGGCGAAGTACTTGGATTGTGCGCTCCCGAGTGATGTTCGTGGGAGCATCGCTCAGGCGATCGAGACTTTGGCGAAGGCAGGGTTCGTGCACGGCGATCTGAGGAGGCCGAACGTGATGATCGACGGCGAGGGCAAGGTCAAGATCATTGACTTCGATTGGGCAGGTAGGGAGATGGAGGTCCGGTATCCCCTTCGTATATCATCTTTTTTGTTTCCGAGGAATCAAGGTATCGAAGGGCGGGGAGAGATACGCAATGAACACGACAAGTTTATGCTTGGGTTATTGTAACTCGGTTCAGGTTGATCGCGGACCCGTGTTTTTGTACGTTACCTACAGTCTCCTCACTAGCTCAGCCTCGCGGCCTTCCTTTTATGTTCCGTTTGTCGATTTATACCATATGCATGTAGACTCATTCTATCTTATATACAGTCGCGGACAGCCAAACTCGACAAAATTGGTAGTCGCTGATTGGCTCGTTAGAGCCATGTTGGCACCAACTCATCGGCCTCCCCTTAATCCACTCAAGGCTACCGTCACCGAGTGTCCTCCACTCTTTCCTCAGCGCCAGTATCACGCTCTCTTAACGCCTCCTCGCTCGTGCTGCCCCACAACATGTGAAGCATTGTGGCCATTCAAACGTCAACAAGAACAACGAGGTCCAGTCGGCGGCAGAGGATAAGGATGAGGACAAGCAATGGCAGCGGCGAAGAATGGGCATAGACGACAAGGACATCCACGACGGATGCAGGTACGTCGTCTCTTGTGCCTGTCCATCCTCGCATGTGTGTCTCGTTCTCATCCTTTCCGCCGGCCCCTCCCTCAGCCTGCGTCCCATCTCCCCGTCAACCGTCCACGCCCCCGCCCTCAACATCACGCATGCCTTTAATGCTCTGAATCACCTCGACTGTCAACCGCGCCCTCAAGCCAACGTGTGCACGATTGTCCCTTCAAGCTCATGCATGTGCCCTCGCCTGTGACTGACATATGTGGGCATCCGCTCGACCCATGCACACGTATCCGTCCCCCCGACGCCACGCACAGCCGTTACGGAGTGCCCTCACATCCCTCCCCATCTTGCGTTACCGCCCAGACCCCATGTATGCTCATCCCCTTGAGTGCATGCCTACCCGCCTCAACCCTGCGCAAGCTTGTCCGTTCGATCCCTCCCAACGGATCCCTCCCCACATCCATCAACCTCCTGCCATCCTCGCCTGCGTGTTGGAGACACCCAACTTCAAACACTCCACAGCGGATGAGTCGTGCAGGACGCACAGCAAACGTTAGCGTTGGAGAAATCTACTGTTGAGAGTTCTGCAACAGTGAAGTTCGCAGGACTGAAACAACGGCGCACTGTCTGCGGCAGTCCGTCGCAAATCACCAATCAAATGCGCCGCAGATGCATTTGTGCAGTGATTTGCGACGGACTGCCGCAGATAGCGCGCCGCCGCCAGCTTTGCCGGCGACACCATCGGCAACCTTCGCCCCACCTTTGTTCTGTCTCCAACAACGCCCCCTCCGAGAGCCTATCCTCGGCACCCATGTACAAAGGGCCCAAAGGTGCTGACATTCACAAACGCGACATCTTCCTCCTCGGCACGACCACTATTAAGAACAAGCTGCAGGAAGGCATCCAGGATGCTATTCATACTCTCTATGGCCGGACCATGAAGGTGCGTCTAAGCCATCCATCATCACTTGTCAAGCATTTGCGCTCACCTGCCCAGGTCTGAGTCTTGACCATCGACAGGCAAGAGACTGCGATCAGCATCGGCATGTCCCACCGCCTGATCACAGAGTTGATGACAAGTTGCTCGCTCTTGTTCTGTGGCCGTCCGACCGGGTGGGCACGACAGGCCGTCTTCAACAAGCACAACAGGCCGTCTTCAACGAGCACAACGTCAAGACCATGCTCGAGCGCTGTCTAATGGTCATCAAGAGCCAGTGCAGCTCGGGCAAGCTGGGAGAGCCCTCTTTTGTCGTTGGTGCGTCTAGCATTCCCTCCTCTGTTGCCGTGCTTTTTTGACATACCTGCTCAGATGTCAAGAGTGATGCTCAAGTCTGTCAGACGTGCAGAAACGGCGGCGAAGCCGGTGACGTTTCCCTCCCGCTCTCTGTCCTCTCCTTGTCTCTGGTCTCGTAAGTACAATCTCCATAACCCGGCCTTGCAGCATTTTTTTTGTTCTATTTGTTGATTAATACTGCATGCATGTAGACCCATTCCATATTCTTTGCGCGCGTATACACATATCTTCCTCCTAGCTAATTTCTTAGGCACACTGTAGCTCAATTTTTATTTTCTTATATATAAGTTCATGCTTTGCACCACAGCCCCGTTCACCCACACGATCTGTGGGTGAAATTATTGGCGTGAAGTGGAAATTGAAAGAGTGTCGATCTATGACGTATGCCGATCCGATGGCTATGATCAATCCTTAGAAGCTCTCCAGCCAATGCCCAACATAAGTGATCGTCTCTGTCTCTGCGACTCCTCTCAGTCTCCTCGCCCACATTGCTAGCAGGTTCATTGATTCATCCTTCAAAACCCCCCAAACCCGAGAGCACCCGACAGACGACATGCTCAACCTTTCTCAAAACCTGCACACACTCGACTTCACGTGAACGAGACAGCTCAGGATTATTGACCTTACAGATACCCGCTCTGTGAGTATGTTCTATCATACCCATTTTTTCTCTCACTCGGTTTTGAAACGGATGATGGGCCTCTGTTGAGGCCCAGTGAGAAAGCAAGCATCGGCGAGGGCGTGTACTGACATTTCTTTCTTCTTCTTCTTTACTTCTACTATCTACAGATTCTCGGGGGACTTATGTCCTCGTCCACGCCTACGTATGCTCAGTGTCGTCTCCTTCCCCTGCGCCATCCACGGACTCCGCCGCGGAGGCGTCCTGCTCCACCAACGCCCCTACGACTATGCTACCCGACGCACACGCCAAGCATCACAATTGTCTGAGCGTCAACAAAGATGACAACGAAGACCGGTCAGAGGGTTAGCTATGGACAATGAGGATACAAGCCTACTGAGTACGCTGAAGGTAGGTTGTTGTCCCTCTTTTCGCCAGCCCCTCCCCGCACATGTGTACATCCCGGTCTCAACTTTCTGCCCGCCCTCTCTTCGACCTGCGTCCCCTCGATTTCCTCGACGGCGACGTTCCGCTCTTGACACCACACCGCATTATCCCCTCATCCCACGCAGCCCCGCCACGCAGCGTCCTCGCACTTATTCCCATACGCGCACGCGTGTCCCCTCGGCACCACGCACCTGTTCTCGTCCGTCTGAGTCCATGCACGCGCGATCCGCTGCGAACCACATCCACGCCCGTGCGTCTCCTGAAGACCGCGCTCAAGCTTTCATCCTTATGGCTTAGACCCGCTGTGGTGAGTACATTTGTATTTGTTTTCATTCTCGACATACAATTCCTTTGTGCTCGCAACGATGCAAGCGGACGATGGGCCTCCGCCGAGGCCCTGATAATGCGAGCATCGTCGAGAGCACGTCTTTCTATTGCCTTTTGCATCTTATGGTCTCTTCTTCTCACTTTTCTTGCGCGACTGCAGCTCAAGTTGTTTGGCAATTGGTCGAGCTGCAATTGACGGTCCTCTGTCGGTACCTATGCCACTCGGGCGCACTGCGGGAGACAACGCATACATTTGCGCATGTCCACCTCGGTAAGATGCTCTTTATCATGGACTCTTTCCGCTATCGTGCGTTCAATATTTATGCTGTTGACTAGTCTCAGCGCCCCCCTTCTCAATTGGTCCTACACCTTCTGCTCAGCTTAGGGTGGGGCTCCTGCTGCTTTCACTGCCTCCAAAGTCGTGTCTAGCTTTCCACTTTTCAGGAAGGTTCTGGTCAGCCCAAGCGCACAGGCGGCATGCAACAGCGGCAACATGCGTGCCCAGGGAAGAGCAGCCTCTCCTCCGACATGCCCCCCACCCGCCTACAAGGAGAGCTGTGGAAGTCCCGAGAGACTTAGGCGGAGCTCAGTTCCCTTTGGAACAACGTACGAAATAAGCAAACACTGCGTGGTGTCTTGCTTGCCCTTTTCATTCTAACTCATCTGACAGCCACGCCCAGCCCCACGCCAGCTCATTATTTCCCCATACTCGCAGTCCATTCCTCCCATCCGACTAATCCAGCTACTCTTGACCGAACCTCCAACGAGGGTCCGATGATGTTCTCAACAGTCATCAGGTTGCAGTCCAGTACAAGAACTGCCGCGAGTCTCCCTCGACTCCTTTATCGACAAGATCCGTGCCATGGAGCTTGTACATCAGCTTTTGACCTCTGGCATGTCCGACAAGTGCCTCAGTGCACTCACCTCTCTGTTTGAGTCTGTGGCTGTTGCGCATGCTCCAGGCCTAGCATTCTGCTGCGCAGAGCACTGTCCCCATGGCCGCTTGAGTCGCTCGTACAGGCGTCACAGACCGACGTCCAGTCGCATGCTACCGAGGCTAGCTAAGAGCGCACCTCGATGACCTCGCTCTATACCAAGGGGAGAAGGATGTCGAGGGCCATTGAAGCGGCATCCGAAGGAGTGGGCTGAGGAGTGAGCTTGTGTCCAAATGGCATGCATGTGAGCCACTGACAAGGGATTCGACGGCGTGGCCAGGAAAGTGGCCGATGGGATCGCAATGCTTCAGACCCACCAGCTAAAGTCGAATGGGAGTGCATGCAACGGTGCCGGGCTCGTCACGTCGCCCCAGTCCGCCTACCGAATTAGACAAGCCTCACCGACAAAACCCGCCAGTAACCTCCCGGGCCCGTTCGCGTATGCACTCGGCTGAGTCTAACAAGGGTGATAGTGGGTGGACACGCTCGTACGAGGGCACAATGCTCCTCGACGACAAGCGTCGGTTGGTGTCTAAGTCGTGCGCACGCGCACCTGTGACCCTGGGCGCAGAACGACACAGACTGAAACCTGCGCCACATAAGCAACGATGCACGGGACTTGTACCCTCACACCCCAGAGTCTCAGCCTGGAAGGCATCCACACGGTCCACAACAATCATGACGACGGAAGATGATGCTGCGCATGCCTCGTCTGCCACCGACGCCGCCGATCTGAAGGGCGCGCATTTCGCGGAGGCGAGTTTTGCTCTCTACGTCTTCGTACGTTCGCTCATGGCATTGTGTCAACAGAGGTGTGTGTGCTTAAGCATAGGGTCGCTGCCTTGGTGGTCATATCAAAAGGGACTAGCTACGGCATCTCTCACGATCCTGTTTCATGTTTCATGCCCTGTGCGCATCTGGCTTAGCGGAGATCGTATTCCTCCTTTTTCCGAACTCATTTTCCTCGCTGCTGCGCCACTTGCTTTGTCGATGTTCTCATTTGCTCCTCGCTCGTGTCTTCTTTTTATTGTTTGTTGGTGACTATCTATGTCTGTACATTATGCTGACTGCTGCCCTCCTAGCGTCTTCTGTCTCTTCTAGATGCGTGTTGTTTCTTCTCCCTCGTCGATCACACACACAGTCATCTCCTCGATCCCACGCAATATCGTCACTCTGTCGTGCTCTCGTCCACCCTCCCTCGTCCTGTGCTGTGCCACCGCTGAGACCCCGCCGTCCCTACACAGTCGCCATCCGGTCACGCGCTCGCCCCCGCCGCACATACACTCCGCGACCACGCATGGAGCATCACGAGCGTTACACAACTCGTGCTTAAGAGTGTTGACGATGAGGGCGAGGAGCAGCTATCGGCGGAGAGACAAGCCAAGAGGAGGGATACCCAGCACTACAAGGGTACGTACCTCCAGTTTCGTCCTTCACGCCCCTGTTTCGACATCGGACCCCTTCAACCCCTTCGAGCGTTGACGCTCCCGCTCTCGACACCACAGGCGTTCGCCCGCATGACCCCCGAACCCTCTTCGACGCTTCAATCCTCGACCTTCGCCGTACCCGCACTCGCCCTCTGCGCCCACTACCAAATCCTTAGGTTAGCCTCCCCTCAACCTCATCGACCCTCGGCCTTCGATGTTCCCGCATCACAGTTCACTCAAAATCCTCAAATGTCGAGGGTTGAGGGTCGAGCTTCCCTCGACGACGTCCGCAGCGTCCCACTTCATCAACACCTCCGCGCGCGCTAGCCTAGGACATGCAAATTTTGGCGGCTGTTTGAACGTCGACAAAGAGGATGAGATTCGGCTGGCGGAAGTGAAACTGGCTGGATGAGGACAAGGAATGGAGGCGGCGGATAGACTTGAGTGGGCACGGACGACGAGGTTGCAGGTACGTCGTCTCTCGCGCCAGTTCCTCCCCCCCGCACACGCATCTCCCGCCCTCGTCATGTCTATCAGTCCCTCCCTTGACATCCCAGCCCTTGGCGCCACGTCCACTCATCCGTGTCTCTTCTCACCTGCTCATCTGCTCACCCCGTCCCCCTGCTGTCCCCGCTCTCTCGCTCATTATGGTGAACACCACACCCATTCACCCCGCCACGCCTACTTATCTGCCATCTCCCGCTTCCCTGAGAGCAGCCCTGTGGAGTCGCTGTCCGAGCAATCTGCGGAGGCCAAGACCGACGGGGTCGCCGGAGCTCAAGTCCCTCGCCGCGATTGAGTCGGCGTTTCCCGCACAGGCGCGGAAGAGCAAGAAAACCCGCGCGCTGCTCGCGGAGGGAGTGGCACTCGGCTCGGTACCAGGTGTGGTCGCATCTCATCAATAGCAAGGCGCGGCGCTTCAATGGCCTATATGTGTGGGTCGGCCAGCTAGAGGAGGCTCGGCCTGCTCTCCTCCAAGCCCACTTTGCCCACTCTCCCCAATGCCCGCTCACCTGCTCTCCCGCTCACCTTCATGTCCGCTTTCCCGTTCTTCGCGCTCCCCGTCACGCCTGCTCGCCTGCTGGACCCGATCACAAACCCTTCGACCCTCAACGCCCCCTCCCTCGACGCCATGTCACACATCCGTTACCCATCTTTACGCTTGACCGCGACCCCGCTGTCGACGCCACGCATGCAGCTACCCGGTGCATCGTGCATGCACGCGCGTTCTTTTGGCGCCATGGCCATGTCTGCATCCCTTCAGGTCCATGCCCACGCATTCCAAGCACGCTTGTCCCCTCGACACCGCCCCAGTGCTCGTCCGTCCGTTTGCCTCATTCCCCTCACTCGATCCCGCCTTTCAGAATCGACGCTATGACCGGTTATAAGAGGTGGTAGGTGGATAGTAGGTGAGGCGAAAAAAATCTGAGATGTTGGGTAGGTGAGAGGCCAGGTGAGAGGCTGGGTGAGAGGCCAGGTGAGGGGGCAGGTGAGAGGCCAGGTGAGAGGCCAGGTGAGGAGGCAGGTGAGAGGCCAGGTGAGAGGCTAGGTAAGGAGGCAGGCAAGAAGGCAGGCGAGATGCCAGGTGGGAGGTACATTTTAGACATTGCACAGTCGTCACAGACAAACAGGGTACATCTGAGACGTCGCGCAGTCGTCATAGACGGCCTGTGTGCACCACAGACAAGGGGGGACGTCTCAGACGTCGCGCGGTCGTCAGAGACGTACAGGGTACGTCTGAGACGTCGTGCAGTCGTCACAGACGTACAGGGTACGTCTGAGACGTTGTACAGTCGTCAGAGACGTACAGGGTACGTCTGAGAACTCGCATAGTCGTCATAGACGGCCTGTGTGCACCACAGACAAAGGGGGGGACGTCTCAGACGTCGCGCGGTCGTCAGAGACGTACAGGGTACGTCTGAGACGCCGTGCAGTCGTCACAGACGTACAGGGTAAGTCTGAGACGTCGCGCAGTCGTCAGAGACGTACAGGGTACGTCTGAGACGTTGTACAGTCGTCACAGACGTACAGGGTACGTCTGAGAACTTGCACAGTCGTCATAGACGGCCTGTGTGCACCACAGACAAGGGGGGACGTCTGAGACGTCGTGCAGTCGTCACAGACGTACAGGGTACGTCTGAGACGTTGTACAGTCGTCACAGACGTACAGGGTACGTCTGAGACGTCGCGCAGTCGTCAGAGACGTACAGGGTACGTCTGAGAACTCGCATAGTCGTCATAGACGGCCTGTGTGCACCACAGACAAAGGGGGGACGTCTCAGACGTCGCGCGGTCGTCAGAGACGTACAGGGTACGTCTGAGACGCCGTGCAGTCGTCACAGACGTACAGGGTAAGTCTGAGACGTCGCGCAGTCGTCAGAGACGTACAGGGTACGTCTGAGACGTTGTACAGTCGTCACAGACGTACAGGGTACGTCTGAGAACTCGCATAGTCGTCATAGACGGCCTGTGTGCACCACAGACAAAGGGGGGACGTCTCAGACGTCGCGCGGTCGTCAGAGACGTACAGGGTACGTCTGAGAACTCACGCAGTTGTCATAGACGGCCTGTGTGTACCACAGACAAAAGGGGGACGTCTGAGACGTCGCGCAGTCATTACAGACGTACAGGGTACGTCTGAGACGTCGCACAGTCGTCACAGACGTACAGGGTAAGTCTGAGACATCGTGTAGTCGTCACAGACGTACAGGGTACGTCTGGGAACTCATGCAGTCGTCATAGACAGCCTGTGTGCACCACAGACAAAGGGGGGACGTCTGAGACGTCGCGCAGTCATCACAGACGTACAGGGTACGTCTGAGACGTTGTACAGTCGTCACAGACGTACAGGGTACGTCTGAGAACTCGCACAGTCGTCATAGACGGCCTGTGTGCACCACAGACAAGGGGGGGACGTCTGAGACTTCGTGCAGTCGTCACAGACGTACAGGGTAAGTCTGAGACGTCGCGCAGTCGTCAGAGACGTACAGGGTACGTCTGAGACGTTGTACAGTCGTCACAGACGTACAGGGTACGTCTGAGAACTCGCACAGTCGTCATAGACGGCCTGTGTGCACCACAGACAAGGGGGGACGTCTGAGACTTCGTGCAGTTGTCAGAGACGTACAGGGTAAGTCTGAGACGTCGCGTAGTCGTCACAGACGTACAGGGTACGTCTGAGATGTCGCGCAGTTGTCATAGACGGCCTGTGTGCACCACAGACAAGGGGGGACGTCTGAGACGTCGCGCAGTCGTCACAGACGTACAGGGTACGTCTGAGACGTCGCACAGTCGTCACAGACGTACAGGGTAAGTCTGAGACATCGTGTAGTCGTCACAGATGTACAGGGTACGTCTGGGAACTCATGCAGTCGTCATAGACAGCCTGTGTGCACCACAGACAAAGGGGGGACGTCTGAGACGTCGCGCAGTCGTCACAGACGTACAGGGTACGTCTGAGAACTCACGCAGTCGTCATAGACGGCCTGTGTGTACCACAGACAAAAGGGGGACGTCTGAGACGTCGCGCAGTCATCACAGACGTACAGGGTACGTCTGAGACGTCGCACAGTCGTCACAGACGTACAGTGTAAGTCTGAGACATCGTGTAGTCGTCACAGACGTACAGGGTACGTCTGAGAACTCATGCAGTCGTCATAGACAGCCTGTGTGCACCACAGACAAAGGGGGACGTCTGAGACGTCGCGCAGTCGTCACAGACGTACAGGGTACGTCTGAGACGTCGCACAGTCGTCACAGACGTACAGGGTAAGTCTGAGACATTGTGTAGTCGTCACAGACGTACAGGGTACGTCTGGGAACTCATGCAGTCGTCATAGACAGCCTGTGTGCACCACAGACAAGGGGGGACGTCTGAGACGTTGTACAGTCGTCACAGACGTACAGGGTACGTCTGAGACGTCGCACAGTCATCACAGATCGCCTGTGTGCACCACAGACAAAGGAGGGACATCTCAGACGTCGCACAGCTGTCGCAGATGAACAGTGTGCATCCTAGACAAGATGCGAGGTCTCAGCTGTTGTGCAGCCATCACAGGCTACCTGTGTGCAGCCCAGACAAGGATGAGACATCTCAGACGTCGGGCAATGGTTGCAGGCAGCCTGCACACATCCCATACCGGACTAGGACGTCACAGACAACTAGCAGGTGTCTGAGACGAGATGCGACGTCACAGACGACTAGGAGTCATCTGAGACAAGACGCGGCATCTCAGACGACTCGCAGTCATCTGAGGCAAGCCCTATGCTAAGGTTAGCCGTCCTGGGCAGGATGCGACGTCAGTGACGCCGGGCAGCTGTTGCAGGCAGCCTAGGGGTATTACTGACCAATTTGAGTCCACCGATATCCAAAACTACTGTGTTGTCAATTTAATGCAGCTATAAATACAAAAAAATATGTTTTGTGATTTTCATACTCTGACACAACTTTGAGGCCCAAAAATAGCCAGATTGAATCATGGGTTCAATAGATATTGATTTAAACAGTCTACTCCTCAAAACCAGACTGTGCTTGCACAGTCTGGGTTTGGGAACCAAATTTGAAATTCAACACAATTCTGTCTGATTCAATAAATACAAAAGCTACTCAAGATGACATTCTGAATGTTTCATTAGTAGACCTGGAGTATTGAAGATGTTACAGGCAAAATACGGAATCACAGGAAAAACACAAAAAATGTGTCTTCAGTCCCCAATTGCCATTCGGTTTCCATCAAAAAAGAAATGAAATGCTCCTACATACAGTGCCTTGCAAATGATACCACAAGTGTACCATTTGGATGAGGGGATTCGGAGATATGGAATTGTTTGTGATGTTGAGGTATTCTGCAACCCGGAGACACAGTTTAGTCAGCATCGGGCAAGAGCCGGCACACAGTCGGGAGATTGCGGGCACACAGTCGTCACACTGTTGTCACTTCACGCACAGTCTCTCTGTTGCGCCACACAGTCCGGCCGAGGCCGCACACAGTCCTGATTTTGGTGCTGTTTCTGCGCCACACAGTCCGGATTCTCGGTGACAGTCCGAGATTTGGCCCTAAGGTCGCGCCACACAGTCCGGCCGTGCCGCACACAGTTCATTGATTGTTGCGCCACACAGTCCGACTGTGTCGGCACACAGTGCCCTCTAACGTCTCGTGATCAAGATCGCGCCCACCGCCGCCGCCGTCACCCACACCAGTCGTACAACTCCGAGCATCTTTGAACATCGAGCGCAAGAAGTTTGTCCTTTTCCTCAATTGACACTACATCGACGTATCGACACCGTTTTTTCAGAGCACTTCTTGAAGGATATGTGAGTCCTTTCTTCTGAACAGCCTCCCTCCGCGTGTTTTCGACGATGCAAGTGGACCATGGACCTCTTCCGAGGCCTCGAGACGACGCGCGTCGTCAAGAGTATCTTACTGTGCTACCGTTTTCTCTTTCTTTTCTAGCTGCAGCTGTAACCCTTCCTTCACAGATTTTCAGACTTCTCGCATTCTCTATCAACTCCTCTGCGTTCACGCTCTGCCACATCCCATACTTCGAGCACGCGCGCGACCGCTGCGCTGTCGCGTCCAGCATCCTGCACCGTCCTCAATCAACCTTCTCTCGACATGTTGACATGTTCTCTCAGAACATGCCAGGAAAATTTTGTGAGTTAGTTATTTCTTCTTCCCAACCCCTTCCTCCGCACGCTCTCGATGATGCCGGCAGATAATAGGCCTCCGCCAAGGCCGAAAGCATGCATCGCTGAGAGCGTGTGATTATACTAACTTTTCCTCTTATCTTTCTACTGTTAGCTGCCTTCCATTCTCGTCGTCTGCATCCACCCTCCGCTCTCTGCACTCCTCTCATTCCTCCGCGCGCCATCGCTCCCGCCGCACATACAGTCTGCGCCCGTGCACGGAGGAACCCCAGCATCATGCAACTTGCGCTTGAGTGTGCCGACAAAGGGCAAGGATAAGCTATCAGTAGAGAGATGAGCTGGGAAAGGGAAGGCTGAGCGTTAAAGGTATGTCCCTCTGATTCTTTTCTTTTCGCCAGCCCTTCCTCCGACCCGACTTCCCTCGACCCCTTCAAGCGTTGAAGCTTCCACCATCGACACCACACACACTCGCCTGCTCGACCCCCTCGACCTCTTCCACCCTCGACCCCTAATACCTGCTGCACCCACACCTACCCTCAGCGCCTGCTACCCAGGCCCATGGTTGCCTCTCAATCTGCTCAAGGTTTCCGCCACCGAGTGCCCTCAACCACCACCTACTGCACCACGATACGACCACGGCGCGCCGACTTCTCGACCGCTGCGTCAGCGAAGCTCGATCTTGAAGACTCCACGGCGGACGACCCACGACATTCAGAGCTCTACGGTAGACGAGTCGCGCATGGGGCAGAAACGGCCACGTGCTGTCTGCGGCAGCCAGGCTCCCCATAGCCCAAATTCGCCGAAGGTGAATTTGGGCTTTGTGGGGAGCCTGGCTGCCGCAGACAGCACGCGGCCGCCGGCTTCGCCGGCAACCGTCCCCACCTTTGTCTCCCCTCTTTCTCCTGTCCTTGACACTGGCCTCCGACACCACATACGGAGTACTGACGATCAGCTACTCGACCAGATCCAGCTTCCAATTGCACTTGTCTCCTCGACTCACAGTGACAGTACACGAGCTCGCGCTACAAGAGTCGGACCGGGACACGCTCGTCAACTCGTCGTGTCAGGAGTTCTTCAACCACATGCGCAAGGTCGGTGTCCTGCTGCTTGTTCGTGTGTGACGATTCCCAGCGCTGAGCCAGGACGTCGCGCAGGAGAACGTGAAGGAGGCGATCCACGACATCATGACCCGGCAGGAGGCACTCGTGCGGCAGCTTCCCCAGTCCAGGTTCACAAAGAGGCGCTTTGAGCAGGTCATCCTGCACTGGGAGATGGACACCGCGCCCGAGCTCCAAAAAGAGGTTAAGCCGCCCGCACCTCAGCAAGGCTTCTCTTGTGCTCACCATCCGCGCTCACACTCACACTGACGCACAAACGCGCGCATAGCCTCGCTCCATAGCCTCGCTCAGCCGTTCGAGCTCGGCCGTTAGGAGACCGAAGGGGAGTCGTTCTTCAACGCGGGCGAGGATGACGACGAGGATGGCTTGCCGCCGCTCCCCAGCACGCCGCTGCTCACGCGTCACCTGTTCGCGGCCAGAACCGTAAGCGCCAGCGCGTGCCCAGCGTGTCGATGCCCCCGCTCTGCATGCCAAGCATCCACCTCCCACGCGCGCCGCTCATCGGCAGCATCATCGACTACCACGAGGACGACGACGAGCGCGAGCTTGCGCTCGACCTCACCCTCGACCTTGACCGCCGCCTCACACCCCTCAGCCCTCACAGTGGCGACGCGGAGGCGGGCGCGGACGCCGTGCACGCCGTCGCGACCTTGCTGACCCCCGACGTGCCTCCGACGCTGCGCCTCTCATCAACTGATGGCGTGCGCCAAGCGCGGGCGCACGCCCGACGCTGACGATGCCGGCGGTGGCGGCGGCAGCGAGCAGCCGGACACGGACGGTAGCAGTGGCGGTGGTGGGGTTCATACCGCCCTCACCCTTGCGCGCACGCGCGTCCCCTCAATGCCACGCAAGATATCCCCTTGTTCTCCATCCCTTGTCCAGCGTCACTGGTGAGACCCCACCGTCTCAACAGTCACCGTTCCTACACCGTCGCCGAACCTCCAACTCCCCGCTTCCGCTGCACTTGCGCTCCGCGCCCGCGCACAGTCCACGCAGTATCTCGTCCGACTTGAGCAAGCACCATCGGCGGAAAGAGTCGGTGACCTCTTGGGGCCGATCGCGTTCGCACTTGGCCAAGTCAAACGAAGACGACGGTGGGCGCGGGAGCCGCCAGAGGGCGCGACGCTGCTCGATGATAGGCGCCAGTTGGTATCCACATGCGTGCGTGCCTTGGCCGCAGGACGAATTGGACTCGGACGTGCGCCATGCAAGCGACGATGCGCGGATCCTATCTTTGAAGCACTATCCCATCACCCCAGAGTCGTCGATCTGGAAGGCATCGACGGGGTCCACGACGACGATGACGACGGAAGATGACGCCGCGCATGCCTCGTCTGCCGCCGCTGCCGCCGCCGATCTGAAGGGTGCACACCTGGTGCCGGTGAGCTTTGTTCTCTGCGTTTTCGTGCGTTCGCTCACGGCACTGTGTCGAGAGCGGTGGGCGTGCTCATACACAGGGTCGCTGCCTTGGTGGTGCGTGTCAAAGACTCAAAGGAGAATAGATGCGGGGCATTTCTCACGATCCTTTTCTATGTTTCAGTCCCTGCGCTCGTCTGGCTTAGCGGAGATTTTATCCTTCCTTTTTCCAATCTCATTTTCCTCGTTGCTGTGCCGCCTGCTTTGTCGCTGTGTGCGTCTCATTTACTTCTCGCTCGTATTCCTTTGTATCTGTTTGTTAGTGAATAGTTTCGTCTGCACATTATGCCTCCTGCCACCCTCCTGGCGTCTATTGCCTCTTCTCGTCGCGTGCCGTTTCTTCTCCCTCGTCGATCCCACGCATGGTCATCCCTACGATCCCACGCAAAATTGTTACTTCGTTGTGCCCTCGTCCATCATTCCTCGTCCTGTGTCGCCGCTGAGACCCCGCCGTCCCTACATAGTTGTCGTCCGTACACGCGCTCACTCCCGCCACACATACACTCCGCGACCGCGCACAGAGCATCGTGAGCGTTACGCAAATCGTGCTTGAGCGTGTTGACGAGGAGGGTGAGGAGCGGCTAGCGGCGGAAAGACAAGCCAAGAGGAGGGAGGCCAAGCACTACAAAGGTATGTATCTACAATTCTATCCTTTCCACCAGCCCCTCTTTCGACCTCGACCCCTTCGACCCCTTCGAGCGTTGACACTCCCGTCCTCGACGCCACAGACGCTCTCTCGCTCGACTCCCCTAACCCTCTTCAGCCCTCAACCCTCGACCCTAACCGTACCCGTACCCATACTTGCCTGCGGCGCCCGCTACCAAGTCCTACCCCCGCCTCCCCTCAACCCCATCGACTCTCGACCCTCGACGTTCCCGCAACGCAGTGCCCTCAAAATCCTCAAACGTCGAGGGTTGAGGGTCTAGCTTCCTGCCGCCCAGTGCCCTCGACGGTGTCCGCAGCGTGGGAGTCCCGCTCCGCCTCCACGTGTGCGCTGGCCCGAGCCGCGCAAAGCATCGCGGCCGTTTGAACGTCGATGCAGAGGAAGAGCTTCAGCCGGCGGGAGAGAAAGAGGATGGGTGAATGGAGGCGGCGGAGAGACTTAGGTGGGCACGGACGAGGAGGGTGTATGTACGTCTTTTCTTGCACCATCCCTCTCCATCTTGTCAAGTTCCTCCCGCGTGCGGCATATTTGGGCAGTGATGCACAACAGGCTTGGCCGGCGACACCTTCCCTCTATCTCACCTCCCGTCTTAATTTCTCCCGCGTACACCCTCCAGACTATGATCCACCTCTCTCACTGACGAGCAACTGTTTGCCAAGGAAACGAGCTCAGGTCCAGGTGGCTCGCCCAGTACGCCCTCTGTCCACCCGCTTCGCAATACGTGCATCTGCTACTTCTGCTTTGCGACCGAGGTCATCTGCGCTCACTCGGTGTTTCCTCCTTTGCCCGTCCGCACACAAGCTGGTCCAGGCAGCAGCGCGCGCCGGGGAACAAGGTCACGAACTCTAAAGAGGGAATTAAAAAAAACGTTGCCTTTCACTTTGTGGGCACTTTCGCTGACTCTACCCGCGGGCACGCTGAGCGCAGACCACCGCACCGCGCTCCGGGTCGAGTCCTTCTGGTCGCTCGGGATGCCCGTCCGCCCTGCTGTCCGCCACCGACTACCTGCTCTTCCACTCCAGCGTCCGTGATCATGCCCCTGCGCTGTCCCCCACCCTCTTCCAGTCGCACGACCAACTGCGCACGCCTGCTATGCCTGGTGACAAGCTGGATGCTCGAGCGTGACGCAGACGTCACGCTTTGGATGAGCGGCTGCGTGCGCATGTGGATCCCGTGCAACTGCACTAGCAGACTCGCCTGATGTTCCACCAAATTTGCTGAGCACCCAGACCCTGGGTCAGTTTTCTTTGCGTTGCCAAGCAGGCATGAGCATTAGTGCGGAGATCAACGATGCATACACGCGTCAGAATTCCAGGCTGTTCAACTCCAAGCAGTCCAGCCTTCAACGCCTTCCGTGTCCGAGGAGCGTATCAATGCTCTCGCCTCCCAGCTTGAATCTCTGCTCGAGCTCTCGCGCAAGCGTCACGCCCGACAGGTTGCCGCGCAGAGCACCATTTCCACACTGAAGTCGAAGGTTTCCTTGCTCGGGTCACTCGCCCAGGCGTCCCAGACCGCGTCACCGCCGAGATCCTGTGCATGCTCGACGCCACTCTCGCCCTTTCGACCCGCTCGAGCGTCAATCCCACCCTCGATCCCGCCTGCGCACGCTTGGTCCCCTTCAGTACAGGCGTCCATTTGCCAGCGACCCAAAGTTGCATGCGTACGTCCCCTTACCCCATCAAGCCCTAGAGCCCACGCCCATCTCCTCATGACAGCGTCCACCGCCTACCCAGTACCTTCGAACCCCTAGGCCGGTGATGTTGACGTTCACGCTCTCGCCTTCGAGCCCGTGCGCGCCCGTGCGTCTTCTCGACGCCATGCACACCCGCCACTCATTTCCCTTCCGCTTGTTGCCTCCAGCTCAATCTCGCGCGTCACCTGGACCCTCTCGACCGTCAATGTTGGCGTTGTCGATCCTACGCACGGTCATCCCCTCAATACCATGCAACATGAACACTTCGTCGTCCCCACGTCTACCCTTCTTCTTGTATCACCACTGCAACCCCGCCGCCCTACATAGTCGATATTCCTCCACTGTCGCCGTCCCTTCACGCGCCCCCGCTCCCGCCCCACTTGCGCTCCGCGCCAGCGCACAAAGCGTTTCAAACATCATGCTACACGTGCTTCAGTGCGTCGACGAGGAGGGTGAGTAGTAGCTGGCGACAAAGAGATGAGCTAGGAAGAGGGAGGCCGAGCGTTACCAAGGTGCGTACCTACTACTCTCATCCTTTCCGCCTACCCCTTGTTCGACCTGCGTCCCTGCGGCGCCCTCGATCTCTTCGACGCCAAGCCCATTCGCTCACTTGACCCCTCAATAGTCAATTCTGCCCTTATGCCTATGCATGCACGCGCGACCCCTCGACGCCATGCACCCGCCTTTGCATGCAATCCCTATTCGCCCGCGCGCTTCCCCTCGTCCCGTCAAGCCCAAGTTCGACTCATCTAGCCCACGCCCGCCCGCCACCAAGTGCCCTCGACCCCCTCGACCCCTTGAGCTCAGGCACCCGCCTTTGCCTGCGACCCACATTCGCTTACGCGTGACTCCTCCAGCTCACGCACGCACGCCCGACTTATCGTCAACCCCTCCGTCCCCTCCTCCCTCATCCTGCATCATCGCCGGCACCGCACGACCCCGCGTCCTCATATCTTCACCTCTCCTTGTCCTCTTGACGACGTGATCCCTCGACCCCCGCACTCGATCTAACCTAACTGGCTAGTAGCCGAAGAAGTGGAAGAGAAAGGGCGGTGTCGGCGTCGGCAGAGAGATGGCCTGGGAGCAAGGATGGGCATGGACGGCGAGGACGTCACAATGTATGCACGCTCGCTAAGAAGGACGAGCGTCATGAAGGTACGTCGTCGTCTCTCCTCGCGCCAGTCTTCCCCCGCACACCTGTCCCTCCCCTCGACCCACGCATGGTCGTCCTTTCGACTCCATATACGCCTACCACCCAGGACCCCCACGCTCGACCCCTCGACCCCTTCCACTGTCGACCTCGTCGACCCTCCTGTCCTTGCACATTCATTCCTTCCCCTCCCCGCATATATTTCACATTTTCAGTCATTCTGCCCGCCCTCTCTCATTCTGCGTTATTATAGAGACCCCACGCACACTCGACCTCTCGACCCTCTCAAATATCAATGTTTCCATCATCGACTTCACTCACGGCCGTCTCCTCGGCTCCATACATGCCCGCCATCCAGGGGCATCACAACTCCACGGGCGCGCATCCCCTCGACCCTCGACCCAACCACCCGTTCCTCCCTCGTCCCGCGCATGCTCGAACGCTCGATGCTCGATGCTCCCGCGGCATGACCGACTGCGCGCGCCCGCGGCGCCCGGTCACGAGATTCACACTGAAGCGCGACGCGGACGACACGCTCTGGCAGTGCAACTGTGTGCGCGTGGGCACGGTTGTGGGCACGACTGACACCGTGCCCGCCGAGGGCGAGCGACATCGCGGAACCCTGAGCGGGGTTGTTGTTCGAGTTGTGCCGCGAGTTCAATCCGCTGTGCGAGCCCTATTCCAACGCGGACGCCGAGCTCGTGTGCCGCGAGCGCGCATCCCACATGAGCGGCACAACGTTCCCGGCGCGGGCCCTGAGGCATCCGGGCGTGCCTCTCGGACTCGGCGCGTGCGATAGCAAGCCAACACTCCTCCTGCGATCCCTCTAGCTGGGCGACACCAAGCCCGCCCTCGCCTGGCCCTCATCCTAAGGGTCATGCTCAAGCGCCTGCAGATTATTCCGACCATGTCTCATCTAAATGCGATCCTGATCGCCACGCAGCACCAACCGTCGACGCGCCCGCTGATTTAGGAGTTCCTCTTGGCCGTCTGCGCAGCGTGGCCGTCGCGATTCACCGAGATTCTCAGCGCACCTTGTTCTGCCTCCCTCGACCTGCACCGTCGCCGTCCCTCCACGCGCCCTCGCTTCCGCATACAGAGGATCGCAAATCAAGCCATACGCGCTTCAGCGCGTCGACGAGGAGGCCAAGGAGCAGCTGGCGGCGGAGAAATGAGCTAGGCAAAGGAAGGCTGAGCGTTACCAAGGTTCGTACCTCTCGCTCTCGCCCTTTCCGCCCGCCCTTTGCCCAACCTGTGCAACACCTCCACATCCCTCTCGCCTCCCTCGCCTCCCTCAACCTGACCCTCGCCTCCCTCAACCTGACCCTCGCCTCCCTCAACCTGACCCTCGCCTCCCTCAACCTGACCCTCGCCTCCCTCAACCTGACCCTCGCCTCCCTCAACCTGACCCTCGCCTCCTCAACCTGACCCTGCCCGCCCTCCGCTCGTCCACTCGGCACGCACGACCCTCGACCGAAAACGATCCCACCCTGAATACCACGCACTTGGCCTCTTCTCTCCTCCTCCTCCTTCTCCTCCTCCTCCTCCTCTATGTCTACCCCACGCCCACGCCTACGCCCGTCTCTTTCCTTGGTGCCATCCACGCGCGGCGGCAGCGTCCTGCTCCGACAACGACCCGTGCCCACACTGCCCAACGACACGCGAAGCGTGGCGACCATTCTAGTGTCGACAAGGAGGACGAGACCCAGCTGGCGGCGGAGGACGATGAATGAGTGGGCACGGACGACGAGGCCATCTACGAGGATGTAGGTACGTCGTCGCATCTCACTCCAGACCTTCCGTCCGCTCCCCTCTCATTCACTCCTGCTCTCGCCCGCTCTCCTGCTCAACTGGCTCACCGGCTCATCCCTCTTGGCCCGCTCGCTCGCTCGCTCGCCCGACCCTCTCAACCCGCTTGCTCGCTCTCCTGCTCTCCCTGCTCGACACCACGCCCGCTTGCCCACGTCGTCCATATCCCCCTGCACATCGACCGCGTTGCCCGGACCCTCACTCGACACACCCGCACTCCCTGCTCGACGCCATGGCCAATCGTGTGCTCGCGTGTTCGCCCCGCTCGACTGTCGATCCCGCACCTGCCCTCGTCCCCTCAGGTCCACAGGCCCGCTTTCGCCTGCCACTCATACCCGCCCACGCTCGTCTCCTCGACGCCACTCAGGGCCGCAATCCCCTCGACCTTCATACCCTCAAACACCCAATTTTCGGCCCCTTTCTCAAGGACGAGGAACTGCTGCAGCGGAAAGACGAGCTGGGAGAGGGTGGACACGGGCAACGAGGACATTCACGATGGATGCGGACTCGTTGAGCAAAGTGGTACGTCGTTGTCTCTCGCGCCAGTCCCTCCCTCTCCCGGACATGCGAACCCCCCGCCCTCGTGTTGTCTATCTGCCACGCCCGCTCACCCGTTCTCCGCTATGCCTGTTTGCCTGTTCGAAGCGCTCTGACGCTACGCCCTCGTTCTCCCCGACGACCATACCCACGACCCCCTCGACCCTCTCGACCTTCCCTTCCTCGCGCCACACACGTCCGCTACCTAGCTCCAACATTCGACCTCCATCAACCCCCTCAACGGCACGCACGCACGCACGCACGCTCGCTCGCTCCCTCGACGGTCCGCACCACCGCCACCCTGTGTCCTCGACCCCCTCGAGCATCAAACTTCCCTCGAGCCTGTGGTCCTCTCGACGACAAGCGAGCACCGCGGAGATTCCGACGTCCCTCCGTCGTCGTTGTCGCTCCACGCGCCCAAGATTCCGCCGCGCTTACACTCCGCGCTCGGGCACGGAGGATCGCGAACGTCACGCCACTCACGCATGAGCGCGTCGACGAGGAGGGCAAGGAGCAGCTGGTGGCGGGGAGATGAGCTAGGAAGAGGAAGGCCAGGTGTAACCAAGGTCCGTACCTCCTCTCCGCCCGCCCCTTGATCGACCGCGTCCCCGCGACCCCCTCGACCCCCTCGATGCCAGGCCCACTTGCTAACTTAGCCCCCTCGAGAGTCCAACCCGTCCTCCTCGACGCCACAAACCCGCCCATAAGTCCACGCACCGGCTTTCACCTGCGACCTACATGTGCCCGCGCGCGTCTCCCTGCTATCTCAAGCCCACGCTCGGATCGAAGCCTGGATGGGCCGCGTCGTCACCTGTGCCCGCCTCGCTGCCGGCCTCCCGTCTGCCTACGCGCACACCCTTGTCATGTTCCTCGCGCAGTGGAACACCGTCGGCCGCCGCATTGAGACCTGCGGGCTTCCCACCGCCAGGGTCTCCTCCCTGACCTTTTCCGTCCCGCGCAGGACGCGCCCGGGACCTGCCCCTGTACATGACCGCTTTGCTGCATCTACACTGACTGTCGCAGCACCCACCCGCACTGGCGTGGCAGAGGCTCCATGGGCGCTTTGAGAACGATACCTTAACGTTCGTTAAGACGGCCATGCTCGACGCCGCCATGGACATGACGCGCGCCTCTTCGGCTCCCTCTCCCTGACCGTTACCCTCGTTGCTGCTTGCATTGCCAAGATGGGCACACTGCGCCACGCCAACGGGGGCCCGGTGTGCAGAGTGTACAGCGCGCCCCTGTTGTTGGCGCCGTCTCCGTGCGCGCGCCTCCTCCGTGTCCGCTTCCTCAAGCTTGCCCGCTATATCGTTGCCGCCACTGGGTACGCGCTTTGTGCATGCTCACGGCGGATGGAGGCTTTCCTTAACACTGCTGCAAGGTTGGCATGGCCGTTGTTCACGTCGAGATCCCGAGGCTGCAGTGCTCAACGAAGTGCCATATTAGATGTATCACACATGTCCATACTACAGACCTGCTGCAACTGTGTCAGGTCGATTAGCGACATGAGCGGTCCTCCCGACATGCAAAATCTGGAGGAAAACTTCGAAGTACATCTCCCATCGTATTTCTTCCGTGCTTAAATGACCCATTCTTTCAGATTCCTTTCAATCTTCAGTGTGCGGACTGTGAATACAGGTATGAACACGTTATGTTCTGGGATACTAAGAGAGCTTGGTTTCGTGCAAGAGGATACACATTGTATCAACTTAGGTATAGGTTAGGTTAGGTTAGGTTTAGGTTAGGTTAGGTTAGGTTAGGTTAGGTTAGGTTAGGTTAGGTTAGGTTAGGTTAG